>OX103956.1:45466176-45981259 GCA_944470425.2 Schistosoma bovis | reverse complement strand
ATGACATTTCAACAAATACCACTGAAATTTACATTTAAAACCTAGTTTGAAATCTTCACACTTTGGATGAATGGACTTATTCCTCAACTATTTGATCCATTGAAAAAACGAGGATAACAGCATCGGGATTGTTACCATGAATTGAAAGGACTAATTTCAAATAAATTCTTCGTTTTTTTTTTATACCAGTACACTTCTTAAAGAAAAAATTGAAAACATGGTTTATAAAAAACTGTGAAGAAATGAAAAAAAGTGTTTAAGAAGATGGGAGGTAGACCAATTATCAGTAGAGAACTCTATGAACAAAGTAGACCATCTGGATTGCAATGTAACCAGAAAGAAGAACAACCAGATATTATTACGTAGTGACCTACTTTTATCAAGAGAACTCCATTGGTTTAATGGAACCAATCATTATTATAATCAATTGTACCAGTGATTGCTTTACTGTGCTTGTTTGTTTAACTGTACTAAAAGTATCCATTGTTCTCTTTTTTCGATTATGACCTCGGGCGAATCCGGTTACGCTCAGTAACCAAGCTTCTATCCTGGCACGATCTCGGTATTCTTTCGATACCACGAGATCATCAGCAATTATATCTTGACTACGTCCATCAACTGCGTTCTGATATTTGGTTTCCGAGGGATTTTATCGATATTCTGTAAGCAACTTTCTTGTAGTGGTGGTCATAGTCAACTGCGACTCGACCCCACGCTACTATTACTACTTTTTACTAATGTACCTCTTACGGAAACAATCTATCTAGTCAAACCGAGTCACCACTCGGCCAAACCCTTGTTTGGCTGTTTTATTACCAATCTCAGCAACACAACACTTAGGTCAACAGTTGACAGCTTTTATCAATATAAGAAATACTAAGATAATACTTTCACTTTTTGTGACTAACACATCGATCTGAGCAATATTCTAAACAACAGCTGTCGTCAGTCAATTAAATTCGTAATGGAATCAGAATCAAGTTCGAAATATGATTATTTTCTATAAATAATGATTGATAGAAGGCTAACAAAGAATAACCAGTACACTTATTTTCAAAATCAGATCCCGTTAGACCTAAACAGAAACCTGATTCACTCCCAATGCAAGAGGATTGGCCTGGTGTTTTTCGATCACACGATCGACATCAAACCTGATAAGCTAAGGCAGACACCTATCAGCAAAAGGTCTCTACTTAGATTAGCTGAGAAATTGAAGCCGAAACAACAACGTGAAAGAGCGTTCATAGCAGCAAAGAGGGTCCTGTTTATAAATATCTGGTTTAAAATAGACACTGACGCCGTTATTTGAAGATAAGCAAAGATCAGCTGACAGTATGGAACAGTATTGAGCATCTATTTTCTGCTAATTTTGCTGTAGTAAATGCCGGAATCATGCATTGAAATATGAATCTCATGGTGGAGTTTTGTTCTCTGAGCTGAATGGCTTGTTAGCGGAGCTTTCATCGTTCTTCCGAACGACATCATCAGCACAAACTTCAGATAGAAGTGAAGTGTTCGAATTTCTCCATATGCATTTCACAGCTTGTCCTGTACACCTCGATGTGGATTGGTTCTTATTGACCCTACATTTGTCATTGTTTACTTCTTTATTTTGGTTGTGTCTCCCATTGGTTTGATTTTCGTTCCTATATTTGTGCATGATTTTCCTGATTGGTTGATAAATTGGATTGATTTCAATATGTTTGTTGATTGCTGATTGACCTGAGTGCCAGGCTTCTGAAAATTCGCTGGTGTTTTTGGAGTTTCCTCTGTCTAAGATTTCTATATTTTTCCAATTGAATGAGTGTCCGTAGTTGTCCACGTGTATTTATGTAAGTGAGGAAATATCATGGCGTTTGACTGCTAATTGATGTTCATGTAGGCGAAGGTGAAGGGGGCTTCCGTTTTGTCCGATGTAGTGTTTTTCTCAGTTGGAACAATTTATTTTGTAGATGACTTTTGATTTGTTTTCCTTTTTTATTTCACCCTTTGGTTACCATAGCACTGATTGTAGTGATTTTGTCGGTTTGTGTGCCACACCTCTCCCGACGGTTTTCAGCAGTCTCGTTGCGGTTTCTGAATTTCCTTGCATGTATGGTAGGGTGATTCTTTTGTTGATTTTTGTGCTTGACTTGGATATGAATCTCATGTTTGTTATTTTTAAATTGGAGACCGAGGATGATAGAAGTAACAATTCAGTAAGGAATATTCCATATTGTATATTTTAGTAATCAAATCAAACGACATGTACGGTGGTATTAAACTGAATCAAAGTATGACAGAATACAATGTGTGGACACAACATAACTTAACAGGTCATGTTAGTAGTGGCTTATTATTATTAGAATTAGACCACTTTGTAATAATTGAATTAGATTTATATTAACACTTATACTAGAATCATCGGCATTTGTAGTCGAACAAAATAAGTGTAGAATTGCTGTAGATTAGTCTAACCTGTATTGTGTTGAAGTGAATCCAAAAAAACATCGTCTAGTTGAAAACATACAAAAAACGTTATGTTGAACCTTCACAAAATAAAAGCATAGATAAACCAGACTCCCAATGATTTCCAGCTTTAATAATAATTGATGATCTCGATGAATAACAACCCCGCCTGGAGTCCCTCCGGGGGCTACTGAATGTCCCAAGCCCGGATAAAGGAGAAGAGTTAGCCATGGGGTTAGCGACCCCATCCTGTAGAAAACTAACTCGCTAAAAAAACGCTAACGCTTGATAAATATCAGTAATAGACATGAATTTACGAACTAGTAGTTCACAAAACTATGCAATATATTCAGACTTATCATCTTGAAAAAACCACATTTGATGAAAGTATTGTATTATCATTCAAACAATGATCACTTAGCCCATTCACCTTTGTCCACTTATTCCATTTATAACAGTAATAATGATTACTTGAAGTGATTATAAAATGGACTATTTATGTTGTCATTGTTGTTGAAAATCAGTAAAATATGCTATTGAACTTTGATTTATTTACATAATTTAATATAAGTTGAGGTTTATAGTTTTTTTTCTTATAAAATCGTCTCTCGCATGCTGCTACAAAGTTCATCAAATTTTTACCATACTTGTACATTTTTGGTGATGGTTGTGGTAGTTCCTCAAGTTTCAGCTATATACAGTAGAACTGTTTTGACGTTCGTTCTCACTTTATTATTGGTTGAAAATTGTTTTGAGTTCCATATATTATTCAACTGTTGGAATGCTGTTCTTATTTTGCCAATCCTCGCCTTTCGGTGTGCATCTGAACCTCCTTGTTCATCGATGATACAGCTGACTAGGTATGTGAAGGATTCTACATCTTCCAGAGTTTTGCCATCAAGAGTGATTGGATTGCTATTCTCTGCTTTGAATTTGAAAATTTTGATTTTCCCTTTGTGTATGCTGAGGCCTAATTTACACTCTATCAGGTTTGGTGAAAAATTCATTCATGTAATCACAATTGATTGATCACTGGGGGGTGATCAATGTCATGCTTGTCTAGTCCTTATTAGTGCAGATCGAATGCAGTGTCGAGTCACCTAGACTGGTGGCCACATTGCAACATGATCGATAGCCAGTGATCAATCAATTGTGATTACATTTCAGTCCTACTGGAGGTTAGTCACGGCTCGGATGGCTCAGTGGTAACGTCACTGACTATGAAGCTGGGTGACACGAGATCGAATCCGCCAGGGAGCACCAGTCCCCCCCCCAAGATTACAGGTACACCTTGCTGATGAGTGCTAAGTAGCACGAAACCCGGGTTCAGGGTTTCCTGTTGACTACCTCCAACCACCATCTAAATTCATTCATGTTTTACAAAATGTAAACTAACCATTACTAAAATCGAAATGATTATTCATTATAATAAATGTAAATGAATTGCGAAATATATAATTTCTCTATCAATAAACTGTGAATTAGACAGTTTATTTTTGATATTTACCCTTAAAATGTGTCACGGAACACAATCACGTTACATTACAATAAGAACAATTATATACATATAAACATAATGACTCTGAAAGGCATAGTACACACATACCATTTACATATGGACATAGAATGGATTGAATTGATTTTCAATATTATACAGCTATGATCGTTCTGTATTTGTTTCTAGTCCAAAAATATAAATAATAATAAGTCAACAACAAATTACATAGTTTTAAATCATTGTAGAATGAATACCAGTTTTTACAGATGTGATCATTTCGATAACCCAGATATCAATTCCGGATCTTCTTCAAAAAAGGGAGGTGTTGGGATATTCAGAGAAATATCCCAAAACATTATCCTGTTAAGTCTAATGATATCCTTGGACTTAAAATGGACATTTCCTATTGGTCAAATATTGTACAAATGTTATTTTCTATTTTATTGGTACGTTGTGGTCGGGTTGATTGGTATATAAACTCAGTATGCTTGAAATATGATGATTCATATCTCAGAGGCTGAGACTTTCGTTCTGGACTTAACTGGCTGGGCTAAACAGGGAACCAGGACCAATCAGGACCCTAGGTCGTTCTTACATGTTTTACGCATCTTTGGTCCGATCGATAATTCATCGCTGCTCTCGAATCTGCAGTCTCAAGTTATTACAATGGGAAATGTATGGGGCTACATTGTGTGGACAGATGTGGTTCATAAACTGTTTTATTCGAACATTTTTCACAGAGACCATGATAACAATATAGATTAGTAGTTGGAAACCAGTATTTTTTTAATGAAAGAGGTGGAACGTCATGTATAAGGATGAAAAACGTAATGAAGAGCGAATCTAGTACTGTTACTCGCTAATTATAGACATTAGTAACTAAAGTAGGGAAGATAAAAATAGAAGGCACATAATAACAACAAGAATTACTGTGATAGATCTGTCTTCAGGTATGTTTTAGAGTGTTTTGTAACCTACTAATCTAGTTAAAATAGTGTAAGGGTAAAATATCAGCATGAAGGAAAGTTGTATAAGCGTCATCAATAATAATAATAAACAAACATTTAAAATCCCTATCAGTTTACCATTGGAATGATATGAAATTATTGGTATAAGCATTTTAAGGCAGTCTCAGATGAGAAGTGAATGTTGATGTACTATACTAATGATGACAGTGTATTTTTACAGATAGACTATCACAAATTAGTTGAGATTCCAATGATTTTACTTGTAAAATAATTAAATTTCTAGTTTAATGCCTATGGAATTATGACTTTAAGTACAATTACTTCCAAGAATCTTAAGTGTAAAGCACAACTGAAAAGGTTCTAACCTAAGTTTATCCTTAATGAAAAACCTACTACTCAAGTTGAAAACAAAGTATTTTAGAGGTAGTTGGACATTGACTTCGTACAGTGAAATCTTCCAATATGTCTCACTTCAGTGCTTCAGCTGGTATGTTGACGGGTCGTGCTGCTTTCCCACACTTGATTTGTCTGATGGTCACTCCGTCGTTGGTGGACTGACATCTATGGAAAGACCTGTGCGTGTTGCTTCGATGTCTGGTGGATTCATTGAAGCCGGCCTATTCAGTAGTTTCTTGAAGTACTCTACACATCTATTCCATTGTTGTTGAATTTCAGTGATTGGCCTGCCTTCTTTGTCCTTGATCGGTCTCTCTGGTTTACTATATTTCCCTGCCAGTTTATTCGTCGTTTCATATAGTTGTCTCTTATTTCCTTCTCTCGCAGGTTTTTCCACCGTCGTTGCTATTTCTTACACATATTTCTGCTTTTCAGCTTTATTGTTCCTCATAATTTGCTTGCTTGCTTCTGTGAATTCAGCTTGTGCCTTGAATTTCTCTGCTCCTGTTCGACTGTTGTTAATTTCTGTCCTATTGTTCTTCCTTACTCGATTCCTGTCCAGGATATCAATAGAGATCCATTCCTCATGGTGATGCTTCTTGCGTCCCAGAACCTCCTGATACGACGAATTGAGTGCTTGTTTGATACCTTTCCAGTTGTCCTCCATAGTAGTTTCTTCTTCTTTCAGTAGATCTTATACGGCTTGGAACCTGTTGTTGAAAGTTATCTTGAATTCGTTGAATTTGTTAGTATCTCGAAAGAAGTCTGTATTGAACCGTTGTGGTGTTGTTTTTCCAGCTGTCCAGTTCATCTCTAGCCTCAGTTTTAAATTGACCACAACTAGGTAGTGATCAGGATCTATGTCAGCTCCTCTCCTGATTCTCATTTTTTCCATCGGCCTGCGCAACTTTTTGTTGATGCAACTATGATCTATCTGATTCTCTTTGGTGTGGTCCGGTGAGATCCATGTAGCTTTGTGTATACGTTTGTGTGGAAATATTGTGCTTCCTATGACCGATTTGTTGAATGCACACAGATTTGCGAATCTTTCTCCATTTTCGTTTCTCTCACCCAGTCCATGTTGTCCCATGATATCTTCATACCCGGTGTTGTCTATTTTGACTTTGGCGTTTAGATCTCCCATCACATTGGTGAGGTCTTTTTCTGGGCACTTTGCTATGGTTTATTTCAGCCTCACGTAAAACTGATCTTTATCGTCGTCTCTACAATCATTGGTGGGTGAATAACACTGTGTAGCATTCATTGTGATTCCCTGCTTCTTTGTTTTGAATGACGCTTTGATGATTCTGGATCCGTGAGTTTCCCATCTTACAAGTGCATTTCGTGCTACTTTGGACAGCATTATAGCAACTCCCTGAGTGTGTGGAGCATTTTTCTCTCCGTGGCCGCAGTATAACAGTATCTCTCCCGTATCCAGCCTTTGTCCAGTGGGTTTCGCTGATTGTGAGTACTGCCAATTTGTACCTCCTCATTTCCGTTGCTATCTGACTGGTCCTCCCGGTCTCCTACCCTACCCCGACGTTCCAGTTACCTATAAAACTTGTTGCTCTGGTTGTCAGAAGGGGCATCGGCCTCATGACTACCGGAGAATTTTGGCTTTCATCATGAGCCGTCATAATTTTTCCTTGAATTTTCAGGGCATAGTTTAAATGATTTAACTTATTTATTCTGATTGGTGTTTTTTAGCAAGACTGTTTTCTACAGGATTGGGTTGCCAACCCCATGCCCAACCCTCCTCCTTTACCTTGACTTGCGCAGGTAGTAGCCCTAGAAGAGCCACAGGCAGAGTTTTACAGCCTCAGAACTCAGCTTAAATTCCTTAGGTTTTTTCTTGAGGAAATTTGTTAATAATTCCATTAGTTGTTCGCAACGATGTATGAATCTATCACAAAAGTCAACTGAACCTAGAAAAAATTCTAAGTTGTGTTGAAGAACTTAGTGTGTGTTACTGCATGTTGATGTCTAACTCTTCTGTAATCGGTATAATCCCGCCTAGGTTTATTGTGCCCGGGGAATTATAAAGTTTGTACACTGAAAAAATACTAACATTGATGCATTTTCATTCGTTTTACATCTGTCCGTTATAAAAGAGCGCTCACGTGTCGTTCATGTGATTAAAAATTGGACTGGTAATTAACAAATTATCTGTATTCCCTTGTACAAAAAAACACATCCCGAAGTAGGTTGTCTGTGTTGCGTTTTTCATGTCGAATGGCATGCGTAAAAACTCGGACGGTCCAAAACATGTAGTAATCTTAGTCTTAGGGATATCTTCTTCGGCTACTGGGATATTGTGATACTCCATGACCAAGTCAGTTTCAGTAAATATGTCCATACACTGTAAGCCGTTTGTAAAGTCTTGAATATGGGTTATTGGGTACCTATCTGGTACGGTGTGTCGACCCAGGAATATGTAATTTCGATATAGTCGCCGATCACTCTCATTTTTCGTTGCAACCATGTTTACATGGAATTCCGTTTGGCTATCAGAGGGACGGATAATAAACAGCTGTAGCATGTAGTCGAACTCAGCTCTAGCGATTTTAAGCTTATCTAATGCTAGTCCTTTGGGTCTAGTAAATACAAGTCCCCTTTGAGTTCTGATTGTATGACTTACCTTTACCTTACTTTTGAAAGGTTTGAGGTTGTGTTTGGTTTGGAATTTCCTCCAGTATAGTCTAGAATTTCGCAGTTGTTATTGGTGGAGTTTTTATCGAATTTAGAGAAGTGATGTGAAATTCTTTGAATAAATTAACTCGAAGTTCCTTCAAGTGTCAAACGTCGTATCTTAGTGTCGACTAGAAAATTATATCTCTTTAAAAAGTCTAATCCCAGTATTTGCTTCTGTTTCTATGATCTATTTGCATTTTAAAGACAGTCTCTTTGAGACTTATCATACTCTCAATCAGTTCTACCATGACTGAGCGCATTGATGATTCTTTTTGTTTATGATCTATCATACGTGATCCAGTTGCGAGACCCCTCTCCATTGTTTTTTTTCTGAAATGCATGCTAACTGAGGCAAACAGACGTCTGGGTCTTGGGCACCCAAACAGTATTGAACGTAGCATGTATCCATCCTTGTTTTAGGACGGATTCACCCACAGTATTGCCGCCCTCTAGGAATTGGAGGTGACGTAAGAAATGTGGTGACCTATCACCCAATGTTTCTCCCTGTAAAAGACTTTGGGCTCTTCAGCCGCCTGATAAAGATAGACGGTTCATTATCTCACGTCTTCAAATGGTGTACAATTGTAACGTTGAGGGACTCAAAACTAAGTTGAGTACTTCTATAGGAACTAAAGGTGGGGAGGACTGAGCATTGGTACCCAATTCCTTCAGATTTAATATTGTACCTCGTGCAATAATGCTCTAGTTGAGAAAACCACAACTCAGGGTCACTAACAGTGAATATTTCTACTGGAGACAAATTATACTTATCTTCCGGTCTTTTAATCTGTATTGAGTCTGACATATGGCATATAACGAATGTATTATCGACATAAAAACGGGGAAAAATAATCCCGGCACTAATACTGTGCGATAATATGTAGAAAGTGTTGAATGTTATTTCAGTTATTCTTTTTATCAAGCATTGTTGAATGAATAAACAACTAAATGATAACAAACTATTAGAACCTGACTGTAACATTCCAAGTTAAACATATTTATATTGAGAAAGTACTTGTTCAAGCTTCATATTTAAGTTATTGAAGGAATTCGAGAACATTTTAAATGAACATCCACCAATCATATTTTAATGACTAAACTAGTGAAGTGATGCAGATCTGTTAGTATTTGTAAACGATTCAACCATTCATGTATAAGTTAGCATCAATTCAATTCTGATTGGTCAGTAATAGTGAATAGATAAGTACAAATTGCGTTTACACAATCGAACTAGAAAGAGTCATGAAATCTTCCATAACTTATTTCCTATACTTATTGTTTATTCTAGTTTACTATGTTTCTAAATGTTATTCCATAGTCCCTAAAGCTTATAAACATCATAAGACAGGAATTTATCATAATCTTATTGAAGTGTTGACCTACAATCATTCATATAAAAGTTGTTATATTTTAACGGAAGCATTAAAACGTTTTGAAGAACGTCTCACATTAATAAAACAATATCCTAAAATTCCGAATTATTTGCCTAATTCCACAATCGATACCATCAAAATATCAATCACTAAGGGATGTAACGAATCAAATGGTGAATTATGGCCTTCTGAATCAATCAATGAAACGTGTATGTTATTTTATTCAATGAAATTATTATATCACAGATTCACTCTACATTTTCAATAAAAGAATAATCTTAAAATCAGAAGAAATCTGGGGAACATTACATGGATTGGAAACAATACTTCAGTTAATTTATAGAAGTCCACTAGAGAGAGTAATGTGAAATTAGACAATCATTAATTTTTTTTTTCTTGTTAGAACATGATTGAAGGTGGTATCATTTGGGATGAACCATCATTTCCCCATAGAGGATTTTTAATCGACACATCTAGACATTATTTATCATTAAAGGAGATTGAGAAATTCCTTGTAAGTATAAAATAACTACTGAAGAAATTTTTTAATATTTATGTTTAGTATCTACACACTTATAGCTCTTATTAAAGTATAACTAAGCTTTTTGAAACACTCATATTAACTAGATTGTATTAAATGATTAATCTAGCTATTATTAGTCAAACGTTATATGTGTCACTCGATGTCGTGGATTAGTTGAAGTTAGACATTAACACCGTTGGATGCTGTCCGGCTCAGTGGTCTAATGGTTAAGTGCTCGCGTGCGCGAAATCAATAGGTCCTGTGTTTGAATCTCGCAGGTACTGGATGCGGATTGCCACTGAGGAGTCCCACAATAGGACAAAACGGCCGTCCAGTGCTTCCAGGTTTTCCATGGTTGTCTAGCTTCAACTGAATCATAAAAATGAAATGTAATAAGAGAGGGCATAGAAAGGAAATAATTAGGTTAGGAGAAAAATGTCACTAGTGAAGCAGGTGAAGAGGGAAACTAATTTTGAAAATAAAAACCAAACACGAATAGATTGAACAGGTTTCTTTTGCTTACATAGGTTGGGTTTTTTCATATGTGTCACAATGGCTCCAGTAATGTTTAGATAACAGACTTACTTACTTACTTACGCCTGTTACTCCCAATGGAGCATAGGCCGCTGACCAGCATTCTCCAACCCACTCTGTCCTGGGCCTTCTTTTCTAGTTCCATCCAATTCTTGTTCATTTTTCTCATGTCTATCTCCAATTCTCGGCGTAATGTGTTCTTTGGTCTTCCTCTTCTCCTTTGGCCTTGAGGATTCCATGTGAGGGCTTGTCTTGTGACGCAGTTGGGTGCTTTCCTCAATGTGTGTCCTATCCACTTCCAGCGCTTCTTCCTGATTTCTTCCTCCACTGGGATCTGGTTTGTTCTCTCCCACAGTACGTTGTTGCTAATAGTGTCCGGCCAATGGATCTGAAGTATTTTGCGTAAACAACTGTTAATAAACACCTGTATTTTCTGGATGATGGCTTTTGTAGTTCTCCAGGTTTCTGCCCCATACAGTAGAACTGTCTTGACATTTGTATTGAAAATCCTGACCTTGATGTTGGTTGACAGTTGCTTTTAGATAACAGAAGCTTGACGTATTTAAAAAGTTTCTGTTCACCTTTTACATGACTTGGAACCCTGAGCCTGCTATGATCTGATGATCCATATTCACAATGTGTTCAATTATGGGGTGTCTCATTGATCCACTTCTGCTTATTTCCGACTATACCAGATAATGTTCCTCAATCTTCTTGAGAAAAACTGACATCAAACAACTCGTATTACCTGGCTGTTTAGGCGTAAGTTGGTTGATAAATACACATAAAAGTGGTTAAATGTCAGAGCTTATCCTTTAGGTCATTGGTAAATACTGATCAACTATAGCATACTAACCGTGAGGGTGTTGTAAAAAATACCCTTTATAGGGAACTAGAAATTTATCTTTCCAAGATATCCGAAGTCGTGTTACCTTTGAAGCCATTGTACATGTAAACCAATTTTTTAATACGAACCACTCCATGAAGGGTTTCTGTAAACAGATCTTAGAGTTCTATCAGTTTCTCTAATTACATCATCCATAAAGTAACTGTTTAGTTTATTTTCCATTTTAAGTGTGAGGTTTATTACCAGGTGGCATTTGTTGAGTGCCTGCATAATGTGATTTCAACCACATTTATCAGATAACAAAAAGATTACTTATATTTTCTTTGTGTAGACGGATATTATCAGCAGTTGTCTTTAGTTGTTCGTTTTCCGAAATGACCATTAAACAGTCTACTAGTAGTTGGACAAGAGAGAAACCTATAACTATACCATCCTTTTGTCTGTAGATTATATTCTTGATTTACATTCATCATTTAAATGGAATCACAGTAATATTTTTTTGTAAACAGTACGTTAACGACACAATATCATTATCTCACTTGGTTTTTTTTCAAATCATTTTAGTCTTATTTTTTGTTTAATATCCTTAGAGATAAAAGATTTGACGCCTTATCAACGTAGATTTTACGATCCATCAGAGCTATTCCTTCACCACTGTCAGAAAGCATTATTATTTGATATTGATAGATGTTAAGCAGTTTAAGTTATTTTCTATGATGATTGAAGATATCAAGAAGAGTAGACTTAAAACGTTTTAACTCATAGTTGGATACTGTTTTGACTTGACACGGCTAATTATCACGTGACTTATTCACCAATTGGAACACGACTTATATAATCTTAACAGTGTGTCAAACCAATGACATTCGACCGGTACGACCAGCTTAGCGTCCTTACTGGTCCTTTTCCACCTAGTTCTGCCAACTGAGTCCAAAACGCTAATAATACCTTCCAATATGCGAATCATTTATTTCGAACATACCAGCTAAACAGACCACATCACACAATAAAATAGGAAATAACATTTGTACAAGATCAAATCGAGAAGTGGCTGTGAACATCAGGGACTGTAATCAATAAAATGAGTATAATTTAAGAATAGTAAATCGTATCATAATAGTCTATAAATCAAAATAAAGCTTACAATAAGAGGAATATAGATATACGTAATCTAGTTACTGAATAGTTATGGAATAAGACAATGTGTATAGTATTAATCCATTCATAGTTCTCAGAAGTTACCTATAATTTAATGTTCACTAGGATATAACAGATACCGGATTAGACCTGTCTATCCAATGACTATATATTCTAATTGATTATGTGTGAAGTTCACTAATTTTATGATTTAAGTAGATATCACCCTACAGATTTGGCCTCCAGCCCCCAAGGTGATGAAACTACTGTGAAATGATTGATTATATATCTCTTAGGATATGTTCTGATGATTTTATGCCTTTAGTAAAATTTAAACGGGCATTCTGAGTACATTTATCTACATTTTTAATGTCGTTTTCAGTAAAATGTTCATACTGATTCGATATCAGAGTGTATAACATGTTTATGACACAATCTAATTTAGTAACAGAATGTATAAATGGATATAATTATAAATGAAATAATATAATTGTAATATCCCAATGAGTAGGAAATCAAATTTTCTGACGTCCAGTGACTCAATGTAAGCCACCTCTTTAAAGATTGAATAACCAAATCAAAATTCATTCAAGTTTAAATAGTACAAAAACTTGGATGAATTTTGATTTCGTTATTTAGTCTCTGAAGAAGTGACTTACATTAACTGACGAAACGTCGGAAAATTTGAGTTCCTACTCATTGTGATATTATAATTACTTTCTTACTAACATACGCCTGTTACCCCCAATGGAGCATAGGCCGCCGATCAGCATTCTCCAACCCACTATGTCCTGGCCCTTCTTTCCTAGTTCCATCCAATTCTTGTTCATTCTTCTCATGTCTGTCTCCATTTCCCGGCGTAATGTGTTTTTTGGTCTTCCTCTTTTCCTTTGGCCTTGAGGGTCCCAGGTGAGGGCTTGTCTTGTGACGCAGTTGGGTGCTTTCTTCAATGAGTGGCCTATTCACTTCCAACGCTTCTTCCTGATTTCTTCCTCCGCTGGGATCTGGTTTGTTCTCTCCCACAGTACGTTGTTGCTAATACTGTCCGGCCAACGGATCCTATGTATTTTGCGTAGACAACTATTAATAAACACTTGTATGTTCTGGATGATATCTTTCGTAGTTCTCCAAGTTTCTGCCTCATACAGTAGAACTCTCTTGACATTTGTATTGAAAGTCCGGACCTTGGTATTGGTTGAGAGTTGATATTACAATTATATTATTTTATTTATAACAATCTACTCAATCTGCTCAATTTATCATAAATTATCAAGGCATACCTTGAATGTAGTTATGTTTTATGTGTCACTTTTGAAATTAAGGGTAAGAACGTTATGTTATGTTCGTTATAGTGTCAAATTGTGAATATCAATAGTCACCAAACTCTGTTCTGGCGATCTGTCCCATCTAGCTATTCCAAACAATCACATAGTTCGTGCTATCAAATAAGTTCTTTATAAACGATAATTAACTTTGATCAACAATAAGGAATCACAAAGACATCTTATTTATTCTTTAGTAACCAAATTTTGCTTCAATCCATCATAATAAATCCTCAATAAGCTTCATTTACATGGTTACAATTTATACTTTGGTTGCTTTTGTATTTTAAAGGATTCAATGTCAATGGTGAAAATGAATGTACTTCACTGGCATATTGTGGACGATCAATCTTTTCCCTATGTATCTGAAACGTTTCCGAAACTTTCTTCAAAGGTAAGTTTAAGAGAAAAATTTTCGAATAAGTGTTTATCTGAGTATGGGGAGTTTTTTAAGACGGTGGTTGGAGGTAATCAACAGGAAATCCTGGACCCGGGTTTCGTGCTATTTGGCACTCTTTAGCAAGATGCACCTGTTTTCATGGAGGAACTGGTGCTCCTTAACGGAATCAATCCCGTATCACCCAGCTTCATAGTCAGAGACCTTACCCTAAACACAGGGAGCATCAGTTCCCTCAAGATAACAGGTACACCTTGCTGACAAGTGTCGAATAGCACGAAACCCGGGTCCGGGGTTTTCTGTTGACTACCTCCAACCACCATCTTATCTCAACATAGTGTACGCAATGTCGAGTCACCTAGACTAGCGGCCACATTGCTACTTGGTCGATAGCATTCGATCTGTACTAAGAAGGACTTGACACACATGACATTGATCACCACCCAGTGACCAATCAATTGTGGGCAATAGTTTTTATTTCAGGATTTTTAACATAAGGTATTGCCGTCTCTAAACTACAGAGCATTGATTTTAGAAATAAAATATATCCTTTTGTTTACTAATCTTATAGATTTGAAATTCTTTCATACATTTAATTTCAGGGAGCATTTCATCCGTATCTTTTAATCTATACACCGAATGATGTGAAATATTTATTAAATTATGCTCGTTTACGAGGAATAAGAATAATGCCGGAATTTGATACACCAGGTAGGGAAGGTTATTAAATAGTTATGAAATTTTAAGATTACCTTCTATGATCATTAATATTCTAGAGTGTTTAGTGTCCGTGTTAAGGTTTATCATTAAGTTATTTGAAATTGTGTTGATTACGATATTCATCGGAGTTAAGCATGTTATGTTTGATATCAAGAGTCTTGTATTACTAGGTATGAATGTCGTCCCCATCGTTTGAAGGATGAGAAGCTTGATAGCGTTTGATAAATATCTCTTAACAATTCAGATGACTAAGACTGATTAATTGATAGTGGTTTTATGGTTCGTTGGAACTAGATGGAATAAGAACAAACTGTCGATATTTCTAAACACATTTTTGCTTAGTCAATCTGTGAAGTGTTCAGAGGAACAAGAAAGTGAATTCCTCGAATGCAAGGAAAAAAACTGTGCTTCATATAATAGTTTGAAATGACAAAGTGACTTGTGTAAATATTTTAATCTTGATTTTACCATCAAATAAGTATGACATATCGTCATTACTTTTGTATTGAATTTCTTTGATCCATTCTATGTGACTTATTTCTCTGGTTCCGTGGCATTTACTCTATGAGTTCATAAGTTAAATAATATTAATAATAATCTTTGAAAAACAAGTATGGATTTTACATTCAACTACTATGGAACACAATTTCAAGTATCTGATTAGATCAGCGGAGACGTATTCAAGTTTATGAATGCCAACAAACATTTCATTTAGTCTGAATTTACGAGTGTACTATGTTAAATGACTTGGAGTTTCGTAATTCGGAATAGCCAATACTCTTCAGAAGCCTCATTTAGATTGTTTATTTTGGAATAATTCCTTTAGATTGGCAACAAGTTATCCATTTCTTTATTTTAATAATACAATAATGACAGTAATCAATTATGCTGCTTTAATATAGTCACTAATTAATAAACAATAATATGTTCTTTATAAGAACAGACTCTAAGATTGGGTTGAAGCCCGTGCAGTTGAGCCGTTATCATGAGAGCAATTGTACTCTTTCATTCGACTACTGATAAGTTCATCTATATTGCCTGTAGAACAGATGATCTATTTTATTAAATACAGTAATCACATTGACCAAAACCTTTGAGATCATCCTAACAAAGTGTCCAGTTAGGAGACGATGATATAAAGGCGATTATTTCTTTGCTGTACTTGTTTATTTTATTTGAACACATAAACATTGATACAGGGTGTTATGTCTCAAAGAGACAGCCGATTATATGACAGTGACTTATCGATCGGATCAAGGATTCAGAATCTCGATAGTCTATTCTGGTCCGTTGTCCCCAACTCTGCTGACTCGATCAAAAGGCCTGGGTAAGGTGTAGAAAGTGTATTCTACAGACAACAGCAGATCACAAGTCAAGTCAAGCACACAAATCAAGCGTATTTATACAAATATTTACAATCGATATTGTCATGGAAGATTTTTGAACATTAATCAACAATTGACTGCTATTTGAACATTTAATCGATAGTTCATCAATTGACCTATTTGTACATTTAATCGATAGTTCATCAATTGACCTATTTGTACATTCAATCGATAAGTAAATTACAAAATTTGAGTTTTGGGGATCTATCGTCCCCAACACAGGGGGACAACAAATACATATGAGCCAGATAATTATGTTGTGAAGAGATAATGAATGAAAGGTGAGTATGATGAAAAGAGGAGCAGCAATGAACAGAAACTAGTGGATAAGAGTTTGATAATAATAATAATATAGTGGGAGAGGCAGTTCAGTTAGGAAAAATACGACCAGAAAGAATTTTTCCAGTTAAAGAAGTTATTCTAACTTAAGAAAGTTACAGTTACGTCTCAAGCTATCGTGTTGCATCATCGCAAGGACCTCAAGCAGGGAGTCGTGAAGACCCAACAGAAGCCAATCCTGTACAGTTTATTTTCATACTACGACACTATGTCATACACTGACCAACTCTCCACTTTTTTCAACTGGTCCCAGAGTCGACAAATAATCCACGATATGGAATTCGCCGGGACGACAGTCATAGGACGTATTTTAACCACCGATTTTGGTGTTTCAAGATGGTCACAGTTACGTCCTTGATCTGTCTACCTGTTATGACTGCGTTACCAATTGTTATATCTGTTCGTCGCTGACTGTTATGTCGAGATCGCTTATCACGTATACTTATGAGGCGAGGAACCTCTGCGATTTTCACGACGCGAAAGTAAGAACACAAAGGCTGATACAAGTGAAGATTTATTAACCCCAAAAAAACACGACCACCATGACGACCCTAGTCAAACACACACTCATTTATATATTGATTGTAAACCCATTTCGATTAATAATTAGGACGAAATCACATATATGAAACGTACTTAGAGTTATGACAAATCACATGCTACATGTTATGCTGTGCATAGTTCAGGTCAATTTTTATTACAAGAATATCGTATGTTGTACAGAATAAAATGTCATACGAGAAAACAGAAACCAATACTACATTGAGTAATCATTACATTGAATTAAAACGGAATTATTGTGGAATAAAAATCATAATGATTAAATCAATCTAATTTTGACTTTTCATCCCGTCATATCACTACCCGCTAATATACATGAGAGAATGTGTCGCGATCTAGCTTCAGGCCTTCCTATGATAGACTAACTAGTTTAAACATGAGGCTAGAAATGCTTGAATCGAATCGAGATTAACGGCCTTAGAAAGAGAAACAGAAACTATTTTATCACCTGATTGTTAGACAAGAAAGAAAAAAGACAAGTCAACTGGAACACTACTCGATTTGTTCCCGGTTCCCGATTCAGATTAATGTAAAAATATAGATGAATACATAGACGACTAACACGCCCAAAACTCACAAACAAATAGAAAAGTAAAATTATATGTAAATTGGGCATTGGGGTGGAAAAATAGAATTCAAAATGCTACGTTTAAATTGCAACTGCTTCAGAACCGAAAACAGTATGTCAACGAATTGTACATCAAACGAAGGCCTATGATTTATAGAGTACAATAGGGACAAAAATGAATATTAGTATTTCACAAACTCTGAATTAAAGTAAACAGCATCCCCGAAAATATCTTCGGTTGTCCAACATGGCTTTTCTTGTTTCGCTGTCCAAATTACTGACATCAAATTATTTATTGTTACTCTGCGTGAACACGCGATGCCGAACCTCTGCAATACTGACATGGTGTTTCAACTGAATGTGAGCAATTCTCCGGAGGCAAAGATTACCAAACACAGAGAGTCATCTAACATCCCCAACTCGGAGAGATCAGGTTTCAGTAGCATAAAGCGAAACTGCTCTCATCGATGAGTTGCGGATCCGACCTTTTACGACGAAACTAACATCACGAAGGCGTCAAAGATGAGCCAGATATGCATAAGCCGCTCTGCTTTTTATTATACGTGCATCAGTATCATGACTCATGCCACCACCAACATTTATGCAGCTATCCAGATGCACAAACTTCTCAACCACTCCTATCTGATTACTAACGATAGTGAGTGCAAGTTCACAGTCCTGTCAGACTTGTAAAAGTAGTTTGCACTCAGGAGGTCGAAAACACATGCCATACCTAAGGAAACTGTTTGCCAACTGATTATGTTTGGATTACATGGATTACATGGTAACCCTGTCTCACCTCACTGCTGGAATTGAACAATGTAGAAAGGTGGTTGTATGCCCTCATTCTGCCTGTAGTATTTGTATATGGTTCCTTCAAGCTGCTAATAAAATTCTCAGGCACACCCTTCTTCGATAGAAAATCCCAAAGAACAGTTATGTCCAACAAATCTAAGTCAGCCTTAGTGTCAAGTAACACTACGATTGTTGGTCTGTGATGGGCGTGGCGGTGTTCTAACACTTGACGGAGGTTGAAAATTTGGCAAATACATCCTCGACCGGGTCGAAAACCAGCCTGCTTCTCGTGAGTCAATTTTTCCCGAGTTTTGAACAGTCTACGAAGTGTGGAAGAGCCCAAGAATTCAGACACAATCAGAAATAGACCTACACTTTATACACTACACAGCCATGTAAAACAAAACGGCGTGCTAGGAAAATAGTAAATTAATCGTAAACCTATAACAATGAAACATATAACGGTGGTGGATGGTTTAAATGAGATTTGGAAAACATAAGAATATAGTAATACAAGCAGCTGATTGAGATATAGATGGTGGTTGGAGGTAGTCAACAGGAAACCCTGGACCCGAATTTCGTGCTACTTGGCACTCATCAGCAAGGTGTACCTGTAATCTTGAGGGAACTAGTGCTCCCTAGCGGACTAGATGTCGTGTCACCCAGCTTCACAGTCAGAGACGTTACCACTGAGCTATCCGAGCCGTGACTAACCTCCTGTAAGACTGAAATGTAATCACAATTGATTGATCACTGGGTTGTGATCAATGTCATGCTTGTCTAGTCCTTATTAGTGCAGATCGAATGCTATCGATCATGTTGCAATGTGGCCACCAGTCTAGGTGATTACAATTGTGATTACGTCTCAGTCCTACCGGAGGTTAGTCACGGCTCGGATAGCTCAGTGATAACGTCTCTGACTGTGAAGCTGGTGACACGAGATAGAATCCGCCAGGGAGCACCAGTTCCCTCAAGATTACAGGTACACCTTGCTAACGAGTGCCAAGTAGCACGAAACCCGGGTCCAGGGTTTCCTGTTGACTACCTCCAACTACCATCTAAATCTCAATACATAGTGCCCGCAGTGTCGAGTCACCTAGACTGATGGCCGCATTGCAACATGATCGATAGCTTTCGAGCTGTACTAATAAGGACTATACACGCATGACATTGATCACCACCCAGTGATCAATCAATTGTGAAGCAGCTGATTGTTATACAGTAAACATGGTGTCCACAATTTCCCGTAAAATAATTGTAAAACTTCAATCAACAACAAATCCTCTTTGATCTAGAGATGTTATGGCAATCATCATTTTAATTGATTATGATTTATATAGTCACTGATGATAAATCGATTTTATTATCGCAGATAATTATTCTTCATTTCAACCGATCTTAACCTGTAAACAATAAACTAAGTTTTATTCAAAGTTCAAAAATGTTACGTTACTATGTAATCACATTGATTGTTGGTGTTTGATTTGATTGTTTCCAAGTTGATTAAGTTATGAATGTAAATAAATAAATTGCAACTCCAATAGATTACTATAACATACTTGTATTGAATGTATAGTGAGGATTGACCTTATCACCACTTATTTATATATTTACAAATCAAACAATCATTATATGCTGTATTTACAAGGGATTCATTTTCATTTCAACTATAAACAAAGATGAATAGTTAGGCTTTGTGATTGCATACACTTTACAGTAACATACATAGGTAACCTATGCATACAAGCAAACTAGAGAAACGGTAATACATATATATGCTAAAAGTGTTATTACTAAAATGTAACATGAGTTTGAACGATGGATACTGTAGCAACGGGTGTGTCACTGGGTCCAAAACTAAACATTAAGATTATTAACTAGAGCAGTTCTGATTTTACTGCCAGTATATGATTGACTCACTTTTCCAAAATAAAAAAATCATAGTGGTCAGTATGAGTCTCCAGACGTTTGATAAATTTTAGCTGGCTATTAAGTACATATATGAGAAAGGTAATGAAGCCAAAATATCCTTTCTAGAAGCTCTACTTATGAAGGGAGTAAATGGATCACTAAAATGGAACCCGAATAGGAAAATTACTTGGAAGATACAGCACATAAACCCTTTTAGTTTTGAATAAAAAAAGAACGATAACTACAACAGAATAACATGGGTTCAATATTTTTTTGGATTCTCTTCAGTTTCTTTACAGCATAGAAGCATTAGTATTAATCTTTTAAAACCAATGCACATGCCTTACAATACAATAACGGGGATTGGTAAAAAGGCAGTCAATGTTTTTGACGGAGCTTTGTTCTCTGAGCTGGATGGTTTGTTAGTGGAGCTTTCAACGTTTTTCCGAACGACATCATCAGCACAAACTTCAGATAGAAGTGAAGTGTTCGAATTTCTCCATATGTGTTTCACAGCTTGTTCTGTGCACCTCGATGTTGATTGCTTCTTGTTGACCTTAAATTTATCATTGTTTACTTCTTTGTTTTCGTTGTGTCTCCCATTGGTTTGATTTTCGTTCTTATGTTTGTGCATGATTTTTCTGACTGGTTGATAAATTGGATTGATTTCAATATGTATGTTGATTGCTGATTGACCTGAGTGCCAGGCTTCTAAAAATTCTCTGGTGTTTTTGGAGTTTCCTCTGTCTAAGATTTCCATATTTTTCCAATTGAATGATTATCCGCAGTTGTGCACGTGTATTTATGTAAGTGAGAAAATATCATGGCGTTTGACTGCTAATTGATGCAGTCAATATTGAAGAATTATAAAATGTTAGACCACCATTGAAAACCTGGAAGCACTGGACGGCCGTTTCGTCCTAGTATGGGACTCCTCAGCAGTGCGCATCCACTATCCCGCACCACGCGGGGCTCGAACCCAGGATCGTGGATGCGCAACTGCTGAGGAGTCCCATACCAGGACAAAAAGGCCGTCCAGTGCTTCCAGGTTTTCAATGGTGGTCTACCTTCAACCGACTCATGATTTCAACCTGTGAAATTTCTAATAAAAGAAACTCTCCACAAAACCCATTCTGATAATTATAAAATGTCCAAATGGTTGTATATTTATGCATTAAACAATGTGAAAGTTCCTGAAGAAAGAATTTTCAAATACATAGATAGTTATTTCTGGGAAATGAGAAATGAAGCTAAGCATTACGTAATAACAACTTCAGAAATGGATAGAGAGATTAAATTGAGTTTACTTGCCATTCAATCTGCTTATAATAATTTCCGTAACCAACTAATAGTATTCTACTCAAAGCTCTTTCATGGTTTACTGTACACAAGTTGCTGAAATTCAAATAAATGAATTGAAATTACTGCTCTTTACGTGTCCGATAGTGAAACCAAGATTGAAAGATGATAAACTAATACAACTTATCTATTCTTATGAACTTTGCGTACAAAAGAAAAATACTCAGCCTCTTTTCTTAATGTAACCAACTTTAGGCATTAGAAGTCAATACTCATCCTCATTATAAAACAACCTAATTTGTTTAATTTGGTTGGCGTTTTTTTTAGCAAGATTTTTTCTACGGCATTGGGTTGGTGACCTTATACCCAACCCTCTTTTTCTGACATTAGGTAACCTAAAGTTATTACTAATTACCAATCTTATCATTTCAATTTCCACAATAAATTTTTTTTAAAGTTAACATCATATACTAGTAATTTTATTAACATTGGACAACTGGACAAATAGCAGTACAAAGGTTCAAGATACTGTCAAACTCAATGAATTCAAGATAGCTCTCAACAACAGGTTCCAAGCCTTTCAAGATCTACTGAAGGAAGAAGAAACTACCATGGAGGACAACTGGAAAGGCATCAAAGAAACATTGACTTCAACGTGTCAAGAGGTTCTGGGCCTAAAGAAACACCATCATAAGGAATGGATCTCTACAGAAACACTGGACAAGATCAAAGAAAGGAAGAACAAGAAGACAGCAATTAACAACAGCCGAACACGAGCAGAGAAAGTCCAAGCACAAGCAAACAAGCAAGTGAGGAGGAGCATTAGAGCCGACAAGAAGAAATACGTGGAAGAATTAGCAACGACGGCAGAAAAAGCTGCAACAGAAGGACATATGCAACAGCTTTACGATACAACGAAAAAACTAGAAGAGAAATATAGTAAACCAGAGAGACTGGTCACAGTCAAAGAAGGCAGGCCAATCACTGAAATTCAACAACAGAGAAACAGATGGGTAGAGTACTTCGAGGAACTCCTGAATAGGCCGGCTCCAATGAGTCCACCGGACATCGAAGCAGCACACATAGATCTTCCTATAGATGTCAATCCACCAACGACGGAAGAAATCCGAATGACTATCAGACAAATCAAAAGTGGATAGGACATACATTACGTAAATCATCAAATTGCATCATGAGGCAAGCCCTAACTTGCAATCCTAAAGGAAGGCCAAAGAACACATTACGTCGGGAAATAGAAGCATATATGAAAAGGATGAATAGGAACTGGAAGGAGCTGGAAAGGATTGCCCAGGACAGGGTTGGATGGAGAATGCTGGTGAGCGGCCTATGCTCCTCCACGAGGAGTAACAGGCGTAAGTAAGTAAGTAAGAGACCTCGTAGAAACTGTTGAGTTTTTATACATTACATTACGCGTTGATCTTAAGTCAAGGAAAAGTGTTGAAACCTACAAAACACTGGGCTGCATGTCAGCTCAGTGGTCTAGATGTCAAACTCTAGAGAGCAAGGCTGAAGATCTTGTGTTCAATTCTTGATGGATCTATGAATGATGATTTTCTAGTGATGCTTAGTTTGTGATGAAACTTATTAAGGTTACCAATTTCATTTTGCTAACAATCCTTAGTTCATATACCTTAGTTTCAAAGGATAAATGTACTTTAAAATTAGTTTAAGATCACTAATTTGAACTTATAATTCCCAAACCCCATATGAACAAATTTCTTTATTTACATATCGTTGTTTTAACAATATGGGAATGTTTATGCTTTAATTATCTCCGAATTATAAAAATTTTGGTGATGAACATTACTGATAATACGCTTTAAACATTTTACTAATTATAGGTCATGCAAATTCTTGGGGGAAAGGGTATCCAGAGATTTTAACCAAATGTTACATTAAGGGTGAACCGGATGGTACATTGGGTCCAATCAATCCAATCAATAATATCTCTTATAACTTTATATCAAAATTATACAAAGAATTGTTCAGTGTATTTCCTGATAATTGGTTTCATTTAGGTGGGGATGAAGTTGAATATAATTGCTGGTAAGCCTTAGAATATAAATTCGTGATGATTATAATGAACGCATTCACAATGAGAATACGTATTATACTTGCTCCTCATTATTACATGTTGGAACAACCAACTTTGTATGTGACAAAGTATCACATAAGGGTAGTTCAGTTAGATATCCCTGATAAATTTACAGTGGATGTGGTTTTTTTTAAGTTTACTGAGCAACTATGCTGATAAGCGTATAGAATTTAAATATACGAACACTCTGTTCTAAGTTGATGGATATATTCTTAATTTGGTGGAGTTTTGTTCTCTGAGCTGGATGGTTTGGTCGTGGAGCTTTCATCGTTCTTCTGAACGACATCATCAGCACAAACTTCAGATAGAAGTCTTAACGTAATCAAATATTTGTAAATTAGACTTAATTGTTATGAACTTCGTATTAGACTACTAAATTACTATGTGAAAACGAAGAGACCACATTTAAGATTATTATTAATGTTAACTTTACACCAGATGTTATCTAAACCGAGCTAAATAACCTAATGACTCTTATCTCCAATTTCAGTCTATCAGCTATGTATATTGTGACCATCAATTAATGTCATTGGCTATATATATTACGATGATAGAAAACTTAAATCCACCGGCTTCTCACAAAGACTGTGAAAAGTCTTAATGAATCTAGTCTCTTACATACATATACTTACTACCATTAAGATAGATTTGTGGAGATTATTTGAAGTACTATTCTTATGATAACCATGTCACTATCGTAGAACAGAAGTCCGAAAATTCTAGAGAGAAGATTATTGTGTATAAATACTTAATCGAGAAATCATCATGTTGTATCCCGATAGGAATTTTTGGGATCCATTTATGGACCAATATTATGAGGATATTTTTATCGTATACTTGTTATGGAACGAATCTGTTCATATTCATGTCCCTCTTAATGTGAGCTTTATTTTAACCTACGAACCATTATTATACGTTTTATCATTCTTGAGTTATACCCAGGATATTGATTACTACCTCCCTCATTCACAGCCACATCTGACTAATTCTTGTACAAATGTTGTTCATATTTTATTGGTACGTTGTGGTCTGTTTGTTTGATATATAAACTCAGTATGCTTGAAATACAATGATTCATATCTCAGAGGCTGAGAATTGCGTTCTGGACTTAACTGACTGGGCTAGACAGGAAGCAGAGCCAACCAGAACTCTAGACTGCTCATATGGTTTTACGTGTCATTGATCCGATCGATAAGTCACTGCTCTCTAATCAGCGGTCACAGTTATAACACATCACTCATGATCAGATGAAAAATGTTTGCTTCAACATTTTAAACTCTAATCGATTCACAAATTTAGCTGCTACCCAAACATACCTTTAAATATTAAAAAACACATACTTTTATCTGAAGCGCTGTGACTATACACACTTTAGATTCAATCATTTTACCAAATCAAACGTGCTATGCATATTTCGAAGAATTGTTAATCAGTAAGCTAAAACTCTGTCATACGTCTGAACGAAACATCGATGTTTCTTAATAACCGTTTTCGGATATCAGCAAACAAGTAATAATAGTATGTTCAGAACCAAATGACTTAACCATTTTCATGATATCTCTTCTTTAAAGTAATATTAACTTATGACTTGGAATATTTCTCTATTCTAAATGTGACATGGGAATATTCCCTACCTCTGGAATGATATACAAAAGAAGCATTTATTCTCCAATGTTTTAAATTTCTGTAATATATTTTGCATTATTTTATTGATGCTAGGCGTTCCAATCCTTCGATTACTGAATTCATGAAACAAATGAAGTTTGCTGATGATTATCACCGCCTGGAAGGCTACTACATAAATAATTTAATTCAAATTATCAATGATGTCAAACCACCTAGACGAAATATTACTCCAGTTGTTTGGCAAGAAATATATGAAAATGGGTTTAGAGTGAGTACATCATACTTTATGATTTATATTAACGTAAATTTAAACTAATGATTATTACATAACCAGTTACCTTCTGTACAAATCATACTTGGATTAGGTACATGATATTACGTCCTTTAATTCAGATAATATTTCAATCAACTGAAGATATTCCGCTTTTGCAATGACATTTGGTCAAGATTCTTTGTTCTGAATAACATAGAAGGGTAATAGCTTCCCTAAGGTGGTGCTTGGAGGTAGTCTACAGGAGACCCTAGACCTAGGTTTCATGTTATTTGGCACTTGTCAGGAAAGCGCACCTGTAATCTTAAGGAAGTAGTTGTTCCCTGGCGAATTCGGCCTGTATCACCCAGCTTCACAGTCAGTGACATCTCATCAAGATACTAAAAAAAGGAGATCT
The DNA here is from genome assembly GCA_944470425.2 of Schistosoma bovis. NCBI lineage: Eukaryota > Metazoa > Platyhelminthes > Trematoda > Strigeidida > Schistosomatidae > Schistosoma > Schistosoma bovis. The sequence continues at coordinate 45,955,137 of OX103956.1, read as the reverse complement.
GAAGAAATGTGAGAACTACAGAGGCATCACACTACTGTCAGTTTCAGCGAAAGTCTTTAACAGAGTGGTGCTGAACCGGATGGAAGACGCAGTAGAGGTCCAACTTCGAGGCCAGCAGTATGGATTACGGAAGGATCGGTCGTGCATAGACCAAATTGAGACACTACGAATCATCGGCGAACAATCAGTTGAGTGGAACTCGTCTTTATACATCAACGTCATTGATTATTAAAAGGCGTTTCACAGTGTAGATAGGAGAACATGATGGAAAATTCTTCGACATTATGATGTTCCTGAGAAGATTGATAACATTATCCAGAACTCATACGACGGACTACAGTGCAAAGTCGTGCATGGAGGACAGCTAACAGATGCGTTCCAAGTAAGCACCGGAGTCAGACAAGACTATCTACTCTCCCCTTCTTCTTTCTTCTGGCGGGTGACTGGATTATGGAGACCTCGACATCTGAGTAGAAACACGGACTACAATGGACAGCTTGGATGCAACTACACTACTTGAACTTCACAGATGACCTAGCACTTCCATCCCATACACACCAACAAATGAAGATTAACAAAACTAGTGCAACAAAAACCTCTCCAATAGTAGGCCTCAACATACGTAAGAGAAAAATAACATTCTCAAATACTACACGGAAACACAAACCCAACCACACTTCATGAACAAGCTCTGAAAGACGTGAAGTCCTTCCCGTATATGGACAGCATCATCGATGAACAAGGAGGTTCCGATGCACACCGAAACGCGAGGGTTGGCAAAATAAGAACAGCATTCCTACAGTCGAAGGACATATGGAACTCAAAACAATTGTCAACCAATATCAAAGTGACAATCTTCAATACGAAAGTCGAAAACAGTTCTACTGTACACAGCTGAAACTTGGGGAACTACCACAACCATCACCAAAAGTGTACAAGTATTTATAATCAATTGTCTACGCAACATATTCAACGTCGGTTGGCCGTATAACAGCCTACTATGGGACAGGAAAAACCAACTTCCAAATGAAGAAGAAATTAACAAGAGACATTGGAAGTGGATAGAACATACATTGAGGAAATCACCAAACTACATCACGGAGCAAGCGTTAATATGGAATCCTGATGGGAAACGAAAAAGCGGAAGACTGAAGATCACACTGTATCAGGAGTTGGAAGCGGACATGAAAAGGATGAATAGGAGCTGGAAATGAACAGGAAAAGTTTGTTCCCGACAGAGTTTGATGGCGAATACTTGTGAACAGCCTATGCTCCTTCACGACGGGTAACAGGCGGAGGTTAGTGAGAGGTTTGTTCTTCTTCATTTGACTCCAATAAATGACATCCTGTTAACTGAGTATTTTAGCGGGACAATCCCCCCAGTAGTACTGTAGTGAGCAAGAACACAAAACTAGAGAATATCCCACTAAATTTATAGATTGAAACTATATGAGCTAAACTAATTCTAATATTTATAAACCTAATGTAATTTGGAATAAATCGATATAAATAAAATACATAAGATTCATTTGGTATTGTTTTACTTGAATCTTCCCATTGATGTTTTAGGACTGAAATTGATCAGTCTGTTATTGGCATATGTGCATACTGTGCGTATGCCTCGATATTGACTTAATTTACAATCATTATTATTGGCAAAGATGGATAGTGGCTATCAGTGGAATCCAGTTTGACGCGCGTTTCGTCCTATTTTTGACTCGTCAGCTGGATGTACGTGCATCGCAGAGTTGATGTTCACTTTTGCACTCGAACCCAGCACCATTCACTTAAAATGCCATCGCGTTATCCACTCAGCTACTACTGAGTCCTCATAGCCACTTACTTGTGCAATGGGGTGAAGTTTAATTCGTTTGGTATTGTTTTACTTGAATCTTCCCATTGATGTTTTAGGACTGAAAAAGATCAGTCTCTTATTGGCATATGTGTATACTGACGAGTCCCAAATAGGACGAAACGCGCGTCCTGGATTACACTGCTAATCACTATCCATCCTCGCTTATAAAATACATAAGAGTATTAAGTAAAATTTTCCATGTTACATTCGTAAACTTATTAGAACATTTAATAAAGCAATCTTTGGTGTGTATAATGTATTTAGTCACAAGTTCAATGGTATTTGATTAGTGTGTAGGATGAATGTAAATGCAGATTCTAATTTATCACATAACAAGTTCATTGTAATTAAGTGTTAAATGATTAGTGTAATGAGTTCTTTTCATGTTTATCGGTAATGATTAGTCGAACACATATTCAGATATTGTGCTAAACTATCGAAAGCATATTGATCAAGATCAGCATTTTTTTGATCAATTTAACGCAATCAAGCTTATACATTCTAGCTCGAACGTATTTGAGTAAAAAATTAGAGAATATCTCACTAAAATCTGAGAACCATATAGTAAATAGTTAATTTGCAAAATATCAATCCATCGTCTCAAACTTCACCGTTCATTTGCCAATATCAATCCAATGTCTCAGATTTCATTGTTCATGCAGTTCCATACCAATTGCTTTCCATTCCTGTTCTTTCTTTAACGATCTTCTACTGAAATACATTATATGTCTGACCACCGTTATATACTACTTATGTAAATATAAATAGCCTACACCACATTACTATGAGTTTACTTAAGAATATTCAAAAGCCATAACAGAAGTTTTTGTGATAGTGTTTTGTTGATAATTAATGAAGCGCGAAAGAGATGGAGCAAACTGTAGAGTGAGTGCATATGTGACAGTGAGCAAAGGTCAAAATATTTTTATTTATTTTATATGTGTTAATCGATTGTGGGTAGGTTATTACTTATCTGTATTTACAACCAATAGGAGTATAGATAATGTTGAAGTACAGGCATGTTTTCTGTCAGACTCACAAATACCTTTACATAGTGGATCGATGGTCTAGATTACAGCAAACAGGCAATAAAGAAATATAATGTACCTACCTTAGAATACCTTACCAACTGGGAAAACGACCAGGACTCTATGTTTTTACATTTTAGGTCCTAAATTTGGTTTCTTTTTACCCGGTAAATGTCTCACATTCAACAGTCCTCTTTTGGATTGGCCAATCAAAGTTATTGAAGGTGTTACTAAAATCCTTCTACTTATTCACTGATCTTTTGATTAAAGAAAAAGCTTTTGCTATAGGCAATAAATGTAGTTTTAAGTTTAAAGGGATGTTTATCGATCAGAGATAATGAAGGTCTTAATTTTCAACACTTCGATAAGTTTTCGTCCGATTAATATGTGATTTGACATCGTTTTGAGAATTGTATGTGCATTTGTATATGTCAGTCAACCCATTCATTGTTTTTCTTTTTTTTTTGATTTTAGGGTGATAAATCAACAGTAATTCATGTGTGGAAAGAACTATTTTGGGAATCTGTGGTGAAAAATGTTACTAAAGCAGGCTATAGAGTACTATTCTCAGCTGCTTGGTACCTGAATTACATTTCTTATGGTGATGACTGGAAGTACCACTATCGTGTTGATCCGAGAGATTTTGGAGGTATTTTCAAAATATTGTCATCTACACACTTTGTCCATTTCTCATGTTTGTTGCATATTGGTGGCTTTTTGTTAGTGATCAAAGTATTTTTTTAATGAATGAAATGATTTACAAGAATTTCCATAAGGAACTCATTCCATTTTTCCACCTCAATTAATTCATAAAATACTGGAATTATTGAGTTAGGTAAGATCCTGGAATCCTCTGAATCGTAATCAAATAGACTTTGCAAGATCGGGCATTTAAGTGAGCAGGTAATTACATCAGTATGTATAAACAATGGCTGATGTAGTAACAAAAGTGGATCCTCGCACTTCAAGTCACAATAAAGTGCATCTAAATTAGCTTTTTATGAACAAATGACTGTTACTATTGTATGGTAAAGATGAAATAATAGACTGTGGCTCTTCCAGAGTTACTACCGGTCCCAAGCCCGGGTAAAAGAGGAGGGTTGGACATGAGGTTAGCGTCCCCGCCCCGTAGAAAACTAACTCGCTAAAAAAACGCTTACCAGAAAAGTTTTTGTGAGCGGCCTATATTCCTTCATGAGGAGTAACAGGCGTAAGTAAGTAAGTACTCAGGAATCATACTTTTCAGAAAACTAAATACGCTAGTAACCTTGGTCAACTTCATTTTAAAAGTATAAAATATATCTGTTAATACTAAAGAACTTCAAACATTATCTGCCTTAGGCAAAATATAATATTGGATAAATATTTCATAGAAATTGTTGTCTATTTTTTAAAGTACAATTCCGATTAAAGGTTGTTGGCATGGAAACAAATTTTTACACAACCACTATTTCATAAAATGTCTCTCAGTACAGTTAGTGATAGGATAGAATACATAAATTAAATCTAAAATCAACAATCCCATGTGTATGACAGAGGGGATGTATCACAGTAAGATGTAATTCAAATCCAAATTAGTAATAACCAAATGACATGTTTGCTGAGAATAATTCATTTTCACAACAGTCTTCATCATGAGCTAAAATAAGGATGAGTAACCATTGATAAGCCATGAGCACTGAGCTAATCCCTGGATTTATTCAAGGACTCAGAGACGCGGCACCAGCCTTATGCCAAGGAGGATAAAAGTTTCATGACGGGTAAAATTCAATCATCTCAGAAGTGATATAGTTATCCAGTGATAATACTGAATGATTGTCGAATAATATGGTGATTGTAGTGAAATTCTAAATGCGTGCCAGATTTCTGTTACTCCCTGATCTACAGTTAAAGCGCCTGAAGACCTTAGGTTCAATTTCTGGAGTGATCATATATCTCCACTCCTGATGAGCCATATACCACCAAGTTAACAAATGCTTAGTCCCTCTGAGTTGTCAATTGTTATTCAACATTTGAAAGTTTGTGGCACGATTTAGTGAGATAATGATAAAGTTATTAGAAAAACATATTTGCTTGTGAATAATAGCATTTTATCAAGGTAAATTATTCATTTCGACATTATAGAACAATAAGTCGAAGTATAGAATATCGACCATAATTGAACGTGATTTAAAAGTAAAGAATGATGAAATTAATTCACAGGTATTTAGATTTTCAAGCTTTATGTTACAGTTAAAAATGAACTGTAGATAACCTTACTGTTTACAATCAAATCAGATAAAGGTTTGTAACCATATTGTTAATGCTAAACTAAACTTATCCGATTGACCTAGTCCGGGTGGTTTGAATTATAAAACAATATAACAATAGTCGATTTATGTTAGATCACAGTTGAAAACCTAGAAGCACTGGTCAGCCATCTCGTTCTAGTATGGGACTCGTCAGCAGTGTACAACTACAATCCCTCACTCAAGTTTCGAATCCAGAATCTGCAGTCTCGCGCACGAACACCTAACCCCTGGATTATTGAGAAGGCATCCAATGGTGTTATTGTCAATTTTAAGTGAGAAGCCGTGCCCAGTGAAGCTAATCCATGAGGCAGTTACCCACCGAGTAAAATGGAAGATGGTCGTATAATATCACGGATTGATTGAAGTTAGACATTAACACCGTTTGATCCCGGTTCAGTGGTCTAGAGATTGAGTATTCGCGTGCCAGACTGAGGTTGCTTGGCGATCCTATACTATGACCAATTGACCATCTGTTGTTTGAAGGTTTTCATTGGTGGTCTAACACAAATCGATCCTTGATCTCAATCAAAACTCAACACTCTTCACAACCACGTACTGATAACAATAGTAATCATTTATTGAATACACCTAAATCGCCTTCGAGAAATATTTAATATTTGTTAGTTTCAGATCAAAATACAATTATTTGTATGACTAATGGATTCTCCTTCACACTTATTTTTGTTTTATAGGTAGTAAGGATGATGCGAAATTGGTTATTGGAGGTGAAGCAGCTATGTGGGGTGAATATGTGGATGACACGAATTTGTTTAGTCGATCATGGTTAGTAAATAAGTACATAATGCATAATTAAGCTAATGAATTTGTATTGATTATTCAGAGTGGAGTTAGTTCTTATCAGTGACTAATATCAACTGAAGGAATATTGAAAATTGAGAAACACAACACAAGTATCTAGACTCTTTTTATAAACCTTTAGTCGTGTTCATCAACTCTAAACAAAAGGGGCTCGAAATAAGAATATTCAGAATATCTATCGAGCAGCAATCCATTAGGTCAACGGCTTAGAACAATTTTTGATATGTGATTTATTGGACTTTGTTAATTATGTCTTTTAACTAGAATTCCAAGAAATTGATATAGAATTAGTCACTATTAATCACACATTTATGGGTTTTTATACTTATTCATTGATCTTCAGTCTAATTATATTATGTAGTTATATAATATACCCTTGTGGGCCAGGGTAATTTTACATTGGTTTTCAGGAGAACCAGACACCATCCGGACTCTCACGTAAAAACCCAAACAGTGCAGCTCAACCCCGTTTAGCAGAGGAACCAGACACCGTACAGGCCTTAACGCTACAATCTGAATGGTACAGCTCAATCCTGTGGCGCAACCACACAGGTACCAAGAACCCTGGTGGACCAAGAACCCTGGTGGACCATCAGTCTAATTAAGTGACACTTTATCATTCCTGATGATATAGAATGGTAGTAGCGCCTCATTATGAGCTGACCAAAGTTGAAAAATTGGATTATTCCATTTGACTTTAGTGATCTGAACACATCGTGCTAGCTGCAATGTCTAAAGTTTTATTGATTTCATTAATTTTGTGTTAGTGATTGAACACTGATGGTTAATCCGTGACTAAAAACTAAATGACTATTCTATTCCATCTAGTTTTTGATGATTATCCAAATAATGTCAGTTTATGATAAAAGATAGCCAATTTTACAATGTTAAAGATTCCCATTATGAAAATTAGAACAACACATCTAAGTGAACAATTAGATCGTCATCAGGCTTTACTCTAATATACATGAATATTGATACAAAAGTTTTTTAAACCAATCAAGGCAATATGGGTCATTCATCACAATGAAATAGAATAAGTCTCTAGGTAAAAGTACAAGTTGATAGTAGTAGGAAGACAGGTGAACAGATAGTGGTAAGAATAATAAACTACAATAACAAAACTCTTCTCAATAGTTAAACGTTGGAAATAGAAGGTTAAACAAACATGGGTAAATAGACTAGGAATAGTCAACACCAAAACACTAACATCATTACGTAATAAGATGTGTGTAAATAATCAGATAGTGAAGAATACAAAGAGGCGGAGAATGAGAAACAAATAAGGAATGTGAAAATAATGTTAATGATAACAAAATAAAATAAAAGTCGTTTGTTAAGTTATAACTGGCCATGGAAGGGATAGGGGGATCACGTATTTCTTCTGTACACATAAATTGGGGTTATATGTACGAATTCCAATGGCTTCAGCTATATGCAGAAGACATCGCTGGTCGACAAGAGAAGGTCATTCTACGCAGCCAATCTTGCGTTGACCTTCTCTTGTCGACCAGCGATGTCTACTCAAACGAAGGATAAGCTACCTGAGTCGGCCTCTTCAATATGCATTTACAAATTCAGCAGCTCCTGTGAAGATAGCTATATTGGGCCTACTACCAGGCAACTTAACCAACGAATGAGTGAACATCTACCAACTTGGTACATAAAGGGCCAGAGAAAATCTATTCGCAGTTCTATCTTGGCACATCTTATTGATAGCGGTCATGCTTTAGATAAATCGAAATCATTTCGAGTTATCTATCGTATACCTCCATCATTTCCAGACGGAGTCCGTTCCCGTCTCCTACATATAGCTGAAGCCATTGGAATTCGTACATATAACCCCAATTTATGTGTACAGAAGAAATACGTGACCACTCTATCCCTTCCATGGCCAGTTATAACTTAACAAACGACTTTTATTCTATTTGTGTTATCGTTAACCTTATTTTCACATCCATTATTTGTTTGTCATTTCCCGCCTCTTTGTATTCTTCACTATCTAATTATTTACACACATCTTATTACATGATGGTTTTAATGTTTTGTGATGACTATTCCTAGTCTATTTACCCATGTTTGTTTAACCTTCTATTTCCAACGATTAACTATTGATAAGAGTTTTGTTATTGTATTTTGATTATTCTCACTATTATCAGTTCACCTGTCTTCTTCCTACTACTATCAACTTGTACTTTTACCTAGTGACTTATTCTATTTCATTGTGATTAATGACCCATATTGCCTTGATTGGTTTAAAAAACTTTCGTATCAATATTCATGTATATTAGAGTAAAGACTGATGACGATCTTTATTGAATACAATATTGTTCGCTTAGATGTGTTGTTCTAATTTTCACAATACATAAGTACATCTGTTGTTATTTTAAAATAACGATTATAATTTATCGAAGGAAAACGTATTTTATAATTCAGCACCTAATTTGGATGAAAACGAAACATAAACTTTGTTAGCCATATGATGGCATAAGAGAGAACTTCGCTAATCATTCATTTAACACATACTTAATTACAGCACATATATGCTGTCTTGTATTCAGTGATTGAATTGATTTATGAATGGTTTTCGAAGTTCTAAGTATCTCAATATGTCATTCATACAACCAAAAATTAAATCCCGTTGACAATCGGTCATATCTTTGTTCTCAGCATTGCAAACATACAGTGGAACCAAGCAAATGATGATGAAGTTAAACACAGGGTAGTAGTCAAATATTGATCCGTTGATGAGATTATGAATATTTAGAGACTGTAATGACCTCAATATGTATTATGTAAGTCCAACCGCAGCCTATATCGACACCCAGAAATGGCCCCCAAGTCAAGATATGATATCATTCCATGAAGCAATTGATTGTTAATTTGAGCCATATTGGTAAGCGTAAATCACACAGTTGGATTCATTATGACAGCCCTAATCAGTGAATGATTAACCTTAGGCGGCGTGACTTAAAACGGATGATAATGGAGATATATTGACTTTTTGCCAGTTCACAGTTACTTAGTTACAAAATGATTACTTACTTTAGATTTATTTGTAAACACATTCTTTCCCGAATGGTTTTGTACATCTTATTTGTTTCACAATCACTAATACTACTATTTCTACTAGTGTATTCATCTTATTAATTTCATCTCTCTGTGCTGATACGGTGCTTCAATTTATGCCTATGGACATACGTCCCATGTCCTGGCGCTGCTTACAAATCAGTGACTGGGCCTAATGTCTTATTTTTCCAATGTTGATCACAACAGTTCCGTCCTATCAGGCCAACCTAGAATGGTCAATACATGAATTCTAAAAGTTTTTTCTCAACTGAAGTAAAATAGAAACCTCATTCACTTTCTCTATACGAGAGCTAGACAAATCCGAACCAAATATACAATCTATGTCGAACTTGATAAATTAAGTCAGACACCTATCAGCAACGGATATCTACCTAAACTAATTGAGAAAAATTTGAAGCCGAAAAAAAACTTGAAAGTATGCTCATAACACCAGAGAAAACTACCTTCACGGACATTCGGTTTGAAGTAGATACTGCAGCCGAAATTCCGAAGCCAGACTTTCGAGATCTCTGAGAAAAACATAATCTTTGTTTTAAGTTTGATGAAAGAATAGTTTTATTAACAAATCTGAGTTAACCGCATTTTATCATTAAAGGCCTCGAGGTTCAGCTGTAGCTGAAAGACTATGGACTCATGGTTCACCAAACACAACAGATTTTATTCCAAGGGTGGAAGAACTTCGTTGTCGAATGCTGAGGTAAGTTAAGTATTAGATTGAAATTCGATGTATGCTTGAAAGTAACAACAGTTCATTATAAACAACTTATCCAAATACTGTGGCAAGGTGTTTACAGATAATTAGTTTAAACTGAGCAGATTGTTAGTCTATAAAGTTGAGATTTGAGTCTAATTATTGCTTTACAAGTACTTTACGTTTACCAGTTAACCCATTGTTAATATTGAAATAAAATAAATTACTCATTTGTGTAACGTAAACCACTAAAAGCACATCGCTTATGAACCAAGATCTGAATCAGTATAAAATTACGTGCTCACGATCATTTTATTCTCTCCTGTAGTTAATTATTTTAAAGAGCATAAAACTGGTAATTTTACTTAATAATACACCTACGTTTGCAACGCACATTTAATTCCAGAGACTGTAATCTTTGATTACTATTTTGAAGTTGAAAACAGGAAATATAACTCTGCTCTTCTAGCCCGGGTAAACGAGGAGGGTTGTGTGTGGAGTTGGCAACCTCATCCTGTAGAAAACAATCTTGCTAACAAAACACTAACCAGAATAAATAAGTTAAATCATTTAAACTCTGCACTGAAAATTCAAGAGAAAATTATGATGGCTCATGATGAAAGCCAAGATTCTTCGAAAGTCACGGGGTTGATGCTCCTTCTAACAATCAGAGCAACAAGTTTTATAGGTAAATGGAACGTCGAGATAGGGAAGGAGACCGGGAGGGCCAGTCAAATAGCAACGGAAATGAGGAGATACAAATGGACAGTAGTCGGAATCAGCGAAACCCATCTGACCCTAGCTGAACAGCAAAGGCTAAATACTTGGGAGGTGCTGCTGTACTCCGATAACAAAGAGGAAAATGCTCCACACACTCACGCAGTTCCTCTGATGCTATTCAAAGAAGCACAAAATGCACTTATAGGATGTGAATATCATGGATCCTGGAACAACAGATCATCATTGAAAACAAAGAAGAAGGGAATCACAATGAATGTTATACAATGTTATTCACTCACCAATGATAGTACAGACGACGATAAAGATCAGTTTTACGAGAGGCTGCAATTAACCATGGAAAAGTGCCCAGGAAAAGAACATGACCATCATGATGAGAGACATATACGCCAAAGTCGGAATGGACAACACCGGATGTGAAGATATCATAGGACAACATGGATTGACTGAGAGAAAGGAACAAGAGTGGTGAGAAATTCTCAAATTGATGTGCATTCAGTAAAGTGGTTATAGGCAGTACAATATTGCCTCACAAACACATACACAAAGCTACATATATCTCACCGGACCACACTACACTGAACCAGATAAATCATATTTGCATCTCTAAACAATTCAGAAGATCAATGGAAGAGGTGAGAACCAGGAAAGAAACCGACATATCTTCAGATCACTACTAACTGGTGGTTTTCAAGATGAAACCGAAGCTAAGGAAACACTGGAGAACTGAACAAACAGCATTACAAAGGTTCAATACAGCCTTCCTTCGACATACTGACAAACTCAACGAATTCAAGATAACTTTCAACATCAGGTTCCAAGTCGTATAGGATCTACTGAAGGAAAAAGAAACTACTATGGAGGACAACTGAAAAGGTATCAAAGAAGCATTAAATTCAATGTATCAAAAGGTTCTGGGACGCAAGAAGCATCACCATGAGGAATGGATCTCTATTGATATCCTGGAAAGGATTCGAGGAAGTAACAGCAATAAGACGGAAATTAACAACAGTCGAACAGGAGCAGAGAAATTCAAGGCACAAGCTGAATACACAGAAACAAGCAAGCAAATTATGAGGAGCGATAAAGCTGAGAAGCAGAAATATGTGAAAGAAATAGCAACGACGGTGGAAAAATCTGCAAGAGAAGGGAATAAGAGACAACTATATGATACGACGAATAAACTGGCCTGGAAATATAGTAAACCAGAGAGACCGGTCAAGGACAAAGAAGGCAGGCCAATCACTAAGATTCAAGGGCAGACTGGATTATGAAGAACTCGACATCTGAAAAGAAGCACGGACAGCAATTGACAGCTTGGATGCAACTAGACGATTTAAACTTCACAGATGACCTAGCACTTCCATCCCATACACACCAACAAATGCAGATTAAGAAAACTAGTGTAACTAAAGCCTCTCCAACAGTAGGTTTCAACATACATAAGACGAAAGTAACATTCTTAAATACCACACAGACAATACCAACCCAACCACACTTCATGAACAAGCTCTGAAAGATGTGAAGTCTTTCCCGTAAATGGACAGCATCATCGATGAACAAGGAGGATCCGATGCACACCGAAACGCGAGGATTAACAAAGTAAGAACAGCATTCCAACAGTCGAAGGACATATGGAACTCAAAACAATTGTCAACCAATATCAAAGTGACAATCTTCAATATGAACGTCAAAACAGTTCTACTGTATATAGCTGAAACTTGAGGAACTACCACACCCATCACCAAAAGTGTACAAGTATTTATAATCAATTGTCTACTCAACATATTCAACGTCGGTTGGTCGTATAACAGCCTACTATGGGACAGGAAAAACCAACTTCCAGATGAAGAAGAAATTAACAAGAGACATTGGAAGTGGATAGGACATACACTCAGTAAGTCACCAAACTACATCACGGAGCATGTGTTAATTTGGAATCCTGATGGGAAACGAAATAGCGGAAGACTAAAGAAAACATTGTCTCAGGAGTTGGAAGCGGACATGAAAAGGATGAATAGGGGCTGGAAAGGACAGGAAAAGATTGTTCCCCACAGAGTTGGATGGAGAATACTTGTGTACAGCCTATGCTCCTTCACGACGGGTAACAGGCGTAAGTTAGTGAGAGGTTTGTTCTTCTCCATTTGACTCCAATAAATGACATCCTGTTAACTGAGTATTTTAGCAGGACAATTCTCTCAGTAGTACTGTAGTGAGCAAGAACACGAATGGGGACAATCGAGCGTATTTGAGTACAAAATTAGAGAATATCCCACTAAATTTATAGATTGAAACTATATGAGCTAAACTAATTCTAATATTTATAAACCTAATGTAATTTGGAATAAATCGATATAAATAAAATACATAAGATTCATTTGGTATTGTTTTACTTGAATCTTCCCATTGATGTTTTAGGACTGAAATTGATCAGTCTGTTATTGGCATATGTGCATACTGTGCGTATGCCTCGATATTGACTTAATTTATAATCATTATTATTGGCAAAGATGGATAGTGGCTATCAGTGGAATCCAGTTTGACGCGCGTTTCGTCCTATTTTTGACTCGTCAGCTGGATGTACGTGCATCGCAGAGTTGATGTTCACTTTTGCACTCGAACCCAGCACCATTCACTTCAAACGCCATCGCGTTATCCACTCAGCTACTACTGAGTCCTCATAGCCACTTACTTGTGCAATGGAGTGAAGTTTAATTCGTTTGGTATTGTTTTACTTGAATCTTCCCATTGATGTTTTAGGACTGAAAAAGATCAGTCTCTTATTGGCATATGTGTATACTGACGAGTCCCAAATAGGACGAAACGCGCGTCCTGGATTACACTGCTAATCACTATCCATCCTCGCTTATAAAATACATAAGAGTATTAAGTAAAATTTTCCATGTTACATTCGTAAACTTATTAGAACTTTTAATAAAGCAATCTTTGGTGTGTATAATGTATTTAGTCACAAGTTCAATGGTATTTGATTAGTGTGTAGGATGAATGTAAATACAGATTCTAATTTATCACATAACAAGTTCATTGTAATTAAGTGTTAAATGATTAGTGTAATGAGTTCTTTTCATGTTTATCGGTAATGATTAGTCGAACACATATTCAGATATTGTGCTAAACTATCGAAAGCATATTGATCAAGATCAGCATTTTTTTGATCAATTTAACGCAATCAAGCTTATACATTCTAGCTCTTCAATCACAAAACACAAAAAAAAGAAATTTAATGTCAAATCATTTAGTCTACTAATGTCATTATCAAATTAAACTTAGAGAAATAAACATCTATACTACTGATTACACTCACATGACAGTAATATATGACAGTTCAATGTTACGTTATTGTTTTCAGTTTAGTTCAGTGGATTAATCGAATTTTACGAGGTAATAAGCTTTTTATGGAAAAGTATCATTATTGCCTTCCAACATGGCATGATGTGAAAACTAAAAGAGTATTGAAAACAAGGAGCACAGTGCGTGAATCAACTTTAATAATGAATAATTACTTACTTACTTACGCCTATTACTTCCAGTAGAGCATAGAACGCCGACCAGCATTCTCCAACCCACTCTGTCCTCTGCCTTCTTTTCTAGTTCCATCCAATTCTTGTTCATTTTTATCATGTCTATCTCCATTTCCCGGCGTAATGTGTTTTTTGGTCTTCCTCTTTTTCTTTGGCCTTGGGGATTCCAGGTGAGGGCTTGTATTGTGACGCAGTTAGGTGCATTCATCAATGTGTGTCCTATCCACTTCCAGCGCTTCTTCCTAATTTCTTCCTTCACTGGGATCTGGTTTGTTCTCTTTCACAGTAGGTTGCTGCTAATAGTGTCTGGCCAACGCATTCAATGTATTTCGCGTAGACAGCTGTAAATAAATACTTCTATCTTCTGGATGATGGCTTTCGTAGTTCTCCAGGTTTCTGCCACATACAGTAGAACTGTCTTGACATTTGTATTGAAAATCCTGACCTTGGTGTTGTTTGACAGTTGTTTTGAGTTCCAGATGTTCCTCAGTTGTAAATATGCTGCTCTTGCTTTGCCGATCCGCGCTTTCACATCTGCATCAGATCCACCCTGTTCATCAATGATGCTCCCCAAATATGTAAAGGTTTTTACATCCTCCAAATCTTCTCCGTCAATTGTGATTGGATTGGTGTATGCTGTGTTGTATCGGAGAATCCTGCTTTTCCCTTTGTGTATATTGAGACCTACTGCTGCTGAGGCTGCTACACTGGTCGTTTTCTCCTGCAGTTGTTGTTGCGATTGCGATAGGAGGGCCAGATCATCTGCGCAGTCTAGATCGTCCAGCTACATCCTAGATGTTCACTGTATCCCGCGTTTCCCTTCAGATGTTGACGTCTTCATGATCTAGTCGATCACCAGGAGAAAGATAAAGGGTGAGAGTAAGCAAGCTTGACTGACACCGTTCTTTACTTCTAACGACTCTGTGAGATGTCCACCATGCACGATTTTGCAGTGTAATCCATCATATAAATTCTGTATGATATTGACTATCTTCTGAGACACGCCGTAGTGTCGAAGAAGCTTCCATTGTGTTGTCCTGTCCACGCAGTCAAATAATTTTTCATAGTCAATGAAGTTGATGTAGAGTGATGAATTCCATTCAATTGATTATATCACAATGATCCGTAGTGTTGGTCTGTACACGGTCAATCCTTACGAATTCAGCTCGTTGGTTTCAAAGTTGGGCGTCTACGGAGTCCTTCATTCTGTTTAACAACACCCTGTTGAAGACTTTTCCCGGTATGGAGAGAAGAGTGATGCCCCTGTAGTTATCACAGTTGCTGAGATCTCCTTTCTTCGGTATTTTGATCAGAAGTCCTTCTTTCCAGTCTGTTGGTACTTGTTCCTCATCCCAAATCTTATTGAAGAGAATGTGGAGTATCCGTGCAGTTGCCGCTACGTCCGCTTTTAGTGCCTCTGCTGGGATGTTGTCCGGTCCTGCTGCTTTGCCACTCTTGATTTGTCTGATGGCCATGCTGATTTCTTCAATTGTTGGTGGGCCAACATTGATTGAGAGGTCCGTAGGTGCTGCTTCGATGTTGGGTGGGTTCAGTGGAGCTGGTCGATTCAAGAGTTCTTTGAAGTGTTCTACCCACCTGTTTTGTTGCTCTTCAATGTTGGTGATTACCTTGCCTTCTTTGCTTTTCACTGGTCGTTCTGGTTTGCGGCGATTTCCAGAGAGTTTCTTTGTCGTGTCACACAGTTGTCTCATGTTTCTTTCTCTTGCAGCCTTTTCCGCCGTCATCGCTAGATCTTCCACATATTTACGTTTGTCGGTTCTGATACTCCTCTTCACTTATTTGTTTACTTCTGTGTATTCAGCTTGTGCCTTGGCTTTTTCTGCTCTTGTTCGGCTGGTATTGATTGCTGCCTCTTTGTTCCTCCTTTCTTGAATCTTATCCAGTGTATCAACAGTGATCCATTCCTTGTGATGGTGCTTCTTGTGACCCAGGACCTCATGACATGTTGAAGTGATTGCCTCTCTGATCCCCTTCCAGTTGCTCTCCACAGCAGTTCCTTCTCCATTGAGTAGATCATTAAAGGCCTGGAACATGTTGCTGAGGACTATCTTGAATTTGTTGAGTTTGTCAGTATCCCGAAGAAAGGCCATATTAAAATTTTGTGATGTTGTTCGCCCCGTTGTCCAGTGCTTTTTGAGTTTCAATTTCATCTTGGCGACCAGCAAGTGATGATCTGATGCCATATCAGCTTCTCTCTTGGTTCTCACATCCTCCATCGTCCTCCTGAACTTTTTGTTGATGCAGATATGGTCGATTCGGTTTAGCGTAGTGTGATCCGGTGAAGTCCATATGGTTTTGTGAATGAGTTTATGTGGTAATATAGTGCAGTCTATGACCAGTTTATTGAAGGCACGTAGGTTTGCAAATCTCTCACCATTTTTGTTCCTTTCTCGCAGTCCATGTCGTCTCATGATGTTTTCATATCTAGTGTTGTCCATTCCAACCTCGGCATTTTGGTCTCCCATCAGAATGGTCAAGTCCTTTGTTGGGCACTTCTCGAAGATTGACCGCAGCCTATCATATAATTGATCTTTAGCGTCTTCATTGTAGTCGATGGTAGGCGCATAGCATTGGATGACGTTCATTGAAATGCCCTATTTCTTTGTTTTCAAGGAGGCTTTGATGATCCTTGGTCCATGAGATTCCCATCCTACAAGTGCATTTTGTGCTCGTTTGGATAGCATCAATGCAACTCCTTGTGTATGTGGGGCATTTTCTTTATCATGGCCAGAGTATAACGGAAGCTCCACTGAAGCTAGTCGTTGTTGTCCAACTTACGTCCAATGTGTTTCACTGATCACAAGTACCTCCAAGTTGTATCTCCTCATTTCTGCAGCAATTTGGAAGACTCTCTCGGTCTCCCACATTGTAGGAGCACCCCATGTACCTAAATAAATGGTTTTTATAGTTGTCAGAAAGGGAAATGGCCTCGTGACTTCCGAAGGAACTCAGCTTTCACCATGAGGCGTCATAGTTCTTCTAAATGAAGACTTTCTAACTTTCAGGGCAGAGTTTAAAAGGTTTGAATTATTTTTTCTGGTTAGCACTCATTTAGCTAGTTAGTTTTCTACGGGATGAGGTAGCTAACCCCATGCCCAACCTTACGCCTTTATCCGGTCTTGTGACCAGCAGTAGCCACCGAAGGGACTCCAGGCGGCCTGCTTGAATATCTGGGCTACCTGTTTCTGCCATCTGATTATTTCAACAAGTTATCAGTTTTTATTTGTTTTAATTTATAATTATGTCCATTAATCGCATAACCTATTCAGGCGCTTTTATGAAAAGCCTACGACCTTTCGCTGCACAAGTTAGGAAAAAGTACTATAAAAGGCATCGTGCTGGTTGGCAATATGCGTCAAAGAGAATGAACATTAATCGTATGTCGATTCCCGAGCTTCTTAATTCTAACTGCCGATCATTAATCAACAAAGTGGACTATCTGCAATTCCTGCTTAGTCAAAATACGTATCGTAATTGTGGTGTCATCACAATTCAAGAATCTTGGTTGAATGATTTACAGGATGACTGCCTTGTATCACTACATGATTTCAAAATTTATCGTCAGGATCGATCGAACAATAAAAAAAGGTGTGGTGGCGGTGTAGCTACGTTTGTAAACATAAACTGGTGTCGATCTTCGTCTGTGTGTTTTAAGTTTTCAAATGACTTTATCGACTGTCTAACTCTAAGATGTCGTCCAAAACATCTGAATAAATACAAATATGTTTATGTTACCAATATCTATGTCACTCCAGATTCCACATCATCTGCACTATCTGTTTTTGCTGATGAATTCACTGAGTTCGCTGTTACTGCCTTCAGTGATTCACTTTCAGTTGTATGCGGTGATTTCAATTCATGTGACTGTAGCTTCCTTACGTCACTAGGTCACCAAAATGTAGTAGATTTCCCTACCAGTTTTGATGCTCATTTAGACTCCGTCTTCATTAATGATGTGGGTATATATGCGACTCGTAAACGTGCTCCATTGTCTAGCTCAGATCACTGTTTAATTCGTGTTCTACCTAAAGTATATGGAAAGCATGGGAAGAGTACACTCTTACATCAAACCAAGAAGGTCAAATACAGGAATTACTCAGAAGAAAATATCCGAAATCTAAAAAACATGTTTCATACGACTAACTGGGAATTATTTACAGATGACTCACTCGAAAACACTACTGATGTTATCACTTGTTACCTTAAATTCTGTTTTGATATTTGTTGTCCCACTGAAACCATTTTTGTAAGTTTTGATCGGCTTACATCTTCACAACTAAAACGACTACGGGGGATTAAAGAAAGAATGTACAAAGAGAAGAACTCAAATGAAGTTCGTAAGCTAAATGGTCTGATAAACCTAGAGATTAGACGTCTCAACTGCATGTTTACTCAAAAACTCTTATCTTGCAAAAACTCTCCAAGTATGTGGAAATTCTTTAAAGAACTTACAGATGACAGAAAGTTTAGAAGCGATAACCAGCTGGATGTTTGTGACTTAAATAAGTCTTTTGCACGTCAGTCATCTGATGTGATGCTCCCTCTATCCACGGGTTTAAAAAATAGCTGTGTTCATACGTTCACTGAAACTGATGTACGAGGATGTCTCCAGTCGCTTAATTCATCTCGATGTTTGGGTCCTGATGGTATCCCAAACCTCCTTTTTAAAAAATGTGCTGACGTTCTGTGTCATCCGTTCACAACTATTTTTAACAGATCTTTCTCATCTAATCTCATACCAAAAATGTGGAGAAAGATGAAGATAATTCCTGTACCCAAGAAAGCATCTGGTGATAAGAATGTAAAATTTAGACCTATTGCAATAACTTAACCTTTCCTCAAAACCATGGAAAAATTATTAATACTTCCACTTCAGCCTGCGATAAAAGAGCATACTGACCCATACCAGTTTGCATACAGGCGCAAAAGAAGCACTTTAGATGCTGTTGCAGTTCTGCATCACAACATAGTGTTCAACTTAGAAAAGGGTAAGAACTATGTTCGATGTGCTTTTCTAGACTATACTTCAGCTTTTGACTCCATACCAAGACAACGTTTACTTAACAAGTTAATCAGCGTCAACACTGACAGCTGGATAACCAACTGGCTGTGTTCCTACCTCTCTGGAAGGGAACAGTACACTGTGTTTGGAGGAAAGAGTTCAGATTCTCTACTGTCTCAGGAAGGTGTACCACAAGGAGCTGTTCTTTCACCTCTTCTATTCTCTTTTTTTCTGCATGACCTGCCATCTTCCACAGAAAACACTTTTGTGAAGTACGCGGATGATCTCACTGTATGTATGCCTATATCTTCCTCTTTACATCCCATAGAAATGAATGAGTTTTTGTCTCGTATTGATTGTTGGTCTGTTGGTAATGGTCTCATACTTAATCCATCTAAATGTCAAGCTGTTAACTTTAGTATGAGACATGAACGGAATATAAACACTATTTTGAGATCCCATAGTGCTTGTACCATCGGAGACTCTTTGATAAACGCGGTGTCGAAGGTCAATTATCTTGGTGTCACCTTTTCCTCTGATCTGTCTTGGTCTTCCCACGTTTTATCGTTATCAAAGAAGGTTTTCCGTCTGACCTACTACATAAAGAGATTGCATGCTCTTGGAATTACTCGTCATTTTCTCTTACAATTTGTCAATTCTTGCATATTACCTATCATTCTTTACTGTTCTCCATTATTCTTTCCCGGGCTTTTGAGAAAAGACTTTGCTGTATTGCGAAGAGTGCTAAAGGCAATTAGTAAGACGTGTGGTGAATCTTTCGAGGTCATAATTAATATGGTTGTGGACAGACATTTAAAATCATGCAAACTCCTGGCAGGTGTTATTTTATCAGATACTAGCCATCCCCTTCACTCTTATCTTTCTCCTTGTATATCTTCTGGTAGAACGAGACGTAATTACATTAAAATCCTTGCACGCGAGGAAAAGTATAAAAGTTCTATTATACCTTACCTAGCAAATATACTCTGTGACGAACAGGTTGTTAGAATTAACTTAGTCAATAACTTACATTCTTAACATGTCTTTAATTCTAAAAGTTTGTAGTTTCTTTTGGGTTT
This sequence comes from Schistosoma bovis, assembly GCA_944470425.2. NCBI lineage: Eukaryota > Metazoa > Platyhelminthes > Trematoda > Strigeidida > Schistosomatidae > Schistosoma > Schistosoma bovis. The sequence continues at coordinate 45,934,981 of OX103956.1, read as the reverse complement.
TTTTTTAAATTTTTACTTTATATATTTCTTTATGTATTCGCTACTGCCTTTTTTGTTCGTTGTTCAGTAAGTAACTTGTTGAAATACCCTGTGCTGAGAATTCTATATTGTACCAAAATATAATATTGAATAAAGCCATTATTAATAATAATAATAATAATAATAATGGATATACGTAAATCCATCTTCATCCTGCTTTGATGAACTTCATGGTGTTAACTGTTTTTGACTTCCATCTCTCTAGCTGTTACATTATCCCAAAACCTACTAACATCAAATAATTGCAATGTCAATGTCAAAATACCATTGTTTTATTGGTTTAATGGCAGGATAAAAATGTTTTCTATTTGCCGAGATATGCTACTGTTATATGGCCGATGATCGAGACTATACTACTATGACACTAAATACTCGAATGATCCGCTATACGCAAACTGGGTCACGTTTTATCAGAAACACGATTCGTGACCAAAAATAGAGCACTAGAGTATAGGCTAGGCAGTCTACACTAAGTAAGATCAAGGTAGAAATCCCTATTAGGAAAGGAATGACAGATTACGTAGTCATCGGACTGAGTGTTTGTTAGTCCATGTCCAGTGATCAATCACTTTTTTAATTTTACTAGCCACATATCATTTATAAATTAATGATGTAAAACTATGTATTCAGTTGAAATATAAATTTCTTAAAAAGAAAATTATTTTTGTATTTACAGCCGCGGTTGGAACGCTGAACCAATAAATGGACCAGGATTTTGTCCGCTTTAATTAAAACTAAAATTATTATAGTCCATCTCGAATACATGTCGGCTTCAATATAAAAAAAAATAACTTTTCATTCTTCAGCATCAGTTTTTATGTCTAGAAATTATTTCATTAAAAATTTCATATCTACAAACCGTTATATTTGATTATTATCATTATTATTCATAATTATGATTAAAATCGAAACATAAAAACGACATAGATACTCAAAAGAATATACTGTAGCTACAATAAACTATTGTAGGGCCAGCGAAATGTCACTAAGCCTTAGCCAAACCATCCAGTAGTTGGATCATTGAATATCGAGCAAATCATCGATCCTCGTCAAGGTCAGGGACAACCAACGCGCATCAGTTAATCGTATGCCATGGACTGACCCATGCGGCAGTGGTCTTACTTTCGCTAATATATTTCTGTAATAGCGTCCTTTGTGTTGTACAATCTTCAAAGCATCTATAGTACCTTGATACGTCAATCGGGGTAGTCCACGTAAGGTGTTGACCTAGAGGTGTGACTTCGACGTTAGTTGGTTCGTCACACCAATCACATCTAACTCCAGTAGGCCTCTAATCATTTCGACATAGATCATCTACGTTGGTGATCTACACTGGTGAGCCCGACGTGATGGTAGTAATATTTAAATTCATATATAAAATCCAATCAAAATCAGAAATAATGAAGCCTGTAATGCTTACCGATTGGATGGATTATCACAGTAAGATCATACTAGTTATATAATGAAACAAACTTAGAGAAATCAAGGTCGATAATTTCAATATTATCAGAAGTAGACTTATATGGCAAATAATTTCACACTCATAGACAATGAATAAATTAGTATAAATTATTTGATTCTTCTGTGTATAAACACCTCAAAGTGGAGAAAAGACATTTTTACAATACTTACTTACTTACTTACGCCTGTTACTCCTCGTGAAGGAGCATAGGTCGCTCACCAGCATTCTCCATCCAACCCTGTCCTGGGCAATCCTTTCCAGTTGTTATTCATCCTTTTCATATCTGATTCTATTTCCCGACGTAATGTGTTCTTTGGCCTTCGTCTTTTCCGCTTACATTCAGGATTCCAAGTTAGGGCTTGCCTCGTGATGCAGTTTGACGATTTGCGTAATGTATGTCCTATCCATTTCCATCGTCTTTTCCTAATTTCTTCTTCAGCTGGAATTTGGTTTGTTCTCTCCCAGAGAACGCTGTTGCTGATGGTATCCGGCCAATGGATGTTGAGTATCTTGCGAAGACAGCTATTTATAAATACTTGTACTTTCTTGATTGTGGTTGTTGTAGTTCTCCAAGTTTCAGCTCCATACAGTAGAACTGCCTTGACGTTCGTATTGAAGATTCTCACTTTGATATTGGTTGAAAGTAGTTTTGAGTTCCATATGTTCTTCAATTGTAGGAATGCGATTTTTACAGTACCGAAATGAAATATTTTCAAATTCTTTTATAAATGAATTTCAATTCATCTTACAAAGTTATTAGAAGAGGGGAATACTCAGAAGTTATACAAAATTATCCAATCTTCCAATTGACTGTTATGTCTTAAAATCATGCATTCAAAGTGTTCCTCTTCATTACTTTTATTGCCTATGATACAACCTTTATAACGAGTTGAACAAATCATTGTGGATTCAATCATGTGAAGTCATTATTTTGGGTACGACAAGTGCTCAAAAGTATTGACCTAAAGACCTTAAAGATGGGAGTCAATATGGTGTAATGTGAGTGGAATTATAAACTATTTGAGCAGGTTAATTCTGAAGAGTCGTATTCAGTACTGTAAATACTATCAACTTTTTTGGATTCGTGATAAAAATTTCAAGTTTCAACATAGAAAAATCATCCATAATAAATGAATTTGATGATGCGTTAACTCTAGAGATTTGGGGTCAGTGGCTAGAGAACTCAGTTTTCAAACTTTAAGTAATAGATTTAGACCCTCCTTCACTTAATTCATCTTGGGCGACTGAATATTTTAAATGACTCTCATTGAAAGAGCAAGGCTCAAATCAAATACATAAACCTGTACTATTAGAGACTAACTCTGCCTGAAATTCTTATCATTTATTCACACTGTGAAGACATTCCAAGCAGGATGCACGTCTATCAAAAGAGACTGAGCAATTACAGTCCTCAATATCAATGGGAAGATTTAAATAATCCTATCAAATAAATCAGATCACGAAAGCCTTTGGAATCTTCTTAATGAGACATTTTGTGTTCTTCATTTGGACATACTAAATAAACGCTTTTAAATATAAGATTCTGTTGTGTTAGTCATAATATCTTTTAATGATTATATGATGATATTCTATGTAATGGAAACATTTCATTACTAGTATTTGAAGTACTGATATCGTGGTGTACCATGAAACAACTTGTGAATAGATTATGAAATTTTATCTAGCTTTTCATTACGGAGACTACCAAATCATGTATTTGGAACTTCATCTACAGCAACAAAAAAACAACTTGACTCAGTAATATGGAGGATGGATTAAAGTAATTTACTATAAGTCTTTTACACCTGTTTGACCAGGACTTAGGTGTATGTAGGGAGAAGTCATCCAATACGTACTGTGGAATGCGGTATACGAAAAATAACTCAATGTCTTGCCTTTTATATTTCAGCCTTTAGCGCATCAGTTTACATGTCCCTGAATCATGCGCCAGTGCCTCGACTTCTCATAAGGTCAAGGTTCTTTTCATGTATAAAATAAGCTTATTATCACTATGATTTGCACTACCAGCCCTAAAAAGTAAGAAACCAAATAATTAATTTCACTATCATAAACTCCTGACGTTAATTATGTTTCTGAGATGGCAGTGACATCGGGGTTTTCTGTGTACCACGTTTTTGAGCCCCCCCCCCATTATATTTGGTGAGCGGCGAGCATTTTCATTGAATACCTTTAATTCTGAGAAAAATTGTTCCGTACCATCCAGAATAGTTTGGGGACTATTTTGCCCCGAACTTTTACAATGTGAAAACCGTTAAGTATGGAATTTTTCCCCGTTCCGGAGGCGCAACATATATTCTGGATGTAATCTGCTTACGCGTATTTTCCAACATCAGGTTTATGGGAGCAAAATTAACTTTTTCTCCTCTGCTATGAATGAATGCTAACTCCTACTATTGTTTCTTCAATTAGCTTGTTTATTGACGATTTGCTTTGTGGCTTAGACCGTGTTTAAATCTAGCCTTTTGTCCCTATTCAAAGGACTTTTAAATTAAGAAAAATTACTGACCTGTTTGTGAGATGTTTTGAAAGGCTGTGAGTTTTCGTATCACAAACTGTTCTCAACCCTGCAGTCCTATTTAGTGTCAGGTCTCACTAGTTTTCCTTAATTTTCTAGGTGTTCCTTTAAGCCAATTATTAACCTCGTTTTTTTCTTTATCAAATCTTCTAGAACGCTGAAGCTTTGCCTCTGCATTGTGTTGATGTAGAAACCTGTATGGGGTTCTGTAATCAAAACAGTCAACCCACATATTTTACAGATCTCTTTAATTTGTTTCTTCTTAGTGTACTTTTTTCCCTAAAACCAAGCCTATATTTGTCTATTTGTTATCTAATACATTATAGTCATGCACCTTGATGGCTTCATTAAAATCTTAAGCTGAACCGATGGTGACACTCAAAACTTCCCCGACATCTGGCAGATATTCGTCTGCTAGTGGCTGCTTATCTGATGGTAGCTTTCTGGCAGAGCCTAACAGCTAAATCGCCCAAAGAATCAGCTGAGACTATGGAGCAGCATGCTTTGCACGCTCTGCCCTAGTATGGCCGAGAGTGGGGAGAGTCCTCCCTCCCTCTCGAAACGCTCTCACATGGCCACACGTATACAGCCTCTGCCAGGCAAGTCCTACTCACTGCCTCCTCGTGGCGGGGGTGCTATTCACGAAAATGAGAGGACGAAAAGCGAATGTCCGGCGCATTAACCGGATCCCAAACCAATGGTGCACATGGGCTCCAGTAACCTGCGCGAACAAATGGCGTGTGAACCAATTCCTTGGTCACCGGCTACCATGGGACTGCATCTTCTCACTATGTTCCACTGCCTTGTGGTTCAGACCTTAAGGTCGAAGTTTCGGGGAGTGGTCTCCTAAGATAACCACCTGCTTCGGTTTGCGCACCCGGGCAGTATCACAGCCCACACACAAACAGAATGAAATGACAATACTAACGGAAAATACTATACTTGCTTCGATCATCAGTCAAACGATTCACGTTATTATTATTATTATTATTATTATTATTATTATTATTATTATTATTATTATTATTATTATTATTTACTGCGTCACTTCCTCACTCTCTTTTATTCCCACTTCATGTATCCTTATTTTTCGACTTATACAGCAGCTCGCCTGTGGTGGAAGCTCGGTTCTATCAAAACGTTCTCGAGTCATTGACTGGCTGAAATTTGTATGCTAGCACTAAATAATGAAGCAGTTTTTCTGAAACCATGTACACCATTCAAACTGGCTGCCTTCAACGTTCGCACACTTATGCAAGTCGGACAACAGATAGAGCTGGCTATATCTTTAGAAAGTCTTAATATGGACGTTTGTTGTCTATCCAAGACTCGTATTCAAGACTCTGGTGAAGTACTATAAATTCGCTCTTCATATGTCGCTTCAAAAAGCTTGTTTTGTGTGCGTTTACTCGGGGACCCTGTAGCATCTTCGTCTGGTCTTGCTGGCGTTGGTGTCTCATTAGGCGCTAGCGCTGAGGCAGCACTAATCGATTGGATCCCCATTAACAGTCCGTTATGTGCTGTTAGGTTAGAAAGTTCCATCAAAGTGAGAAGAAATCGGCGTGAGAAACGATGTCCTTTCGTCATCTCCGCGTATGCTCCGACAGATCGCAGCCCTGATGCAATCAGGAATGAATTTTACCACCAGTCAACCGTTCTTCTCCAGAAAGTGCGTTCGACAGATATTGCAGTACTAGCCGGAGACTTGAATGCTCAGGTCGGGCGTCTAGGAACAGAAGAGAGTCGTCTAGGTGGCCATTGGGGACTTGTTAGCGGCAGGACAGACAATGGGGACAGTCCACTGCAACTGTGCACAGACCACAACCTGTTTCTGGCTAGCACTAACTTCCGGCACAGTCATTGCCGATGTGCCACCTGGCGTCCTCCCTCTGCATCTCAAGCCTGGACTCAGATTGATTACATCACGATCAGCTACCGCTGGTGTGGTTGTGTACAGGACTGCCGCTCCTTTTGGAGTACCTATCTGGACTCTGACCATGCCTTGGTCTGCACCAATCTTGCCTTAATTTTCAGTGGACAACGAAGTGACCGCCACCAACGAATTGATGTTAGCAAGCTGGTTGCAATTTCTGTTGCTAGTAAGTATCGAACCGAGCTAGTTTCTAGGCTAGCTACCATTCCATCGAAAAGTATAGATGAGCATTGGTTGCAATTGCATGACGCCATGAAAATGGAGGGTACAGTCACTTGTGGGTTCGCGAAACGTCCCGCTTATAAGCACTGGGTTTCTTCAGGCTCCTCACAATTCATTGAAGCCCGTCGGTCTACTCCGAGTGATCGTGAGTTTGACCACAAACGAAGTATGTTAAGTCATGAACTCAGACAAAGCTTGCGTAAGCACCGAGAAGCTTGGTGGTCAGAGCGTGCTAATGAGCTGGAAGCAGCGGCCGCATCTGGTAACTACCGGAAGCTGTTCCAACTCATCCGAGCCACTGGCAGCAAGAAGTCTGGTGTGAGTGAAACAATCTGCGAGGATGATGGGATGCCAATCACTAACATCCATCGACGTCTTGGACGATGGGCAGAATTTTTCGAAGGGCAGTTCAACTGGCCTGCTGCTCCGTAACATCGGTCAGACTGTCCTGCCCTCCATGGCCGGTGACGACTGATCCACCAAATGAGGAGGAAGTCCGCAAGGAACTCCAACTCTTGAAGCGTTACAAATCACCTGGCCCAGATGACTTACCTCCGGCTCTTTTTAAAGATAGTGGTGACTTTTTGACTAAGAAATTGACGACGTTGTTTAAAAAGGTTTGGGAACTAGAGAGTGTACCAACGTCATGGAATGAGTCGATAGTTGTCCCTATCTTTAAAAAGGGTTCACGTCGTTCCTGCATAACTATCGGGGGATAAGTCTACTTCCGATTGCGTCCAAGCTATTGGCTTCCGTCATTCTTCGTAGGTTGTTCAAAACGCGTGAAAGATTGACTCGCGAGGAGCAGGCTGGGTTTCGTTCTGGTCGAGGATGTATTAATCATATATTCACACTCCGCCAAATGTTAGGACACCGTCATACTTATCAAAGGTCAACAATCGTAGTGTTTCATGACATTAGGGCTGTCTTCGATTCGATGGATAGGACTGTTCTCTGGTATTGTCTATTGAAGAAGGGTGTGCTTGAGAAGCTCATTAACATCTTGAAGACCCTATAAACAAACACCCTAGGCAGAGTGAAGGCATACAACCACCTCTCTCAATTGTTCGATTCGAGCAGTGGGGTTAGAGTTGCCCAATCTCACCATTCCTCTTCAACTTTGACATCGACGACATTCTGGGAACAGCTCTGATGGATGTAAGTAGTTGTCGTATGGATCTGTTGCCTGGAGAAAGACTTCTCGACCTTGAGTATGCGGATGATATTGTCTTACTGTGCGAGAATGCCCAAGGCATGCAATTCGCTCTTAATCAGTTGGCAATCAGTGTCCGTAGGTATGGTATGTGCTTTGCACCTTCGTAGTGCAAAGTACTTCTACAAGACTGGCATAATTCTAATCCTGTACTCACACCCTGGGTAGTGAGCAGATAGAAGTAGTCGAGAAGTTCGTGTATCTAGGTAGTTGCATAAGTGCTGGTGGGGGTGTGAGTGATGAGATCTATGCACGTATAGTGAAATCCAGAGTGGCTTATGCTAATCTGGGCCATCTTTGGCGCCTTTGTGATGTTATTCTGGCTGTAAAAGGTCGGATCTACAACGCGTCGGCCAGAGCAGTTTTGCTCTATGCTTGTGAAACCTGGCCTCTCCGAGTTGAGGACGTTAGACGACTCTCTGTGTTCGATCATCGTTGTCACTGAATGATCGCTGACATCCAGTGGCAACATCATGTTAGTAATGCAGAGGTTCGGAATCGTGTGTCCGGGCACAGAGATGATAATGCAATTGGTGTCACCATCATGTAACATCGATTTCGTTGGCTTGGACATGTTCCATTAATGTCGTCCTCGTCGTGCATTATTTGCCGACTCTTGGACTGGTTGGAAGAAGCGGAGAGGTGGTCAGTGTGTCATATGGTTTCGTGGTATGAAAGAAAGCTGTAAAGGGCTGGCTTCTGTTGGTTCTTTCTGACTCCCTGGTTGGGGTTCTGGGATGGTCAACGCAGTGGCTAGAGACGTTATCACAAATGGTTCAGACTAGAAGCCAGTGTCGATCCTGCTGTAAGCTTCCTTTACTTTCTTTATAAAAAAGTGGTTGTAATTTTCTGAAGTGAAAGAATTCTTCTGATTGTACCTTTCCGTTTCCCCCATCATTACCATTATTATTATTATTACACCACCATACACTAATCTATTCGTTATCGTTCTTTTTTTCTTTCTCTTCAAATTCTCATTGTTTTGTGTGGCGCATATATATATTTGGTGCCCTCTTGTACCGATATTCATGTGTTCAAATAAAATAAAATAAAAAATGCTTTGCGCGTGATGGTGGTTTGTAACACCTGAAGTTGGTGTTAGTGCGGTGCACAATTTATGATATCACTAGTTGCAGTTGTCACATTGCATTCCATCTTCGAATAGAAAAAACATGTGGGTCTACCAAAACGATGGCTTGCTCGCGCCATCAAAATTGTTAAGTAGGCTTATGAAGAGAATAACACATATAATCTCTTTAAGCGCGGAAGACAGACGAAAAAAGAAAGAAGGGAAAAAGATTTCCGGAATAATATTGTTTCAAAAATTCTAGAATTGATGGACATTGAACACAAAAGGCAACTGAAAGTCACCTAAAGACGGACAATAAAACGGCTTGGCTCCCTACGTCTTCATCAAACTCTTCACCTAGTTCTGCGAAATCAGCGCCCATTACAACCAAAGATGCTGATGTAACAGCTTTCACAAATTTAGCTACTAATCCCACAATCTCATTCATTTTGAAAACCAATCGTAATGAAAGACAAATATAGATTCCAAAACGTCATATCGAGTTCATTGGTAAATTTTCTTTCCGCTCTCGCGGACTTTGAAGATTGTAACTTTTTCACATGGTTTTATTTCTTTCTCTGTCTTTCTTCACTTCAATTAAGTAGTATTTATAAGCGAAATATTCTATATTTTTGAAAGAGTTTTCATTAGTTTGGCACCTCATCTTAGAACTGAACATTATACACTTGGTCCGTTAGGTTTCATTCATTAATATTCATATATTACCAAATAACAGATATTAGACTCAATCGTACCATCGGACATGTTACATCTGCTACGGTCTAACAGCAGCTGTTCATTTAACACGAAGGTAACGCCTCAGGGATATCGTCCACCGACAGAGGTTGCTGTGCACTTGAAGGTCAGATCGTCGGGAAGCTATTGACGCGTCACCTCGACAATTCATAAGGTTGTGCGGAAACGGTCAAATCAAGACATTTTTAGGTTTGATTTGAGTTCAGCCACACTATGTCTAATAACGTCCACAAATGAATGTATCCTTCAGGTCGAAATATCCCCCCTGTCAATCCGAATTTTGGATCCGTGTAGTAAATGGTAAGCCAAAAGTCATCTCTATTGAAGCTGTAACTCCGCCTGTAGCTCTGATAGGGTTGCTGCCGGTCCCAAGCCCGGGTAAAGGAGGAGGGTTGGGCATGGGGTTAGCGTCCCCATCCCGTAGAAAACTAACTCGCAAAAAAACAGTAACCACAAAAAGTAATTCAAACCATTTAAACTCTGCCCTGGGAGTTAGAAGGTCGTCATTTAAAAGAACTATGATGCCTCATGGTGAAAGCCGAGTTCCGTCGGAAGTCACGAGGCTGATGACCCTTCTAACAACTAGAGCAAAAATTTTTATAGGTACATGGAACGTCCAGACGATGTGGGAGGCTGGGAAAACCAGTCAAATAGCAACGGAAATGAGGAAATACAATTTGACAGTACTTTTAATCAGAAAAAACCTATTGAACACAAGCTGGACAACAAAGGCTAAATACGGAAGAGATGCTTCTATACTCCGGTCACGAAGAGGAAAATGCTCCACACACTCAGGAAGTCGCTCCTATGCTGTCCAAAGTAGCACGAAATGCACTTGTAGGATAGGAATCTCACGGATCCAGAATCATCAAAGAAATTAGAATGGCCGTCAGACAAATCAAGAACGGGAAAGCAGCGGGACCCGACAACATACCAGCTGAAGTACTGAAATCAGACATCGAAGCAACCACAAGCATGCTTTATAATAATAATAATAATAATAATAATAATAATAATAATAATAATAATAATAATAATTTATTCTCAAATAACAGTTTGTTACATGAGGCATGCCAGTTTACAGGCAAGATCAAATTGATACAAATGATACAATATACACTGTATTAAATTACATAGCTGGGTTGAAAATTTATAAGACATGAATGTAGATTGTTTTAATCAGTACTACAGTTGGCGCGCTCCACGAGAGTTGCGTTGCGAATGTGCGACTGATGGTCAGGAATAGGCCCATTGAAGGTATGAGCTTCTAGAAATCGCAACCTTTTGTCCCTTTGGGATATCCAAGGCTTTAAGGATGGTGCAGGGTGAAGTAACCTGTTCCATATCTCAAGGGGGCTGAAAGACGGAGCAAGTAAAAGAAAACATGAGAGGCAGAGTAGCCAATATTCATGTAGGAATGTTTAAGGTATGATTACTCAGTCTAATTTTCTTTTATTAAGAAAAAGCATTTTAATAGGTTAAAGAAAATAAGCTTTAGCAAGGTGTGAGTGGACATACAACTGACAAATGGAGGCGATTCGGAAAGGGAGCTGAGAGTATAAGATTATGTGTGATTATAAAATAAAATATAGTGCTAGAAACAGTATTGTGATATACAACTGGCTATCTTCCTTTTATTATCGAAGCTATTAGAGTCCCTCTCGTTTTTTTTTCAGGTTTTATAGGGTCTTGAGTAGGCTTCGTATATTAGCGAATTGTCTAGTTTGCTTGTAATAGGATTTCTGAGTAGGAAGTGAAACCAATTCAACGTTCGTAACACGATTTAAAGAGGCATTTTGCGTGATAAATCAGCTTCAATACCATAAGTCCGTGATATCCCACTAAACCATAAGGAGCCGTAATTAAACAAAATGTTCTGCCCTACAGACATGGGTGGATTGAAGTTATCTCCCCACCTTCATGTTTGCTGGTCAGTAACGCCACCCTCCCTCCTTTTGTGATGTTAGGCTCTCTTACGTTTATGGTAAGTATGATTAATTCTTTAATCAAAGCACATAGTTGGAATACACTGTCTCTACTAGGTCCATGTTACAAGCAAATCAGATATTTAAAAATTCTGTTTTATGGGTTAGATGTCCATATAGTATATCACACTGCTATGAAAATAACTAATGGTTTAAATAATTAAGGATTAATAGTAAATCAAAAGATATGAGTGGGTATAAAATTGTAGAAAAAAAAAGAAAAAGATTTTAGGGTGAGAAAAATAGAACATTGAGAAACTCACAAGACTTTGTGGCCAAATTTTGAGCTTTGAATGATCGGCCTTAGTAGATCAGCATCCATAAGATTGAGCTATCTGTCTACTTGCAGTAGAAAAAAAAAGCATGACTTTTAGGAAGAATAATGTACATTTAACCTGTAGAGATTTGGGGACTGAAAGCTAGGGTTAGGAGCATGAAATCATGATTAATAAACAATGAATAATAGGAAAGGATAAGCCATATATCCTGTGATTCGCTTATATTCAGATTAGTAACAGTCGAACTTTTTATAATTTTGTTCTTTCTAGATACTAGGCGGTCCGTAATAAAGTGCCTCATCGGTGGGCGGGAGTTCAAGGTAATGTTGAAGCTCTTTGGAGTCTAGAAATAGGGTTATTAGCTTTTTGAATCTGGTAAACGTATCACAGTTACGGATAGGCATTGGCAGCCTGTTCCACAATAAACTGTACCGTACTGTAAAGAACTTACAACGCATTTGTTTTTGGTGTTTTACGGTAAGTAGTGTATATGCGTTGTTTCTAAGTCTATAGGCTGGGTCGTGGGTGATAGTCGGGCAGGAGGTTAGAAAGGAGAGCCCATATATCGCTTTGTAGAGAAATATTAAATTGTGTTTTAGCCTACGGTGCCATAAAGGTTCTAAAGATAGACGCTTACATCTGTCTGTGTAATCGAGATTCGAGTTACATCCTAGTAGTTGACGCGTAAAACGTCTTTGAACATCTTCTACTCTTATCTTGTCTGTGATATTCATATTAGAGAAGACAAAAGAGCAGTATTCAAGGGTGGGTCGTACACATATTTTGTAGAGAGTAAGTTTACCCTCTGTTGTGAAAAAGTTTTTCATTATAAAACCAATTAGCCGTCTAGATTTAGAAATAATAGAGGAGGCATGTTCTTCAAAGTTTAGGCTTCCTGTGTAATTAATTCCTAAATCGTGTACTGATTCGAGTGTTTGGACTATACATTCATTTAAGTGAAGTCGCGGTTTATAGGGATGCTTTCCAAAGTGCATGATCCCGCACTTGTTGAGGTTAAATGGTAATTGCCATTTTTCACTCCATATAGTTAAGTTATTGAGGTCCTTTAGTGACGATGACAGAAATACTTGTCCGAACAGAGGCAATAAGTAAACAAAAAGCAGTAGCACAGGAAAAGCGTGCAGTTGAACTTAATAATAACTCCTCTGCACTCACCATACTACTTGTTAAGTTTGTTTCACATTGTTCCTACATGTTCCTTTTCTACTCTTTTGTATGTTGTTTTATACTACTTATTTACATTCAGTAGGCAGCTGTATACCCAACAATTTCCACACTTATGTTGTAACTCAAGTTGTACTATAACATTCTGGAATGTTCACATATATCTTTAATGTTTATTTTACTTACAATTGTATTTATCATTATAATCACTGTAATTTAATTACTGTAAAGGTTATCCACAGTTTATGCATTTGTTTGAATGCAACAGTTTCCATATTGTTTGCTCTTGGTTCGAGTTTCGGTTGTTCATAAACTGTTACCAAATCTAGACACAGCTATCGGCTGTCTTTGGACTATCGTATGTTGTAATCATTCTTTATGTTACTCTTACAGGAAGCTTTTGCTATTTTCATTTTTGAACGACGCGTTTAAACGCCTAGACACCTCACAAGTTGAGGTTTGTAACTAAATTTTGTGTATTATTTAATAAAGAACCGCTTTTGTAGACAAATCGTTGTTTTGGAACTTCGATTTCGCGCGTATCTCAATCGGGGTTACTTCGACGCTTCGATAGAATTAACAGTTCTCAACTTTGGTCTCATTTGGTCTGGATACAGTTCTGAACTTTGGTCCTAATTGGAGGGAACACTTGCTGTAACGAAATTTGGTCGGAATTCTGTTTGGTTCATTCATCCCAACGATGACTAGAACGAGAAGAATGAAGTACAACGATGACAGTTCCCAAGACACAGACAATTCCAGTGCTGAAAATATTATTCCTTCAGTTTCCAAGGTGAACTCACCTATTCCTTTAAATCTTGCCTTTGATGTTGTTAAACCTAACCCCAAAGACAGTTGCTCGGTAGGAGACAACTATATAGAGACTAGATACAGTGTAGAAGACGAAGTGGACTCTAGGGAAAGGGAAGTAGAAAAGATTGAGCTGGAGATAAGAGAAGTCCAACTACGCAAGCGATTGTTAGAGCTAACTCCGAACTCTTCAAACAAAGTGAGAAGACCTAGGGAGACTTGCGTAGTTGGACTTCTCTTATCTCCAGCTCAATCTTTTCTACTTCCCTTTCCCTAGAGTCCACTTCGTCTTCTACACTGTATCTAGTCTCTATATAGTTGTCTCCTACCGAGCAACTGTCTTTGGGGTTAGGTTTAACAACATCAAAGGCAAGATTTAAAGGAATAGGTGAGTTCACCTTGGAAACTGAAGGAATAATATTTTCAGCACTGGAATTGTCTGTGTCTTGGGAACTGTCATCGTTGTACTTCATTCTTCTCGTTCTAGTCATCGTTGGGATGAATTAACCAAACAGAATTCCGACCAAATTTCGTTACAGCAAGTGTTCCCTCCAATTAGGACCAAAGTTCAGAACTGTATCCAGACCAAATGAGACCAAAGTTGAGAACTGTTAATTCTATCGAAGCGTCGAAGTAACCCCGATTGAGATACGCGCGAAATCGAAGTTCCAAAACAACGATTTGTCTACAAAAGCGGTTCTTTATTAAATAATACACAAAATTTAGTTACAAACCTCAACTTGTGAGGTGTCTAGGCGTTTAAACGCGTCGTTCAAAAATGAAAATAGCAAAAGCTTCCTGTAAGAGTAACATAAAGAATGATTACAACATACGATAGTCCAAAGACAGCCGATAGCTGTGTCTAGATTTGGTAACAGTTTATGAACAACCGAAACTCGAACCAAGAGCAAACAATATGGAAACTGTTGCATTCAAACAAATGCATAAACTGTGGATAACCTTTACAGTAATTAAATTACAGTGATTATAATGATAAATACAATTATAAGTAAAATAAACATTAAAGATATATGTGAACATTCCAGAATGTTATAGTACAACTTGAGTTACAACATAAGTGTGGAAATTGTTGGGTATACAGCTGCCTACTGAATGTAAATAAGTAGTATAAAACAACATACAAAAGAGTAGAAAAGGAACATGTAGGAACAATGTGAAACAAACTTAACACCGCCCCCCAAAGACAGCATGTCTTTCCTTACTTTCGCTGATTAGGTATTAACGTAAAAACATTCAGAAGTGACAATGGTACGATTTGCTCTAGCCACAGTCACTCTGAAAAGTCTCTCTATCCTCTACTTTTCGGTCATCAGCTCCTTCTAATAAACAAATTTTACATATGCCTCTAATAATTGTACCCTTCCACGTTCTGATCTTCGCTTGGTTCCATAGACTATCTCCTCCTGGGTCAAAACTTACCACGAGGCCTTTAGACCAGTTATTTCGTGCATAAGTGTCCTCAATAATCAAGACTGGACCGCGAACTTGTAAATCTCGTCTTCCTTGTGTCCATTTTGTTCGCGTCTGTAAGAGTGGTCTATCATTAGGTATTCTTTCTGCTTCAGTCAAACAGGTGGTGAGTGTCTCGTAGGACATAGATACTGCACTCAAAGGTCTGCGTATGCTTCCTATTAATCTTTCCCATACTCGATGATGATTTGCGTAAGGAGTGTTATGGTGCCATTCTATGTTCCGATGAGTCATTTCTTCGGCTACTCTACTATCCTTAAAGTCTGGTAATGGATGTTGTATCTGCTTGTCTAACCCAACTAAAGGAGACATGGATACAGTTGTCTTAAACTTCTTATCATCATCAGCAAACTGAATAAAACAATCATCTTTCTGATCCTCTGTTTCACGCTCGATGTCAATAGAACTCTCAGCAGACGCCACTACAGGAGATACAAGTTTCGTATTTGCAGAGAACTGAGTTGTTGTTGCTTTGCAACTAATTGATGACTCGTGTAGTAGTATTACAGATTTAGCACTATCGTTCACGTCAGAAACACTAGGGAGATCTGTTTCGGCAGAGAACCTAACAGATGTTTTCGATGACATTAACTCGCCGCTATCTGTTGGAAGAATTTTGTCTGGAGGAGAAATATATCTAAGGTCAATATTCACTACTGTATCGACGTGACTATCGTTGACAGTTTTTAGAAGGTACTCATCGTCAACAGCTGGTGATGAAATAACTTGTTCTAAATCCATTAGATTCTCGTCTGTCGCTTTTGATACAGAGTCAAAGGTGTATATAAGTCGGTTACTTCTTGAATCAGGTGGAGTGTCAAATCCAGAAGAACGAACTGACGGTAAACCTTGATGAACCCTGGAATCTTCAGTCTCAACAGCGGTTGCTGTTACTATGAGTGAGTGTACATCATCATCATCATCATCATCGACTAAGAGTGACACATCAGGAGAGTGTTTAAGGCATAAACCAGGATCATCTATGAACGGCAACAAACGATTTGAAGAGTTTTCAGGCGCTACTGTGGTCAAAGAAGAGGGTGGCGTGGGTCCGTCCTCGATAGAACTCTTTGCTTCTAAACAACCTTCCCAACTCAATCGTGACTCTTCGTCTATCATCTCATCCCACCCATAGTTTTTACGACATAGCTGTTGCAGAATTCGTTTAGGGGTAAGTGATAAAGGCGCTAGAAATCCAAGCGGGTCATATAACGATGATGCACATGACAGAATGCCTCTCTTAGTGATCGGGCGTTCGGGAAGATTTACGTCAAATGCAAAACAATCGAATTGCGTGTGCCAATAAAGTCCTAAAGTTTTCTGTATACGTTCTGTTGAACCTGGTATACGAACCAAATTGTTTGATCTATCACCTATAGGGACGTCCCCGATCGAAGCTGCTACCTTGACGCGGTGGTCGGGCTTGCCTATCGTGATGACCCAACCGAGCTATATTGGCTGGAACATATGTTCCTGCAGGTTCTACCATGCCAGGCAGGTCGATTGGCGAACGGTAAGACTAAAAGCAGCAACTCAAGGTCTGAGGGCGAAGTCGTACTGCTGACTGTAGAGAGGTGTGACAGCAGTAAGGTGTTTCCCTCGGACAACCAGCATGACAGCGATGCTGCCTTCCCACAAGGAGGGGTGGGGTTAGAAAAGGTCGACCCTAAAAATGCACACCTCACCTTACCTCACGGATTTCCGTCTCCGGCGGTAAGGCCCCTTGAAGAACGGAGCTAACACGTCAAAAACCTTCCACAAAAAGGCCGTGCGCGACCGGCCTCAAGCAGTTGTCCCTTGGGCTCTGCGGTCACGCTCCCAGGTCGTCAAGACCAACACTAATCCAATTTCCTTTTCAGTTTCATCAAGAAATACCCTTCCATGGTGTGGGCAGCCGGGAAGTGACATCAGCCCTCATACCCGTGACAGCACAAGAGACCAAGGTGGTCACATTCAAATCCTTCCTACACCTCCTAATACCTCTCTTATCCTCCCGACTAACCCTCCTCACGTCTCTTTATCACCTCGCACCGCTAGGGCAAACGATTCGAGTACGTGGAACGCCATTCCTGGTCTCCTGAAACCACGCTCTAAACTACACGTAGGAGCTTTTAACGTACGAACACTGTGCCAAATAGGACAGCAGGCTTCCTTAGCTAGGACTTTAGAATCTCGCGCCATCGATGTGTGCTGCGTCTCCGAAACGCGCATACAGGATCCGAGTAGCGTCATTCATTTGACCTCACCATGCCAAAATAAAGAACCGACTCGATTTACGCTTCGTGTATCTGGAAGCCCTGATTCTGCTTCCCGTGGCCTCGCCGGCGTAGGTATAGCATTGAGTCCTAGGGCAGAACTAGCTCTCTTAGAGTGGATCCCAGTAAACAGTCGTTTGTGCGCTGTCCGACTGAACGGAACAGTAAGAATCCGGAAAGATAGGGACACTCGTCGTTGCCTCTTCGTCGTCTCTGCCTATTCTCCCACTGACTGCAGCTCAGATGATGTAAAAGATGAGTTTTACAGAAAGCTCTCCGACCTTCTCCGAAAAGCTAAGCGCTCGGATGTAGTAATAGTGGCCGGTGACTTTAATGCTCAAGTAGGTAAACTAAGCGATAAGGAAAGACGCCTAGGTGGATCCTATGGTGTCGTGGCTCAAAGAACAGATAATGGCGACCGTCTGTTGCAGCTATGCTCAGATAACCGCCTGTTCCTTGTAAATACTAACTTTAAGCATAAGGAAAAACATCTTTTAACATGGCGACCCCCTAATTCGTCCCAACGTTGGACCCAAATAGATCACATCGCTATCAGCCACCGATGGAGGGGCTCGATAGAAGACTGTCGCTCATTCTGGAGCACATGCCTAGATTCAGATCATGCTCTAGTGCGAGCGCGTATTTGCTTGCGTCTTACTGGACGTAGGAAAGATCCTGCAAGGAAACCTCTTAGGGCCCTACTTAATGATAGTCAAGCTAAGAATATATTTCAGGAACAACTAGGAAAACAGTTAGGCAGCCATGTATGTGATGCCCACCCCGAGGCAGCATGGAACGATATCCGAAAAGCTGTGGAAACAGCAGTGATATCTGCTAGTAAGGTAAACCGTAAAGTTAGGGAGCAACACTGGATCTCAGCAGCATCTATCGCACTGATAGATGCTCGAAAACTCCTTCCACCTGGCTCTGAACATAATGAAGAGCGGAGTCAGCTTAAGCGCAAGCTGACAAGAAGTCTACGCAATGATCGCGAACAGTGGTGGGTAGCGAAAGCAAGAGAGATGGAAAAGGCAGCGGCAATAGGTAATAGCAGACAATTGTTTAGACTCGTTAAGGAAACCGGAATTAGGAACCCGACCGTTAGCGAAACAATCTCAGAGAAAGATGGACATATTATTCATTCTCAATCCAGGAGATTGGATCGATGGGCAGAACACTTTAGGGATCAGTTCAACTGGCCTTCAGCCACACTTGGGTTTCCCACGATCTCCAGTCAACCTGAATGGCAAGTTAATGTAAGTCCTCCGTCCCTTTACGAAGTTGGAAAAGCCATAGGAAATCTGAAACGAGGGAGAGCAGCAGGCCCTGACAGGTTTACTCCTGAGATTTTTAAGGATGGTGGTCCAGTATTAGCAGCAAGATTAACTGAGGTCTTAGGTAGAATTTGGGAACTGGACGTAATCCCATCTGACTGGTCTCAATCACCGATTGTGCCAGTTTTTAAGAAAGGACAAAAGTCCTCTTGTGACAATCACAGAGGAATCAGTTTGACAAATATAGTATCTAAAATATTAGCCTCAATCATACTTCGACGCCTAGCTAAAGCTCGTGAAGAGCAGACTAGAGAAAACCAGGCCGGTTTTCGACCTGGACGTGGTTGTATAGATCAGATATTCACACTACGTCAGGTTCTAGAACACAGACACACATTCAGACGCCCCACAATGGTAGTATTTCTCGACCTTAAGGCGGCATTCGACTCCGTTGATCGTGAGGTTCTATGGCAGTGTTTGTCACTGAAAGGAGTACCAAAGAAGTACATTAACCTTATAAAGGCTCTCTACTCGAACACAACTGGTAGAGTGAGAGCTTATGGCGAACTGTCATCAGAATTGATCACCTCAAGTGGTGTTCGTCAGGGCTGTCCACTCTCCCCATTCTTGTTCAACTTTGTCATTGACGTACTTTTAGAGATAACACTCTCCTCATCTAAATTTACAGGGGTTGAACTTCTACCAGGAGGTTCACTTGTTGACTTAGAATATGCAGATGACATAGTTTTATTTGGTGAAGACGCTGACAAAATGCAGAGTCTTCTGACCACTCTAAGCAACAATGCAAGCATGTTCGGGATGCGATTCTCTCCCTCGAAATGCAAAATGTTGCTTCAGGATTGGGTTACATCGACACCCGAACTAGTGATAGGGAGTGAAGTAGTTGAGTGTGTCGACCGCTTCACTTATCTTGGAAGTCTCATCAGCCCTTGTGGTTTGGTGTGTGACGAAATCTCAGCACGGATACAGAAGGCTCGACTAGCTTTTAACAACTTGCGTCATTTATGGCGTAGGCGAGATATCCGTCTATCAACCAAAGGACGTGTTTACTGCGCAGCAGTTCGTTCCGTCCTTCTTTATGGCAGTGAAACATGGCCGGTAAGAGTAGAGGATATCCGTAGGTTACTAGTATTCGATCATAGGTGTCTTCGAAACATTGCTCGTATATCATGGGACCATCGAGTAAGTAACACAGTTGTTAGGAAACGGGTACTAGGTAAAGATGGCAAATCAATTGATGACGTAGTGAAACTTCATCAGTTGAGATGGCTGGGACACGTGTTACGTATGGCCAACGACCGACTGCCTCGACGTGCTATGTTCAGTGGTATAGGAGTAGGTTGGAAGAAAGCTAGGGGCGGCCAAACCAAAACATGGCACAAGTCCATGAAGTCACTGACAAGTGAACTGAGTCATGTTGGTAGGTGTAGACTACCTGGTTGGGGACCGCGAGATGACAGCAACCGATGGTTAGAGACCCTGAATGACATGGCTCAAAATCGTTCGCAATGGCGCAGGTGCATCCACTCTCTATGTTCTCCCAAACTCTAATCTTCTGAATTCTTCATGTCCCTTTTTCCCTCTTTCCAAATTTCTTTCACTGGATTATACTCTTTAAATAACATCTCCAAACCCTAATCTTCCCGATTACTGCTTATACTCTTACTATCTCTACCACTACGGGATTTGAATCGATCACTGCATCTCTGTGCTAATGTGGTGTGGCAACTCGAACTGATGTACGTACGTACGATGTTCTACGTTGTTACTGACTGACTGACTGACTATAGGGACGTCATTCAGCGCTTCATTTACGTTACTAACCCATTTATGTAAACGAAAACCTCCAAGCGCAACGAGTCTTATCAGGTTATTTGCTAACTCGGCAGCTTCTGGTATTGTTTCTACTGAGACTAGACAATCGTCTACATAAAAATTTTCTCGTAAGGTGGACTGGGTTTTTTCATCAAACAAATCTCGGTGGTCTGTAGCTGTACGTCTTAAAGCATAGGTAGCGCAAAACGGCGAGGACGTAGCCCCGAAGGGGTGTACATGGAACTCATAGACCTCAGGAGGAGAATCAAGATTGCCATCGGGATACCATATAAAGCTGAAGGCCTTTGTATCCCTTTCGGGTAGATATACCTGGAGGAACATTTCTTCAATGTCTGCTGACAATCCAATCTTATGCTTTCTGAATCTAAGCAAAACTCCCACTAGGTCGTTTGTAAGATCTGGTTCAGAATATATACAATCATTTAGAGACTTGTTTTGTAACTTAGCAGCACAATCAAAGACTATCCGAACTTTACCTGGTTTTTTAGGGTTAAATACGGGATGATGTGGAATCAAATACCTTTCTTCTTCGATAGCTTGAGTTACTCGAGACAAATATCCTTTACTTTCGTGGGTAGCTAATATAATAGTATACTGTTTCCGAAGCTGTTCGTCTTTCAGCAACGTTTTACGTAGGTAAATTAATCGTTTTTCTATTTCGCTCTTATTCCTTGGAAGTGAGTGCCAATCCACCTTCCAGGGTATCGGCACTTGATAATGTCCATCGAGCAATACTGTTTGTTTGTCAGTAATCTCCATAATGGTCTTATCACATAGGGGCATGGTAACCTTATCAGAGTACTTATTTTCAGAAAATTCATGTTCAAATAATTTGAGAATATCCTCCTCAAAGGAATTTTTCGCTTTTAAACAGTTCATGAAGACTGAAGTTTTATTAGGTTGACCCGTTGGTCCAAATAAAGCCCACCCTAACATGGTTAGTGAAGCATAGGGTTGTTTAGGTTTTCCGATACGCTGATCGAGTACCCAGTGGGCCTCTGGAACGTCAACACCAAGTAACAAACCAACCTTGTCACAGGCTATGGTGGGTAGTTGTACACCTTTCAAGTGTTTCCATCTTTCTTGGAAGTCCGTTGGTGGGATTTCTGCTCTTTTAATAGGTAGGTTATCTATAGTATATGCACCTTCGATTTTTATTCGGTTGGTCTTATCTAAAGACTCAATTTCGAAATTGGTAAGTTCAGCGTTCTGAGATGACGCTCCAATTACCGAAGATATGTTTAATCTTGTCACTGTACCAGAAATTCCTACCTGCTTTGCCACGTCACTAAGCAGTAATGTCGAGTCTGAGCCATTATCTAACAATGCATAGGTATCCACGATGTCATGTTGTCTGCCGAACCGTTCATGTAGAATTTTAATTGCCTCAGTATAACCTTCCTTTTCTGGTAATAAAACACAGTGTTCTATAGCATCCTTTGCTATACCTTCGCAATAGTGTATCAGGTACATTAATTTCTGAGTGTCATCATTTACTCTGTCAGCTATGTTAACCTTGAATCCCTTCATGAACGTCCAAAATTTCAGAGGGCTCCCGTCAAATTTCGTGATTTCTATCTTCGGTAAGCTTACTGACATACATAGCGCCTTGACGCTATCTACCTGTGCTTTGAATTGCATTTCATCGCTCGAAAGTACATTGGTGTATCGGTGACTTGCTGTAACTGCCGAAGTTTTATCCTCGGATCGAGACCCCGACAACTCGGTAGTCTCCCTAGGTCTTCTCACTTTGTTTGAAGAGTTCGGAGTTAGCTCTAACAATCGCTTGCGTAGTTGGACTTCTCTTATCTCCAGCTCAATCTTTTCTACTTCCCTTTCCCTAGAGTCCACTTCGTCTTCTACACTGTATCTAGTCTCTATATAGTTGTCTCCTACCGAGCAACTGTCTTTGGGGTTAGGTTTAACAACATCAAAGGCAAGATTTAAAGGAATAGGTGAGTTCACCTTGGAAACTGAAGGAATAATATTTTCAGCACTGGAATTGTCTGTGTCTTGGGAACTGTCATCGTTGTACTTCATTCTTCTCGTTCTAGTCATCGTTGGGATGAATGAACCAAACAGAATTCCGACCAAATTTAGCTTTAGCAAGGTGTGAGTGGACATACAACTGACAAATGGAGGCGATTCGGAAAGGGAGCTGAGAGTATAAGATTATGTGTGATTATAAAATAAAATATAGTGCTAGAAACAGTATTGTGATATACAACTGGCTATCTTCCTTTTATTATCGAAGCTATTAGAGTCCCTCTCGTTTTTTTTCAGGTTTTATAGGGTCTTGAGTAGGCTTCGTATATTAGCGAATTGTCTAGTTTGCTTGTAATAGGATTTCTGAGTAGGAAGTGAAACCAATTCAACGTTCGTAACACGATTTAAAGAGGCATTTTGCGTGATAAATCAGCTTCAATACCATAAGTCCGTGATATCCCACTAAACCATAAGGAGCCGTAATTAAACAAAATGTTCTGCCCTACAGACATGGGTGGATTGAAGTTATCTCCCCACCTTCATGTTTGCTGGTCAGTAACGCCACCCTCCCTCCTTTTGTGATGTTAGGCTCTCTTACGTTTATGGTAAGTATGATTAATTCTTTAATCAAAGCACATAGTTGGAATACACTGTCTCTACTAGGTCCATGTTACAAGCAAATCAGATATTTAAAAATTCTGTTTTATGGGTTAGATGTCCATATAGTATATCACACTGCTATGAAAATAACTAATGGTTTAAATAATTAAGGATTAATAGTAAATCAAAAGATATGAGTGGGTATAAAATTGTAGAAAAAAAAAGAAAAAGATTTTAGGGTGAGAAAAATAGAACATTGAGAAACTCACAAGACTTTGTGGCCAAATTTTGAGCTTTGAATGATCGGCCTTAGTAGATCAGCATCCATAAGATTGAGCTATCTGTCTACTTGCAGTAGAAAAAAAAAGCATGACTTTTAGGAAGAATAATGTACATTTAACCTGTAGAGATTTGGGGACTGAAAGCTAGGGTTAGGAGCATGAAATCATGATTAATAAACAATGAATAATAGGAAAGGATAAGCCATATATCCTGTGATTCGCTTATATTCAGATTAGTAACAGTCGAACTTTTTAT
The DNA here is from genome assembly GCA_944470425.2 of Schistosoma bovis. Taxonomy (NCBI): domain Eukaryota; kingdom Metazoa; phylum Platyhelminthes; class Trematoda; order Strigeidida; family Schistosomatidae; genus Schistosoma; species Schistosoma bovis. The sequence goes on along the minus strand of OX103956.1, from coordinate 45,911,493 downwards.
AATTTTGTTCTTTCTAGATACTAGGCGGTCCGTAATAAAGTGCCTCATCGGTGGGCGGGAGTTCAAGGTAATGTTGAAGCTCTTTGGAGTCTAGAAATAGGGTTATTAGCTTTTTGAATCTGGTAAACGTATCACAGTTACGGATAGGCATTGGCAGCCTGTTCCACAATAAACTGTACCGTACTGTAAAGAACTTACAACGCATTTGTTTTTGGTGTTTTACGGTAAGTAGTGTATATGCGTTGTTTCTAAGTCTATAGGCTGGGTCGTGGGTGATAGTCGGGCAGGAGGTTAGAAAGGAGAGCCCATATATCGCTTTGTAGAGAAATATTAAATTGTGTTTTAGCCTACGGTGCCATAAAGGTTCTAAAGATAGACGCTTACATCTGTCTGTGTAATCGAGATTCGAGTTACATCCTAGTAGTTGACGCGTAAAACGTCTTTGAACATCTTCTACTCTTATCTTGTCTGTGATATTCATATTAGAGAAGACAAAAGAGCAGTATTCAAGGGTGGGTCGTACACATATTTTGTAGAGAGTAAGTTTACCCTCTGTTGTGAAAAAGTTTTTCATTATAAAACCAATTAGCCGTCTAGATTTAGAAATAATAGAGGAGGCATGTTCTTCAAAGTTTAGGCTTCCTGTGTAATTAATTCCTAAATCGTGTACTGATTCGAGTGTTTGGACTATACATTCATTTAAGTGAAGTCGCGGTTTATAGGGATGCTTTCCAAAGTGCATGATCCCGCACTTGTTGAGGTTAAATGGTAATTGCCATTTTTCACTCCATATAGTTAAGTTATTGAGGTCCTTTAGTGACGATGACAGAAATACTTGTCCGAACAGAGGCAATAAGTAAACAAAAAGCAGTAGCACAGGAAAAACGTGCAGTTGAACTTAATAATAACTCCTCTGCACTCACCATACTACTTGTTAAGTTTGTTTCACATTGTTCCTACATGTTCCTTTTCTACTCTTTTGTATGTTGTTTTATACTACTTATTTACATTCAGTAGGCAGCTGTATACCCAACAATTTCCACACTTATGTTGTAACTCAAGTTGTACTATAACATTCTGGAATGTTCACATATATCTTTAATGTTTATTTTACTTATAATTGTATTTATCATTATAATCACTGTAATTTAATTACTGTAAAGGTTATCCACAGTTTATGCATTTGTTTGAATGCAACAGTTTCCATATTGTTTGCTCTTGGTTCGAGTTTCGGTTGTTCATAAACTGTTACCAAATCTAGACACAGCTATCGGCTGTCTTTGGACTATCGTATGTTGTAATCATTCTTTATGTTACTCTTACAGGAAGCTTTTGCTATTTTCATTTTTGAACGACGCGTTTAAACGCCTAGACACCTCACAAGTTGAGGTTTGTAACTAAATTTTGTGTATTATTTAATAAAGAACCGCTTTTGTAGACAAATCGTTGTTTTGGAACTTCGATTTCGCGCGTATCTCAATCGGGGTTACTTCGACGCTTCGATAGAATTAACAGTTCTCAACTTTGGTCTCATTTGGTCTGGATACAGTTCTGAACTTTGGTCCTAATTGGAGGGAACACTTGCTGTAAGGAAATTTGGTCGGAATTCTGTTTGGTTAATTCATCCCAACGATGACTAGAACGAGAAGAATGAAGTACAACGATGACAGTTCCCAAGACACAGACAATTCCAGTGCTGAAAATATTATTCCTTCAGTTTCCAAGGTGAACTCACCTATTCCTTTAAATCTTGCCTTTGATGTTGTTAAACCTAACCCCAAAGACAGTTGCTCGGTAGGAGACAACTATATAGAGACTAGATACAGTGTAGAAGACGAAGTGGACTCTAGGGAAAGGGAAGTAGAAAAGATTGAGCTGGAGATAAGAGAAGTCCAACTACGCAAGCGATTGTTAGAGCTAACTCCGAACTCTTCAAACAAAGTGAGAAGACCTAGGGAGACTTGCGTAGTTGGACTTCTCTTATCTCCAGCTCAATCTTTTCTACTTCCCTTTCCCTAGAGTCCACTTCGTCTTCTACACTGTATCTAGTCTCTATATAGTTGTCTCCTACCGAGCAACTGTCTTTGGGGTTAGGTTTAACAACATCAAAGGCAAGATTTAAAGGAATAGGTGAGTTCACCTTGGAAACTGAAGGAATAATATTTTCAGCACTGGAATTGTCTGTGTCTTGGGAACTGTCATCGTTGTACTTCATTCTTCTCGTTCTAGTCATCGTTGGGATGAATTAACCAAACAGAATTCCGACCAAATTTCGTTACAGCAAGTGTTCCCTCCAATTAGGACCAAAGTTCAGAACTGTATCCAGACCAAATGAGACCAAAGTTGAGAACTGTTAATTCTATCGAAGCGTCGAAGTAACCCCGATTGAGATACGCGCGAAATCGAAGTTCCAAAACAACGATTTGTCTACAAAAGCGGTTCTTTATTAAATAATACACAAAATTTAGTTACAAACCTCAACTTGTGAGGTGTCTAGGCGTTTAAACGCGTCGTTCAAAAATGAAAATAGCAAAAGCTTCCTGTAAGAGTAACATAAAGAATGGTTACAACATACGATAGTCCAAAGACAGCCGATAGCTGTGTCTAGATTTGGTAACAGTTTATGAACAACCGAAACTCGAACCAAGAGCAAACAATATGGAAACTGTTGCATTCAAACAAATGCATAAACTGTGGATAACCTTTACAGTAATTAAATTACAGTGATTATAATGATAAATACAATTATAAGTAAAATAAACATTAAAGATATATGTGAACATTCCAGAATGTTATAGTACAACTTGAGTTACAACATAAGTGTGGAAATTGTTGGGTATACAGCTGCCTACTGAATGTAAATAAGTAGTATAAAACAACATACAAAAGAGTAGAAAAGGAACATGTAGGAACAATGTGAAACAAACTTAACACCGCCCCCCAAAGACAGCATGTCTTTCCTTACTTTCGCTGATTAGGTATTAACGTAAAAACATTCAGAAGTGACAATGGTACGATTTGCTCTAGCCACAGTCACTCTGAAAAGTCTCTCTATCCTCTACTTTTCGGTCATCAGCTCCTTCTAATAAACAAATTTTACATATGCCTCTAATAATTGTACCCTTCCACGTTCTGATCTTCGCTTGGTTCCATAGACTATCTCCTCCTGGGTCAAAACTTACCACGAGGCCTTTAGACCAGTTATTTCGTGCATAAGTGTCCTCAATAATCAAGACTGGACCGCGAACTTGTAAATCTCGTCTTCCTTGTGTCCATTTTGTTCGCGTCTGTAAGAGTGGTCTATCATTAGGTATTCTTTCTGCTTCAGTCAAACAGGTGGTGAGTGTCTCGTAGGACATAGATACTGCACTCAAAGGTCTGCGTATGCTTCCTATTAATCTTTCCCATACTCGATGATGATTTGCGTAAGGAGTGTTATGGTGCCATTCTATGTTCCGATGAGTCATTTCTTCGGCTACTCTACTATCCTTAAAGTCTGGTAATGGATGTTGTATCTGCTTGTCTAACCCAACTAAAGGAGACATGGATACAGTTGTCTTAAACTTCTTATCATCATCAGCAAACTGAATAAAACAATCATCTTTCTGATCCTCTGTTTCACGCTCGATGTCAATAGAACTCTCAGCAGACGCCACTACAGGAGATACAAGTTTCGTATTTGCAGAGAACTGAGTTGTTGTTGCTTTGCAACTAATTGATGACTCGTGTAGTAGTATTACAGATTTAGCACTATCGTTCACGTCAGAAACACTAGGGAGATCTGTTTCGGCAGAGAACCTAACAGATGTTTTCGATGACATTAACTCGCCGCTATCTGTTGGAAGAATTTTGTCTGGAGGAGAAATATATCTAAGGTCAATATTCACTACTGTATCGACGTGACTATCGTTGACAGTTTTTAGAAGGTACTCATCGTCAACAGCTGGTGATGAAATAACTTGTTCTAAATCCATTAGATTCTCGTCTGTCGCTTTTGATACAGAGTCAAAGGTGTATATAAGTCGGTTACTTCTTGAATCAGGTGGAGTGTCAAATCCAGAAGAACGAACTGACGGTAAACCTTGATGAACCCTGGAATCTTCAGTCTCAACAGCGGTTGCTGTTACTATGAGTGAGTGTACATCATCATCATCATCATCATCGACTAAGAGTGACACATCAGGAGAGTGTTTAAGGCATAAACCAGGATCATCTATGAACGGCAACAAACGATTTGAAGAGTTTTCAGGCGCTACTGTGGTCAAAGAAGAGGGTGGCGTGGGTCCGTCCTCGATAGAACTCTTTGCTTCTAAACAACCTTCCCAACTCAATCGTGACTCTTCGTCTATCATCTCATCCCACCCATAGTTTTTACGACATAGCTGTTGCAGAATTCGTTTAGGGGTAAGTGATAAAGGCGCTAGAAATCCAAGCGGGTCATATAACGATGATGCACATGACAGAATGCCTCTCTTAGTGATCGGGCGTTCGGGAAGATTTACGTCAAATGCAAAACAATCGAATTGCGTGTGCCAATAAAGTCCTAAAGTTTTCTGTATACGTTCTGTTGAACCTGGTATACGAACCAAATTGTTTGATCTATCACCTATAGGGACGTCCCCGATCGAAGCTGCTACCTTGACGCGGTGGTCGGGCTTGCCTATCGTGATGACCCAACCGAGCTATATTGGCTGGAACATATGTTCCTGCAGGTTCTACCATGCCAGGCAGGTCGATTGGCGAACGGTAAGACTAAAAGCAGCAACTCAAGGTCTGAGGGCGAAGTCGTACTGCTGACTGTAGAGAGGTGTGACAGCAGTAAGGTGTTTCCCTCGGACAACCAGCATGACAGCGATGCTGCCTTCCCACAAGGAGGGGTGGGGTTAGAAAAGGTCGACCCTAAAAATGCACACCTCACCTTACCTCACGGATTTCCGTCTCCGGCGGTAAGGCCCCTTGAAGAACGGAGCTAACACGTCAAAAACCTTCCACAAAAAGGCCGTGCGCGACCGGCCTCAAGCAGTTGTCCCTTGGGCTCTGCGGTCACGCTCCCAGGTCGTCAAGACCAACACTAATCCAATTTCCTTTTCAGTTTCATCAAGAAATACCCTTCCATGGTGTGGGCAGCCGGGAAGTGACATCAGCCCTCATACCCGTGACAGCACAAGAGACCAAGGTGGTCACATTCAAATCCTTCCTACACCTCCTAATACCTCTCTTATCCTCCCGACTAACCCTCCTCACGTCTCTTTATCACCTCGCACCGCTAGGGCAAACGATTCGAGTACGTGGAACGCCATTCCTGGTCTCCTGAAACCACGCTCTAAACTACACGTAGGAGCTTTTAACGTACGAACACTGTGCCAAATAGGACAGCAGGCTTCCTTAGCTAGGACTTTAGAATCTCGCGCCATCGATGTGTGCTGCGTCTCCGAAACGCGCATACAGGATCCGAGTAGCGTCATTCATTTGACCTCACCATGCCAAAATAAAGAACCGACTCGATTTACGCTTCGTGTATCTGGAAGCCCTGATTCTGCTTCCCGTGGCCTCGCCGGCGTAGGTATAGCATTGAGTCCTAGGGCAGAACTAGCTCTCTTAGAGTGGATCCCAGTAAACAGTCGTTTGTGCGCTGTCCGACTGAACGGAACAGTAAGAATCCGGAAAGATAGGGACACTCGTCGTTGCCTCTTCGTCGTCTCTGCCTATTCTCCCACTGACTGCAGCTCAGATGATGTAAAAGATGAGTTTTACAGAAAGCTCTCCGACCTTCTCCGAAAAGCTAAGCGCTCGGATGTAGTAATAGTGGCCGGTGACTTTAATGCTCAAGTAGGTAAACTAAGCGATAAGGAAAGACGCCTAGGTGGATCCTATGGTGTCGTGGCTCAAAGAACAGATAATGGCGACCGTCTGTTGCAGCTATGCTCAGATAACCGCCTGTTCCTTGTAAATACTAACTTTAAGCATAAGGAAAAACATCTTTTAACATGGCGACCCCCTAATTCGTCCCAACGTTGGACCCAAATAGATCACATCGCTATCAGCCACCGATGGAGGGGCTCGATAGAAGACTGTCGCTCATTCTGGAGCACATGCCTAGATTCAGATCATGCTCTAGTGCGAGCGCGTATTTGCTTGCGTCTTACTGGACGTAGGAAAGATCCTGCAAGGAAACCTCTTAGGGCCCTACTTAATGATAGTCAAGCTAAGAATATATTTCAGGAACAACTAGGAAAACAGTTAGGCAGCCATGTATGTGATGCCCACCCCGAGGCAGCATGGAACGATATCCGAAAAGCTGTGGAAACAGCAGTGATATCTGCTAGTAAGGTAAACCGTAAAGTTAGGGAGCAACACTGGATCTCAGCAGCATCTATCGCACTGATAGATGCTCGAAAACTCCTTCCACCTGGCTCTGAACATAATGAAGAGCGGAGTCAGCTTAAGCGCAAGCTGACAAGAAGTCTACGCAATGATCGCGAACAGTGGTGGGTAGCGAAAGCAAGAGAGATGGAAAAGGCAGCGGCAATAGGTAATAGCAGACAATTGTTTAGACTCGTTAAGGAAACCGGAATTAGGAACCCGACCGTTAGCGAAACAATCTCAGAGAAAGATGGACATATTATTCATTCTCAATCCAGGAGATTGGATCGATGGGCAGAACACTTTAGGGATCAGTTCAACTGGCCTTCAGCCACACTTGGGTTTCCCACGATCTCCAGTCAACCTGAATGGCAAGTTAATGTAAGTCCTCCGTCCCTTTACGAAGTTGGAAAAGCCATAGGAAATCTGAAACGAGGGAGAGCAGCAGGCCCTGACAGGTTTACTCCTGAGATTTTTAAGGATGGTGGTCCAGTATTAGCAGCAAGATTAACTGAGGTCTTAGGTAGAATTTGGGAACTGGACGTAATCCCATCTGACTGGTCTCAATCACCGATTGTGCCAGTTTTTAAGAAAGGACAAAAGTCCTCTTGTGACAATCACAGAGGAATCAGTTTGACAAATATAGTATCTAAAATATTAGCCTCAATCATACTTCGACGCCTAGCTAAAGCTCGTGAAGAGCAGACTAGAGAAAACCAGGCCGGTTTTCGACCTGGACGTGGTTGTATAGATCAGATATTCACACTACGTCAGGTTCTAGAACACAGACACACATTCAGACGCCCCACAATGGTAGTATTTCTCGACCTTAAGGCGGCATTCGACTCCGTTGATCGTGAGGTTCTATGGCAGTGTTTGTCACTGAAAGGAGTACCAAAGAAGTACATTAACCTTATAAAGGCTCTCTACTCGAACACAACTGGTAGAGTGAGAGCTTATGGCGAACTGTCATCAGAATTGATCACCTCAAGTGGTGTTCGTCAGGGCTGTCCACTCTCCCCATTCTTGTTCAACTTTGTCATTGACGTACTTTTAGAGATAACACTCTCCTCATCTAAATTTACAGGGGTTGAACTTCTACCAGGAGGTTCACTTGTTGACTTAGAATATGCAGATGACATAGTTTTATTTGGTGAAGACGCTGACAAAATGCAGAGTCTTCTGACCACTCTAAGCAACAATGCAAGCATGTTCGGGATGCGATTCTCTCCCTCGAAATGCAAAATGTTGCTTCAGGATTGGGTTACATCGACACCCGAACTAGTGATAGGGAGTGAAGTAGTTGAGTGTGTCGACCGCTTCACTTATCTTGGAAGTCTCATCAGCCCTTGTGGTTTGGTGTGTGACGAAATCTCAGCACGGATACAGAAGGCTCGACTAGCTTTTAACAACTTGCGTCATTTATGGCGTAGGCGAGATATCCGTCTATCAACCAAAGGACGTGTTTACTGCGCAGCAGTTCGTTCCGTCCTTCTTTATGGCAGTGAAACATGGCCGGTAAGAGTAGAGGATATCCGTAGGTTACTAGTATTCGATCATAGGTGTCTTCGAAACATTGCTCGTATATCATGGGACCATCGAGTAAGTAACACAGTTGTTAGGAAACGGGTACTAGGTAAAGATGGCAAATCAATTGATGACGTAGTGAAACTTCATCAGTTGAGATGGCTGGGACACGTGTTACGTATGGCCAACGACCGACTGCCTCGACGTGCTATGTTCAGTGGTATAGGAGTAGGTTGGAAGAAAGCTAGGGGCGGCCAAACCAAAACATGGCACAAGTCCATGAAGTCACTGACAAGTGAACTGAGTCATGTTGGTAGGTGTAGACTACCTGGTTGGGGACCGCGAGATGACAGCAACCGATGGTTAGAGACCCTGAATGACATGGCTCAAAATCGTTCGCAATGGCGCAGGTGCATCCACTCTCTATGTTCTCCCAAACTCTAATCTTCTGAATTCTTCATGTCCCTTTTTCCCTCTTTCCAAATTTCTTTCACTGGATTATACTCTTTAAATAACATCTCCAAACCCTAATCTTCCCGATTACTGCTTATACTCTTACTATCTCTACCACTACGGGATTTGAATCGATCACTGCATCTCTGTGCTAATGTGGTGTGGCAACTCGAACTGATGTACGTACGTACGATGTTCTACGTTGTTACTGACTGACTGACTGACTATAGGGACGTCATTCAGCGCTTCATTTACGTTACTAACCCATTTATGTAAACGAAAACCTCCAAGCGCAACGAGTCTTATCAGGTTATTTGCTAACTCGGCAGCTTCTGGTATTGTTTCTACTGAGACTAGACAATCGTCTACATAAAAATTTTCTCGTAAGGTGGACTGGGTTTTTTCATCAAACAAATCTCGGTGGTCTGTAGCTGTACGTCTTAAAGCATAGGTAGCGCAAAACGGCGAGGACGTAGCCCCGAAGGGGTGTACATGGAACTCATAGACCTCAGGAGGAGAATCAAGATTGCCATCGGGATACCATATAAAGCTGAAGGCCTTTGTATCCCTTTCGGGTAGATATACCTGGAGGAACATTTCTTCAATGTCTGCTGACAATCCAATCTTATGCTTTCTGAATCTAAGCAAAACTCCCACTAGGTCGTTTGTAAGATCTGGTTCAGAATATATACAATCATTTAGAGACTTGTTTTGTAACTTAGCAGCACAATCAAAGACTATCCGAACTTTACCTGGTTTTTTAGGGTTAAATACGGGATGATGTGGAATCAAATACCTTTCTTCTTCGATAGCTTGAGTTACTCGAGACAAATATCCTTTACTTTCGTGGGTAGCTAATATAATAGTATACTGTTTCCGAAGCTGTTCGTCTTTCAGCAACGTTTTACGTAGGTAAATTAATCGTTTTTCTATTTCGCTCTTATTCCTTGGAAGTGAGTGCCAATCCACCTTCCAGGGTATCGGCACTTGATAATGTCCATCGAGCAATACTGTTTGTTTGTCAGTAATCTCCATAATGGTCTTATCACATAGGGGCATGGTAACCTTATCAGAGTACTTATTTTCAGAAAATTCATGTTCAAATAATTTGAGAATATCCTCCTCAAAGGAATTTTTCGCTTTTAAACAGTTCATGAAGACTGAAGTTTTATTAGGTTGACCCGTTGGTCCAAATAAAGCCCACCCTAACATGGTTAGTGAAGCATAGGGTTGTTTAGGTTTTCCGATACGCTGATCGAGTACCCAGTGGGCCTCTGGAACGTCAACACCAAGTAACAAACCAACCTTGTCACAGGCTATGGTGGGTAGTTGTACACCTTTCAAGTGTTTCCATCTTTCTTGGAAGTCCGTTGGTGGGATTTCTGCTCTTTTAATAGGTAGGTTATCTATAGTATATGCACCTTCGATTTTTATTCGGTTGGTCTTATCTAAAGACTCAATTTCGAAATTGGTAAGTTCAGCGTTCTGAGATGACGCTCCAATTACCGAAGATATGTTTAATCTTGTCACTGTACCAGAAATTCCTACCTGCTTTGCCACGTCACTAAGCAGTAATGTCGAGTCTGAGCCATTATCTAACAATGCATAGGTATCCACGATGTCATGTTGTCTGCCGAACCGTTCATGTAGAATTTTAATTGCCTCAGTATAACCTTCCTTTTCTGGTAATAAAACACAGTGTTCTATAGCATCCTTTGCTATACCTTCGCAATAGTGTATCAGGTACATTAATTTCTGAGTGTCATCATTTACTCTGTCAGCTATGTTAACCTTGAATCCCTTCATGAACGTCCAAAATTTCAGAGGGCTCCCGTCAAATTTCGTGATTTCTATCTTCGGTAAGCTTACTGACATACATAGCGCCTTGACGCTATCTACCTGTGCTTTGAATTGCATTTCATCGCTCGAAAGTACATTGGTGTATCGGTGACTTGCTGTAACTGCCGAAGTTTTATCCTCGGATCGAGACCCCGACAACTCGGTAGTCTCCCTAGGTCTTCTCACTTTGTTTGAAGAGTTCGGAGTTAGCTCTAACAATCGCTTGCGTAGTTGGACTTCTCTTATCTCCAGCTCAATCTTTTCTACTTCCCTTTCCCTAGAGTCCACTTCGTCTTCTACACTGTATCTAGTCTCTATATAGTTGTCTCCTACCGAGCAACTGTCTTTGGGGTTAGGTTTAACAACATCAAAGGCAAGATTTAAAGGAATAGGTGAGTTCACCTTGGAAACTGAAGGAATAATATTTTCAGCACTGGAATTGTCTGTGTCTTGGGAACTGTCATCGTTGTACTTCATTCTTCTCGTTCTAGTCATCGTTGGGATGAATGAACCAAACAGAATTCCGACCAAATTTAGCTTTAGCAAGGTGTGAGTGGACATACAACTGACAAATGGAGGCGATTCGGAAAGGGAGCTGAGAGTATAAGATTATGTGTGATTATAAAATAAAATATAGTGCTAGAAACAGTATTGTGATATACAACTGGCTATCTTCCTTTTATTATCGAAGCTATTAGAGTCCCTCTCGTTTTTTTTCAGGTTTTATAGGGTCTTGAGTAGGCTTCGTATATTAGCGAATTGTCTAGTTTGCTTGTAATAGGATTTCTGAGTAGGAAGTGAAACCAATTCAACGTTCGTAACACGATTTAAAGAGGCATTTTGCGTGATAAATCAGCTTCAATACCATAAGTCCGTGATATCCCACTAAACCATAAGGAGCCGTAATTAAACAAAATGTTCTGCCCTACAGACATGGGTGGATTGAAGTTATCTCCCCACCTTCATGTTTGCTGGTCAGTAACGCCACCCTCCCTCCTTTTGTGATGTTAGGCTCTCTTACGTTTATGGTAAGTATGATTAATTCTTTAATCAAAGCACATAGTTGGAATACACTGTCTCTACTAGGTCCATGTTACAAGCAAATCAGATATTTAAAAATTCTGTTTTATGGGTTAGATGTCCATATAGTATATCACACTGCTATGAAAATAACTAATGGTTTAAATAATTAAGGATTAATAGTAAATCAAAAGATATGAGTGGGTATAAAATTGTAGAAAAAAAAAGAAAAAGATTTTAGGGTGAGAAAAATAGAACATTGAGAAACTCACAAGACTTTGTGGCCAAATTTTGAGCTTTGAATGATCGGCCTTAGTAGATCAGCATCCATAAGATTGAGCTATCTGTCTACTTGCAGTAGAAAAAAAAAGCATGACTTTTAGGAAGAATAATGTACATTTAACCTGTAGAGATTTGGGGACTGAAAGCTAGGGTTAGGAGCATGAAATCATGATTAATAAACAATGAATAATAGGAAAGGATAAGCCATATATCCTGTGATTCGCTTATATTCAGATTAGTAACAGTCGAACTTTTTATAATTTTGTTCTTTCTAGATACTAGGCGGTCCGTAATAAAGTGCCTCATCGGTGGGCGGGAGTTCAAGGTAATGTTGAAGCTCTTTGGAGTCTAGAAATAGGGTTATTAGCTTTTTGAATCTGGTAAACGTATCACAGTTACGGATAGGCATTGGCAGCCTGTTCCACAATAAACTGTACCGTACTGTAAAGAACTTACAACGCATTTGTTTTTGGTGTTTTACGGTAAGTAGTGTATATGCGTTGTTTCTAAGTCTATAGGCTGGGTCGTGGGTGATAGTCGGGCAGGAGGTTAGAAAGGAGAGCCCATATATCGCTTTGTAGAGAAATATTAAATTGTGTTTTAGCCTACGGTGCCATAAAGGTTCTAAAGATAGACGCTTACATCTGTCTGTGTAATCGAGATTCGAGTTACATCCTAGTAGTTGACGCGTAAAACGTCTTTGAACATCTTCTACTCTTATCTTGTCTGTGATATTCATATTAGAGAAGACAAAAGAGCAGTATTCAAGGGTGGGTCGTACACATATTTTGTAGAGAGTAAGTTTACCCTCTGTTGTGAAAAAGTTTTTCATTATAAAACCAATTAGCCGTCTAGATTTAGAAATAATAGAGGAGGCATGTTCTTCAAAGTTTAGGCTTCCTGTGTAATTAATTCCTAAATCGTGTACTGATTCGAGTGTTTGGACTATACATTCATTTAAGTGAAGTCGCGGTTTATAGGGATGCTTTCCAAAGTGCATGATCCCGCACTTGTTGAGGTTAAATGGTAATTGCCATTTTTCACTCCATATAGTTAAGTTATTGAGGTCCTTTAGTGACGATGACAGAAATACTTGTCCGAACAGAGGCAATAAGTAAACAAAAAGCAGTAGCACAGGAAAAACGTGCAGTTGAACTTAATAATAACTCCTCTGCACTCACCATACTACTTGTTAAGTTTGTTTCACATTGTTCCTACATGTTCCTTTTCTACTCTTTTGTATGTTGTTTTATACTACTTATTTACATTCAGTAGGCAGCTGTATACCCAACAATTTCCACACTTATGTTGTAACTCAAGTTGTACTATAACATTCTGGAATGTTCACATATATCTTTAATGTTTATTTTACTTATAATTGTATTTATCATTATAATCACTGTAATTTAATTACTGTAAAGGTTATCCACAGTTTATGCATTTGTTTGAATGCAACAGTTTCCATATTGTTTGCTCTTGGTTCGAGTTTCGGTTGTTCATAAACTGTTACCAAATCTAGACACAGCTATCGGCTGTCTTTGGACTATCGTATGTTGTAATCATTCTTTATGTTACTCTTACAGGAAGCTTTTGCTATTTTCATTTTTGAACGACGCGTTTAAACGCCTAGACACCTCACAAGTTGAGGTTTGTAACTAAATTTTGTGTATTATTTAATAAAGAACCGCTTTTGTAGACAAATCGTTGTTTTGGAACTTCGATTTCGCGCGTATCTCAATCGGGGTTACTTCGACGCTTCGATAGAATTAACAGTTCTCAACTTTGGTCTCATTTGGTCTGGATACAGTTCTGAACTTTGGTCCTAATTGGAGGGAACACTTGCTGTAAGGAAATTTGGTCGGAATTCTGTTTGGTTAATTCATCCCAACGATGACTAGAACGAGAAGAATGAAGTACAACGATGACAGTTCCCAAGACACAGACAATTCCAGTGCTGAAAATATTATTCCTTCAGTTTCCAAGGTGAACTCACCTATTCCTTTAAATCTTGCCTTTGATGTTGTTAAACCTAACCCCAAAGACAGTTGCTCGGTAGGAGACAACTATATAGAGACTAGATACAGTGTAGAAGACGAAGTGGACTCTAGGGAAAGGGAAGTAGAAAAGATTGAGCTGGAGATAAGAGAAGTCCAACTACGCAAGCGATTGTTAGAGCTAACTCCGAACTCTTCAAACAAAGTGAGAAGACCTAGGGAGACTTGCGTAGTTGGACTTCTCTTATCTCCAGCTCAATCTTTTCTACTTCCCTTTCCCTAGAGTCCACTTCGTCTTCTACACTGTATCTAGTCTCTATATAGTTGTCTCCTACCGAGCAACTGTCTTTGGGGTTAGGTTTAACAACATCAAAGGCAAGATTTAAAGGAATAGGTGAGTTCACCTTGGAAACTGAAGGAATAATATTTTCAGCACTGGAATTGTCTGTGTCTTGGGAACTGTCATCGTTGTACTTCATTCTTCTCGTTCTAGTCATCGTTGGGATGAATTAACCAAACAGAATTCCGACCAAATTTCCTTACAGCAAGTGTTCCCTCCAATTAGGACCAAAGTTCAGAACTGTATCCAGACCAAATGAGACCAAAGTTGAGAACTGTTAATTCTATCGAAGCGTCGAAGTAACCCCGATTGAGATACGCGCGAAATCGAAGTTCCAAAACAACGATTTGTCTACAAAAGCGGTTCTTTATTAAATAATACACAAAATTTAGTTACAAACCTCAACTTGTGAGGTGTCTAGGCGTTTAAACGCGTCGTTCAAAAATGAAAATAGCAAAAGCTTCCTGTAAGAGTAACATAAAGAATGGTTACAACATACGATAGTCCAAAGACAGCCGATAGCTGTGTCTAGATTTGGTAACAGTTTATGAACAACCGAAACTCGAACCAAGAGCAAACAATATGGAAACTGTTGCATTCAAACAAATGCATAAACTGTGGATAACCTTTACAGTAATTAAATTACAGTGATTATAATGATAAATACAATTATAAGTAAAATAAACATTAAAGATATATGTGAACATTCCAGAATGTTATAGTACAACTTGAGTTACAACATAAGTGTGGAAATTGTTGGGTATACAGCTGCCTACTGAATGTAAATAAGTAGTATAAAACAACATACAAAAGAGTAGAAAAGGAACATGTAGGAACAATGTGAAACAAACTTAACACCGCCCCCCAAAGACAGCATGTCTTTCCTTACTTTCGCTGATTAGGTATTAACGTAAAAACATTCAGAAGTGACAATGGTACGATTTGCTCTAGCCACAGTCACTCTGAAAAGTCTCTCTATCCTCTACTTTTCGGTCATCAGCTCCTTCTAATAAACAAATTTTACATATGCCTCTAATAATTGTACCCTTCCACGTTCTGATCTTCGCTTGGTTCCATAGACTATCTCCTCCTGGGTCAAAACTTACCACGAGGCCTTTAGACCAGTTATTTCGTGCATAAGTGTCCTCAATAATCAAGACTGGACCGCGAACTTGTAAATCTCGTCTTCCTTGTGTCCATTTTGTTCGCGTCTGTAAGAGTGGTCTATCATTAGGTATTCTTTCTGCTTCAGTCAAACAGGTGGTGAGTGTCTCGTAGGACATAGATACTGCACTCAAAGGTCTGCGTATGCTTCCTATTAATCTTTCCCATACTCGATGATGATTTGCGTAAGGAGTGTTATGGTGCCATTCTATGTTCCGATGAGTCATTTCTTCGGCTACTCTACTATCCTTAAAGTCTGGTAATGGATGTTGTATCTGCTTGTCTAACCCAACTAAAGGAGACATGGATACAGTTGTCTTAAACTTCTTATCATCATCAGCAAACTGAATAAAACAATCATCTTTCTGATCCTCTGTTTCACGCTCGATGTCAATAGAACTCTCAGCAGACGCCACTACAGGAGATACAAGTTTCGTATTTGCAGAGAACTGAGTTGTTGTTGCTTTGCAACTAATTGATGACTCGTGTAGTAGTATTACAGATTTAGCACTATCGTTCACGTCAGAAACACTAGGGAGATCTGTTTCGGCAGAGAACCTAACAGATGTTTTCGATGACATTAACTCGCCGCTATCTGTTGGAAGAATTTTGTCTGGAGGAGAAATATATCTAAGGTCAATATTCACTACTGTATCGACGTGACTATCGTTGACAGTTTTTAGAAGGTACTCATCGTCAACAGCTGGTGATGAAATAACTTGTTCTAAATCCATTAGATTCTCGTCTGTCGCTTTTGATACAGAGTCAAAGGTGTATATAAGTCGGTTACTTCTTGAATCAGGTGGAGTGTCAAATCCAGAAGAACGAACTGACGGTAAACCTTGATGAACCCTGGAATCTTCAGTCTCAACAGCGGTTGCTGTTACTATGAGTGAGTGTACATCATCATCATCATCATCATCGACTAAGAGTGACACATCAGGAGAGTGTTTAAGGCATAAACCAGGATCATCTATGAACGGCAACAAACGATTTGAAGAGTTTTCAGGCGCTACTGTGGTCAAAGAAGAGGGTGGCGTGGGTCCGTCCTCGATAGAACTCTTTGCTTCTAAACAACCTTCCCAACTCAATCGTGACTCTTCGTCTATCATCTCATCCCACCCATAGTTTTTACGACATAGCTGTTGCAGAATTCGTTTAGGGGTAAGTGATAAAGGCGCTAGAAATCCAAGCGGGTCATATAACGATGATGCACATGACAGAATGCCTCTCTTAGTGATCGGGCGTTCGGGAAGATTTACGTCAAATGCAAAACAATCGAATTGCGTGTGCCAATAAAGTCCTAAAGTTTTCTGTATACGTTCTGTTGAACCTGGTATACGAACCAAATTGTTTGATCTATCACCTATAGGGACGTCATTCAGCGCTTCATTTACGTTACTAACCCATTTATGTAAACGAAAACCTCCAAGCGCAACGAGTCTTATCAGGTTATTTGCTAACTCGGCAGCTTCTGGTATTGTTTCTACTGAGACTAGACAATCGTCTACATAAAAATTTTCTCGTAAGGTGGACTGGGTTTTTTCATCAAACAAATCTCGGTGGTCTGTAGCTGTACGTCTTAAAGCATAGGTAGCGCAAAACGGCGAGGACGTAGCCCCGAAGGGGTGTACATGGAACTCATAGACCTCAGGAGGAGAATCAAGATTGCCATCGGGATACCATATAAAGCTGAAGGCCTTTGTATCCCTTTCGGGTAGATATACCTGGAGGAACATTTCTTCAATGTCTGCTGACAATCCAATCTTATGCTTTCTGAATCTAAGCAAAACTCCCACTAGGTCGTTTGTAAGATCTGGTTCAGAATATATACAATCATTTAGAGACTTGTTTTGTAACTTAGCAGCACAATCAAAGACTATCCGAACTTTACCTGGTTTTTTAGGGTTAAATACGGGATGATGTGGAATCAAATACCTTTCTTCTTCGATAGCTTGAGTTACTCGAGACAAATATCCTTTACTTTCGTGGGTAGCTAATATAATAGTATACTGTTTCCGAAGCTGTTCGTCTTTCAGCAACGTTTTACGTAGGTAAATTAATCGTTTTTCTATTTCGCTCTTATTCCTTGGAAGTGAGTGCCAATCCACCTTCCAGGGTATCGGCACTTGATAATGTCCATCGAGCAATACTGTTTGTTTGTCAGTAATCTCCATAATGGTCTTATCACATAGGGGCATGGTAACCTTATCAGAGTACTTATTTTCAGAAAATTCATGTTCAAATAATTTGAGAATATCCTCCTCAAAGGAATTTTTCGCTTTTAAACAGTTCATGAAGACTGAAGTTTTATTAGGTTGACCCGTTGGTCCAAATAAAGCCCACCCTAACATGGTTAGTGAAGCATAGGGTTGTTTAGGTTTTCCGATACGCTGATCGAGTACCCAGTGGGCCTCTGGAACGTCAACACCAAGTAACAAACCAACCTTGTCACAGGCTATGGTGGGTAGTTGTACACCTTTCAAGTGTTTCCATCTTTCTTGGAAGTCCGTTGGTGGGATTTCTGCTCTTTTAATAGGTAGGTTATCTATAGTATATGCACCTTCGATTTTTATTCGGTTGGTCTTATCTAAAGACTCAATTTCGAAATTGGTAAGTTCAGCGTTCTGAGATGACGCTCCAATTACCGAAGATATGTTTAATCTTGTCACTGTACCAGAAATTCCTACCTGCTTTGCCACGTCACTAAGCAGTAATGTCGAGTCTGAGCCATTATCTAACAATGCATAGGTATCCACGATGTCATGTTGTCTGCCGAACCGTTCATGTAGAATTTTAATTGCCTCAGTATAACCTTCCTTTTCTGGTAATAAAACACAGTGTTCTATAGCATCCTTTGCTATACCTTCGCAATAGTGTATCAGGTACATTAATTTCTGAGTGTCATCATTTACTCTGTCAGCTATGTTAACCTTGAATCCCTTCATGAACGTCCAAAATTTCAGAGGGCTCCCGTCAAATTTCGTGATTTCTATCTTCGGTAAGCTTACTGACATACATAGCGCCTTGACGCTATCTACCTGTGCTTTGAATTGCATTTCATCGCTCGAAAGTACATTGGTGTATCGGTGACTTGCTGTAACTGCCGAAGTTTTATCCTCGGATCGAGACCCCGACAACTCGGTAGTCTCCCTAGGTCTTCTCACTTTGTTTGAAGAGTTCGGAGTTAGCTCTAACAATCGCTTGCGTAGTTGGACTTCTCTTATCTCCAGCTCAATCTTTTCTACTTCCCTTTCCCTAGAGTCCACTTCGTCTTCTACACTGTATCTAGTCTCTATATAGTTGTCTCCTACCGAGCAACTGTCTTTGGGGTTAGGTTTAACAACATCAAAGGCAAGATTTAAAGGAATAGGTGAGTTCACCTTGGAAACTGAAGGAATAATATTTTCAGCACTGGAATTGTCTGTGTCTTGGGAACTGTCATCGTTGTACTTCATTCTTCTCGTTCTAGTCATCGTTGGGATGAATTAACCAAACAGAATTCCGACCAAATTTCGTTACAGCAAGTGTTCCCTCCAATTAGGACCAAAGTTCAGAACTGTATCCAGACCAAATGAGACCAAAGTTGAGAACTGTTAATTCTATCGAAGCGTCGAAGTAACCCCGATTGAGATACGCGCGAAATCGAAGTTCCAAAACAACGATTTGTCTACAAAAGCGGTTCTTTATTAAATAATACACAAAATTTAGTTACAAACCTCAACTTGTGAGGTGTCTAGGCGTTTAAACGCGTCGTTCAAAAATGAAAATAGCAAAAGCTTCCTGTAAGAGTAACATAAAGAATGATTACAACATACGATAGTCCAAAGACAGCCGATAGCTGTGTCTAGATTTGGTAACAGTTTATGAACAACCGAAACTCGAACCAAGAGCAAACAATATGGAAACTGTTGCATTCAAACAAATGCATAAACAGTGGATAACCTTTACAGTAATTAAATTACAGTGATTATAATGATAAATACAATTATAAGTAAAATAAACATTAAAGATATATGTGAACATTCCAGAATGTTATAGTACAACTTGAGTTACAACATAAGTGTGGAAATTGTTGGGTATACAGCTGCCTACTGAATGTAAATAAGTAGTATAAAACAACATACAAAAGAGTAGAAAAGGAACATGTAGGAACAATGTGAAACAAACTTAACAAGTAGTATGGTGAGTGCAGAGGAGTTATTATTAAGTTCAACTGCACGTTTTTCCTGTGCTACTGCTTTTTGTTTACTTATTGCCTCTGTTCGGACAAGTATTTCTGTCATCGTCACTAAAGAGGAAAAGTCATTTAAGTTGTGGAATTGAGTACAATGTCTTTGAAGACGTCTTCTTGTACTGACCGGTATATAGAGATCTTTGGAGAACGTAGGTTTACAGTATTCTAATGGTGCGATGTTTGTTGATGATACTTTTGATGTTGTGATAAAATATATTGGTTAATGTGTCGGTATTGTTTGAGGTAAAGAAAGTTCTCCAATCAGTGCTTCTTGGGTAATTGTGGAAGTTATTCCAATCAACCTTGCGATAGTTTCTACGAAGTGTTACGGTTTTACTTCTATCGGTTGTGGTTTTTACATTAAGGCTGCATATGACAATGTTATGATCACTACCTGGGAACTTTTTTCCAATATACAAAGTATTGGGGATGAGGCCACTGGTAAAGACTAAGTCTAAGATGTTTTGATGTCTGGTAGGGCTATCGACATACTGAGTCCATTGTCCAAGCTCTAGACATTCAATAAATGATTCATAACGTCTCGGCGCTTTGACTGGCAGCCAAGAAATTTCGGGCATATTGAAGTCACCACAAATGAGCTTGCCTGTGAATGAGAGGGATGATGCTAGCGTGAATACCTCCGATAATACTGCTATTTCATCTATTGATGCGTTAGGTTGACGATAAACACAGCCGAGCAGTAAGGTAACGGAATTCGACGGCTTTAATACAATCCACACCGAATCCTTCAGTTTGTTTAGTTCAGGCATATCACATAGCAGTGAGTTCAGGCTAGAGTGAGCGTAAATAAGGCATCCTCCGCCTCGTCCATTCAATCTATCGCTTCTATATAGGGAATAGTTATCTAGAGATATGCTTCGGTCGGAAATATTACTGTTAGTCCATGCTTCAGATATCATAATAACTGATGGTTGATATATGGATACAAACAGGGCTAAATCCGTCTTTTTGTTGCAGATCGATCGAGCGTTGATAAGACATATATTAAGCAAGTGGCCCACTAAGTTAAAATGGGTGAGGGTATTTCGGATAAAGTCGTCGTAACCCTCGCGAGTGTAAGATGAGTTTGATGTGAGGGGTTGGAAGTTCTTCATTAGCTCGGTATTTTGATAGTTAAACTTATTGGGAGATGTATCAAATGAGCTGGTGAAGTTGATTGGGGAGTTTACCCAGGAGGAAAGGGTGGGAGTACTCTGTGATGGAAACTGTACGGAGGAAACAAATTTATGTTTTGCATGTGGTTTGAAATAACCTGGGCTATATGCTTCAACAGAGGTGTTACTAGGGGTCTTATTCCAAAAAAAATCTTGTACAGGCCTACTGTGAAGTGTATGGTTATTTACAAAATAGTCTTGATGGTTAGACTCGTAGCCCCTGTTATGGCTATTTACGTTAGCGCGAGAGGGGTCTGCTACGCGTAACTGGGAGGAGTTGCGACTGTTGTTATACATGGGAGCCGTTGTTATGTGATGGGTCGGTACTAAAGGGTATGAGAAGTTTTCTTTTTGAGAGTAATTACAGTTGCGATCCTGGGGAATGTAGGTAGGGTGTGGAGTGAGAAACCTATTATTACCGTTCTTATTTATGGTTTTAGGCTTCAGGGGGTGATTTGGGTGGCCAGTTCTCTGGTAGTTTTCGTTAGTCTGCGTGTAAGAAGGCTTGCTACGCTGAAGCCCACCACCCGTTTTGCAACTTTGAGGTGTTGAAGGCAAGTTATAAGATAGCAGCGGGGAGAACCTGTTCACTGTTCTTGGGATACCTATAGAGCAGTTGGGTTCAATCTTACGTGTTTCCCTATTCGGTATCATGAGTTTTGTCTTCCCACCCTTTATTTTCAGAGCAGGATTCTTTCGTTGTCTTTGTGAGATGAACTTACGTTCATTCAAGTCTACTTGTGGAATGTCTTTAGGAGGACAAATTTTCAAGTGTATAGGTTTAGTTGCACATGTGTTGTTACACGACTCGCATTTTAGTACATTACTGAATGAACAGCTGGGATTAGTCATGTCGTTATGGCTTTTGGTGTCAGTTGGGGTCCGTATCTTATCCAAAGGTTTCTGATCTGTAGACTCATCTAGATCAACAGAGTGATCAGCCGTATGTGGGTTGGTGTCATGCTTAATGTTCGTGTGTTTTAAACTATTTGCTGTGTTGCAAACTGTCTCTGGCTGATTATTAACTGTAACACTCCCATTCAATTCTATCGCTTCACGTCTTCTTACACGACGTTGACAGGGCGTAAGGTCTGGAGTGACTTTTATATTTTTGTATGGAATTAGTGAGCTAATGTTTTTGCTCAAATCAATAAACTGCTTAGCATCGTTACAACAGCCAAACATAAACAAGAGGGGGCAAGTTGATCTGTCTGACTTTTTTCTAAGGCGGATGACTTTGCAGTTAACGTTCGGCATACCGCATGCTCTAAGGCAAATATCTCTTAACTTAGATGGGTGTGTGCGGTCGGGGAGGTTATACACAACTGCATTGAAGGAGGACATTACTCTCTTCGTCACTTCTTCAGCCACAAACTCCAAAATACACTCAGCTTTAGTGAGTTGCTCAAGATTTCTGTCTGTATCAAGGCCCCATATATGAGTGAGGGGTGCTAATTGCTCAAGTTTGCCGTTAATTTCGGATAGAGAGTTTTGTAGCTGTCGGATGTCATTACTATATCTATCAGTATTTTGGTGCGTATGAGGTGGACCATTGGACTCTTTAGTTTTTGAAATTTTAGACTTAGGCCTTGGTAGCACATACTGTTTAGTAGATTGTGCTGACTTTTCAATGCACGTAGGTATAGTGTCTTGTATGTCAACCAGTCTTACCGTTGGCATACTGCACGTAAAGATAGAGGGGCTGCGACATGGAGAATCTGGTGACGATAGAGACATTTGTGTACAATGCACATATTTTTCAGTGGTTAAAGGTTCGACATTGTCAAGCACTGAGTCGTCAGTTGTAGGGGTTACAGATTTGGACCTTTTATTTGGCTTAGAAGTTGGTGAAAGTCCTCTTTTACTGGAGTTATTGGACATGATATGAATATAAGTGAGCACAGTTCTCGTTAAATTAAATATAATATCTGAGTATTAGTTGTTATTAAGTATTAACCTGGTTAATACTAGGATTAGAGACTGTGAGTATATAATAAATTGCAGACCTATTTACGACTTAAGTCCGCAATAGGTACAATACGAACTGGTAATTGTCCGTCGAATAAAAATAAGTTTTTTCTTATGTTTCGAGGTGAGATGTTCCCGATGAACAGGATAGGATGATAATCACAGTATAATACACCCTACAAAAGAGCAAGTCGAAGAATTCCTAAAC
Organism: Schistosoma bovis; assembly: GCA_944470425.2. Classification (NCBI taxonomy): domain Eukaryota; kingdom Metazoa; phylum Platyhelminthes; class Trematoda; order Strigeidida; family Schistosomatidae; genus Schistosoma; species Schistosoma bovis. Next base: position 45,888,923 of record OX103956.1, on the reverse strand, counting down.
CACGTGAAAAAAAATGTTACCACTTTCAAAGTTCGCGCCAAAGCGTTTTTATCTTCTATTTAAAAATATTTGGGAGGAGGAACAAGTGCCGATGGACTGGAAAGAAGGACACCTCGTCAAGATTCCAAAGAAAGGAGATCTGAGCAAATGTGAAAACTACAGAGGCATAACACTACTGTCAATACAAGGGAAAGTCTTCAACAGATTGTTGCTGAACCGGATGAAGGATGCAGTATACGCCCAACTTCGAGATCAACAAGCTGGATTCCGTAAGGATCGGTCGTGCACAGACCAAATTGCAACACTACGGATCATCGTCGAACAATCAATTGAGTGGAACTCATCACTATACATCAACTTCATTGATTATGAAAAGGCATTCGACAGTGTAGATAGGAGGACATTATGGAAACTTCTTCGACAATACGGAGTTCCTGAGAAGACTGTCAATATTATCCGGAACTCATACGACGGACTACAGTGCAAAGTAGTGCATGGAGGACAGCTGACAGATGCATTCCAAGTAAGGACCGGAGTCAGACAAGGCTGTTTACTCTCTCCCTTCCTCTTTCTTCTGGTGGTCGACTGGATTATGAAGACCTCAACATCTGAAGGAAAACACGGAATACAATGGACAGCTCAGAATCAATTAGACGATTTGGACTTCGCAGATGACCTAGCCCTCCTATCACGTACACGCGAACAGATGCAGATGAAGACAGCCAGTGTAGCAGCAGTCTCTGCATCAGTAGGCCTCAGCATACACAAAGGGAAAACTAAGGTCCTCAAATTCAAAGCGGAGAACAGCAATCCAATCACACTTGATGGCGAAACTGTGAGAGACGCAGAATCCTTCACATATCTGGGTAGCAACATCGATGAACAAGGAGGATCCGATGCAGACGTAAAGGCGAGGATTGGCAAAGCAAGTGTCGCATTCCTACAATTGAAGAACATATGGAACTCAAAACAACTTTCAACCAATATCAAAGTAAGAATCTTCAATGCGAACGTCAAGGCAGTTCTACTGTATGGAGCTGAAACTTGGAGAACTACAACAACCACAATCAAGAAAGTACAAGTATTTATAAATAACTGTCTACGCAAGATACTCAACATCCATTGGCCGGATGCCATCAGTGATAGCCTTCTGTGGGAGAGAACAAACCAACTTCCAGCTGAAGACGAAATTAGGAAAAGACGATGGAAATGGATAGGACATACATTACGCAAATCGTCAAACTGCATCACGAGGCAAGCCCTAACTTGGAATCCTGAGGGGAAGCGAAAAAGAGGAAGGCCAAAGAACACAGTGCGTCGGATAATAGAAGGAGATATGAAAAGGATGAATTACAACTGGAAGGAGCTGGAAAGTATTGCCCAGGACAGGGTTGGATGGAGAATGCTGGTGAGCGGCCTATGCTCCTTCACGAGGAGTCACAGGCGTAAGTAAGTAAGTAATTGAAGCTGTACACAACCATATTTGCACAGAAGGATATAGTTCTGTAGATCCCTCAAGACGACAGTTGGTGTCAAGTGAACAATTATACTTAAGGCCATTTCCACTGAGTAATACGCCAACGCGTAACTTACGATATCTGGTTTCTTAGACGTTCTACAAACAGCTCACCAAAGATGATATCGTCAAAATGTGGTCACGGTCGTACCCAGGTTGTTGAATTCACATCCTAATCTATTGAGTTTAGACACTTCAAATATCAACGAGATTTTACCGTGCGTCCAGCTAAACACTGAAGTAAAGTTATTTGATGAAAATGGAAACATATACTGGCATTTATATTTATTTAAATTGTCTCAAGGCCATCTAAAAAAGTACAATCTCTCTTGATGCCTGCAGCACCTGCAAGTGTTCTAACTCCATTAACAAAGTGAATGATATGAAGCTACATAAACACGCAGCTACACTAGACATTCGCCATGTACTTGGACATGATATCTCACAACCTTGCATCACCCTTATAGATATAAATAAAACCAGTCACAAACCAATTGAATCGACGTCATTTGATAGTTCTTGCAGTCTATGCAAGAGCGTAACTTGTTAAGAGCAACTTTTAGACAGTTCTGCTAAGCCGAAACACTTGACAAATCCACAACCGACTGACCTGTTTAGGGGCCAACAGAATGCATATATATCTGCCTACATTAACCAGCCCAGAAATATAGATTTCGATTGCTCACACCGACATATACTCCATTCATCAACTAAGCGTGTACACGTTGGTCACTCAATAGACTCTTGCTACAAGTTTGCATGCAACCATGTCGACCCTAACAATATTAGTATGAACTGCAAACTTTCACCAGTAACAGTTCTAAGGTCGGTCAAATAGAACATAACCTCACACAAATCATTTACGACTTATTACCGTAGAAATATCTAATCAGTGTCCCAGAAAACTCTGATCTGAAAATTATAGAAAACACTAATAACGTAATTGACCATATATCATCAGTAGTGTTGAAAAACTCCAGTGTATGTAGACTGTCATTGTGTATAATGTACCTGATAGCGCAAACGTAAAGTCTGTTAGAAATACCCTACTTAAATAGTGTGGATTGTTGCAATCTTGGAATGTAACACGATGATAGCGTAGAGCACAGATTAAAGCTTCTTGTCCCATTCTTTTCCCGTTTCGTAGTATCACGGGGGCTGATCATCTCCTTAACAATCAGTTGTTACGGAGGCGTATTCTGACGTTTTAAAAAGATTAAAATCATCTGCAATAGGACTACTGTCTAACATCGAATCTTCAAAGAACTACAAACCAATCGACCCAGCCTACGTGATAGCAACAGTTACACCATTGTCCACTGCCCCAGCACTGCTCTAGCAGCTCCAATAAAAATACAAAACAGCCTAAAAACAATCCTTTCAGAAATCGCTCTCAAAGTTACAGCCGCTTATCCATTAAAACGCGAAATAATGTGAAACCCTGTGTCGAAACCCACAAGCACCTCAGCACTCTTGACGAACAACATACACCCTTCCGTAGAAATGGAAAACCTAACAACGAACGCAGTGGACTGATATTATTCATTCATCCTAGCATGAGGCCACACCTGTCTAACACGACACCTACTCATGACAACAATAAGCTTTTCAGGGTGAACTTTGTACGCTCTAGGAACCAGAGCACGACCATACACAACATGAACACCTATCTTTGCAGCAATCTCAAGCAATTCTCCATTTCTAACCTGGGGCATATAACCTCCTTAACTACCCATGACAGGGCTGAAATTCCGTAAAACACACGATAAAACGACGACGATAGCCTACTTGGGCACCCACCTAGTGGTCATAGATACTTAAAACAATGGGTCTCTTTGACAAATTTCGATAATGCAATGAGAAGACTAATGTTATGTGATAACCTTAATCTTCTCATTGCATTATCGAGATTGTAGATACTACTAAAGTCAAGCCACCCCAAGCAACTCTTTGATCTGTTCCGAATTTGGAGCATACACCACCTCATCTCTTTTTGCCTCACTCTCCCTCAACAGTTTTCTTATGGGGCCTCCAAGTGTTGAGGGCGATAATCCCACTCTTTTGAGACCAACCTCTATATACTCCGACCTAATGCAGAGTAACATACATTTCTTTTCATCCTGTCACTGTTAGACAATCCTTCGCTTGTTTTGATAGCGGAAAGTTGGTTGTCCTCCGATGTCACAAATTCATATCTTCAAATAGACACTTATGGTCTCTTCCGCTATAATTGAGTCACTAAGCAGGATGGTAGTCGTCTTGTATATGCATCTAAAACCACGAAGGCGGAAATCTATAACGATGCCGTCCTTAGCAAATTGTCCGATTCGATATGGCTTACTTTACACACTGATTGGATGTACATATCGAGATCCTAACAATCCTAGTTTAAATGACACTACTATAAGTGAGTTTTTAGCTACGATTGCCTCAATTGACTCCCCTTGTAAAAATATTTGTGATTATTTTAACCTTCCCACCATCAACTGAATGATAAGCTCCGACCCATTGAGCTCTGAAAGTACACATAGTTCTCTGGACATATGTGGTTGGCAACAACATGTACACCTACCTTCACGAAACCACAGCATTTCTGACCTGATATTCTGTTACAATGTCACACCGACATCTGTGATGATTGGCGAAACGTTTGACAACAGCGACCATAAAGCAGGCCTCTGCACTCTACCAATTCTTGATAAGTGCAACAAATTAAAGACAGTAAAGACGCGTTTTCACTATAGAGACTATGTACACGCTGACTGGGAAACCTTTCAATTTATAACAGGGCACCTCGACTGGAGCAGTTTCTTTACTCGTGATAAGCTCTCATAAGCATTCGAATATTCGATACTACCACTAAATCCGCACTATCTCTCAAAAAATTGCTTTTGAGACAATTAATCTTCACTTATTTATTTAGTAATGATATTTTATTCTCAAATAACTATCTGTTACACGAGACATTGGTACAAAGTGGCACTGAATACACAAGCACACATAAATCATACAATTTGTGTGAGGGAGAGGACACTGCTTGGGTGCCCAAACCGAAGCAGGTGATATTCTTAGAGAGCCATACCTCGAGCCTTTGACCTAAAAGTCAAATCTACAAGGCAACGGACCAACGAAAGAAGATACAGTTCCATGATAGCCGGCGACTAACATTAAGTTTATAGGCCTTTTATTTCTTCAGGGTCTTGTGGCCCATCCTCACCATTGGATTAGAATCACAGTTTTCCAAATCTCCTCAATGGATCTGTAAAATGATGGTCCAAGTGTGCTATTGGCACTGCTATAATAATTGACCTAATCACAAAATTATAAGTTTGTCATGACGCGAAAACCCAGCCTATAGGATCTTATGTGGAAGTCACATCATTGTCTACTCTGACACACCGTGTCGTAACAACCCGCGTTATAAAGTTCAGCGTTCGTAAGGGGCACATTAGGGCTAAATATATAATAATATTTAATTTGAGTAGAGACATGTTATACAGGACGACTAAGTCCACGAGGCTGAGCCGTGCCATCTAATTGATTGAACGTTCCCGCGTTCACCACTGTTGGCCTTCTCCGTGTTGAATGTTGAATACCTGCTTTCTCAGTTATTTCATGTTCAGCTTTGAGGACTGTGTGGTTAGGATCAATGCTACTATAGATCCTCCGCATTCACCATTCATGTTTAAGCGCCGTACAGTCGCTTTCCGTCCTCTCATTTTCGTAAACAATACCCTCACGGCTGTAAGGCAGTGAGAGAGAAGCAGAGTTGACTCTCCATACTCTTGGCTGTACCAGAGCATTTGGGAGTCGTCTTTTTGAAAAGCTCACATAAAAATACAGATCAAAACATTCACTCCATACTGCACGATGATATGTCATATTATGACCGAACTGCCATATTGACAGTAAGGAACTCACATTAACTTGGTGCTGATGTTATTTTGCGTTATCCTGGCCCGTTGATGGATAACAGGCCTCACATATGCAAGGCCGACGGTAGTAGCAAGAAAAAGTGAGGTTTTCTTGAAAACTCTTCGGAGTAGAAGTGAGCGTTCCTTGTGACCGACTACGGTTGAGCGGTATCAGCAGGCTCATTAAGTTACCTGTCTACTTTAAGTAAAAAGTAGAGAGGAACATACAGTCCTGGAAACATATCTAATTCAACTGCAACGAAGAAGAGAAAGGGGAACTAAACTTACAATTTGGTGTGGTTTAGACACGTAGAGGTTCTATGATATCTGAGTGGGACGCAAATGTGTTTTCGCGTGCCAAACCACTATAAGCAAGAGCTTCCTCAATGGCAGAAATATACTATATCATTATAATCCATTGCTAAATCACATTTGCCATTTAGTTCACTGAATTCCAACTTGTTCAGATGCAAAATTATTTGTGGGTCAAACGTGATGAAATTTAAGTACCCAGGGAAACTGTGCATCAAACCTATCCTGAACTTTATCTAGATCTGTTTGTTCTATCTAGCCGTTATTTAGAGCGGGACGTAGGTGGAACGTATGTACTACTTTAAGATCGTTAGCCAAGTGTTAAGTAGTTACATGTCTTTAATATACATGATGAACAATTGTGGTTCAATGACTGAGTCCCGGAAAACACATCTAGTAATTTCTGAGGGTCGGAGAAGTATTACCCTATTCTCACTACTCGAATACGATCCTTTAAGAAGGTTACAATCCAATCATACATTTTACTTGGCATGCCGAAATGATTAATTTAGATAGAAAAGAGGGGAGTTTTACTTTATTAAACACCTCAGTGAAGTCAAAGTAGAGTGACAACTAGCTTGCCCCCATCTTTATTGTACATCATATAATCAAGGTATTCTGAGTGGCAGGTTACTAATGACTTTATAGAAATAAATTCGTGTTGTGAAGACATAATCATCTGGTACTTACCTGGGTGATTACCGACTACCATCTTAATAATCTTCTACATAGTTCTAGACGAGATATAAGTGTGCTTAAACAGGAGATATTTGTCTATGTCCAGTGTGGATCATTTTTTAAAGTAGTGGATAATGTATGCAGTTTTTTCAATCCCAAGGGAAAATATCCGAATCAAAGTACACACAAAAATTTTTAGTAAGCAGCGTGAGAATGTCAGAACCCCCTCATTTAATTAAATTGACCGGTACTCCATCATATCCTCTCCCCAAAAGTTTCAATAACCTTATTATATCTATTACAGTTATGAGCGTTAATTCTAGGTCACCTTAAGTGTATGTGTTGAAACTGGCTGTTATAAATTCATTCCGATAACACAGAGTGAACGCTTGTTGAAATGTATCGCTAAGCAGCTCGTATAGACTTCCTGGGTGTCTTATAGGTTTATCACTGACATTTAGAACAGCAGACTTAAAGATCGAACATAATTTTTTTCAAAACGAGTGTTAAAAGCTATCTTTATTTTACAAAATGGAGAGCCTCCGCTCAGCTTTTAATACCTTTGTTCGACTAAAGTCTCTAATATTGACATATACTGATTGGCTTTTGAGAGTAGCTGAAAAGTCAAGTTAAGCAAAGAACACTTTTCGCAACTTCTTTAGTTTAGATCCGAAACTGATAGGAAGATTGATGATGTCACAGGTATTCAGTGTTTGACAACGCTTCTACCAGTAACACCTTCTAATATATTTCGTTCCCGCCCAGAGAAATCAAAAGACAGAGTCGAGGAGATTGGAAGAGTATATTTGGCGATGACCAATATATCTGAATTCTCTGATCTAATCTGGCTAGCGATTGCGGTTGATGTTGAGCACGGCGTTACCACACGTGATCTGGTGCGGATGCCTGACCGAGCGCCTTCAGCTAAATGAGTCCACTAAAACATATGGTCAGCATCCAATGTCGAAAACCTAGTGCTATTTATTTTGGGGATTTATTTACCGCTACAAGATAATCACAATGAGGGAAGTACGACTTTTTTTGTAATAATTGGAGCGATTAAATCCAGAAAAGCTTTGAGATTAAAATAAAGAGAATCTGGTGTAGTACTAACGTCACTATAAGAAACAAACTTATCCTAACTAAGACCACGGTGTTAAAACGAAAATATTAAATGTACAACAGTTTTCGGCATTCAGAATGCAGAATGGATTACCCAGGTAAGCTAGACCTCTTAGATTAGCCATCTTGTTGTAGTGAGAGAGTAAATTAACACAACGGAAAGCTGTTAAGGGATAGTGAAGTTGGATAAATCACAAGCTAACTTAGTGAGTGTGGAGTTGTTTTGTTCAATTTTTATGTGACTGAGGTTTGGAGATAGTTCTTCATTAATAATCAATGATTGTGAAGTGTGTTGTTATTTGCAAAGACGTCCTTCTTGTCTATTCTTTATCAGAGTTTTACTCTATAGTACACTATGTTGACTTGCCATTATTCTATTTCACCACTCGTTGCCTTATTTATAACTCATATATTTTTATACTTTTCCGCCAACTTCGGTTAACAACTATCCTACATTATACCCTTTCTTACTCTGATTGGCAACATATACTTTATTCTATAGTCAATTACAGCATTGCATCGATGACTTACCTACAGTCCATAATTTGTAACTGCCTGATAAGCTTGTAAAATGGTACTTATAGAAATAATGTTTTACAACAGCATTTGATACACAAAACATTCTGTGGGGTGTGATATATGTACAAAAAAATCTCATATGGGCCAAACATGACAGAAGGATGGAGAGTGAGGTTACTGACCAGAAACCATTGATGTTGAGGGCAATGACTTCAATCCAGCCATGATTGTGGAGCAAACATTTTGTTTGTATCAGGCTCCTGATGATTGAAAACAAGTCAGTACTTACATGATATTGAGGTTGTTATACTACGCTCAACTCCGCCTCTGGCTCTTCTTGAGTTACTGCCGGTCTCAAGCCTGGGTGAGGGAGGAGGTTTAGGTGCGGAGTTGGCAACCTCATCCTGTAGAAAACAATCTTGCTGCAAAAACACTAACCAGAATAAATAAGTTAAATCATTTTAACTCTGCACTGAAAATTCAAGAAGAAATTATGACGGTTCATGATGAAAGCCAAGATTCTTCGAAAGTCACGGGGTTGATGCTCCTTCTAACAACCAGAGCAACAAGTTGTATAGGTAACTGGAACATCGGGATAGGGTAGGAAACCGGGAGGACCAGTCAGATAGCAACGGAAATGAGGAAATACGAATTGACAGTAGTCGGAATCAGCGAAACCCTTCTGACCCTAGCTGAACAGCAAAGGCTAAATACTTGGGAGATGCTGCTGTACTCCGATAACAAAGAGGAAAATGCTCCACACACTCACGCAATTCCTCTGATGCTGTTCAAAGAAGCACAAAATGCACTAATAGGATGAGAATATCATGGATCCTGGAACATCAGATCATCATTGAAAACAAAGAAGAAGGGAATCACAATTAATGTGATACAGTGTTATTCACCCAACAATGATAGGAGAGACGACGATAAAGATCAGTTTTACGAGAAGCTGCAATCAACCATGGGAAAGTGCCCAGGAAAAGAACATGACCATCATGATGGGAGTCATATACACCAAAGTCGGAATGGACAACACCGGATATGAATATATCATAGGACGACATGGATTGACTGAGAGAAAGGAAAGAGAATGGTGAGAAATTCGCCAAAGTCGGAATGGACAACACCGGATATGAATATATCATAGGACAACAGGGATTGACTGAGAGAAAGGAATGAGAATGGTGGGAAATTCACAAATTCATGTGGATTCAGTAAAGTGGTTATCGACAGTACAATATTCCCTCACAAACACATACATAAAGCTACATGTATCTCACCGGATCACACTACACAGAACCAGATAAATCATATTTGCATCACTAAACAATTCAGAAGGTTAATGGAAGAGGTGAGAACCAGGAAAGAAACAGACATATCTTCAGATCACCACTAGCTGGTGGTTATCAAGATGAAACTGAAGCTAGAGAAACACTGGAGAACTGAACAAACAACATTACAAAGGTTCAATACAGCCTTCCTTCGACATACTGACAAACTCAACGAATTCAAGATAACTTTCAACAACAGACACAAGCTGAATACGCAGAAGCAAGCAAGCAAATTATGAGGAGCAATAAAGGTGAGAAGCAAAAATATGTGAAAGAAGTAGCAACGACGGTTAAAGAATCTGCAAGAGAAGGAAACATGAGACAACTATATGGCACGACGAATAAACTGGCAGAGAAATATAATAAACCAGAAAGACCGGTCAGGGACAAAGGGGACAGGCCAATCACCGGAATTCAAGAACGGCGGAACAGATGGGTAGAGTAGTTCGGGGAACTCTTGAATAGGCCGGCTCCAGTGAACCCACCAGACATCGAAACACCACACACAGATCTTCCTTTAGATGCCAATCCACCAACGACGGAAAAAGTCAGAAAGATGATCAGACAAATCATGAGAAGGAAAGCAGTAGGACCCGACAACATACCAGCTGAAGTACTGAAGTCAGACATCGAAGTAAGTTTAAACATGCTTTATTTTATATTGAAAAAGATTTGGGAGGAGGAACAAGTGCAGATGGACTGGAAAGAAGGACAGCTCATCAAGATTCCAAAGAAAGGAGATCTGAGCAAATGTGTAAACTACAGAGGCATTACACTACTGTCGTTATGGAAACTTCTTCGACGTTATGGAGTTCCTAAGAAGATTTTTAACATTATCCAGAGCTCGTACGACGGACTACAGTGCAAAGTCGTACATGGACGACAGCTGACAGATGAGTTTCAAGTAAGGATCGGAGTCAAACAAGACTGTCTACTCTCTCCCTCCTTCTTTCTTCTGGTGGCTGTCTGGATTACGAACACCTCGACATCTGAGATAAAACACGGCAGGCAATCGACAGCTCAGAATCAATTAGACGATTTGAACTTCCCAGATGACCTAGCCCTCCTATCACGTACACGCGAACAGATGCAGATGAAGACAGCCAGTGTAGCAGCAGTCTCTGCATCAGTAGGCCTCAGCATACACAAAGGGAAAACTAAGGTCCTCAAATTCAAAGCGGAGAACAGCAATCCAATCACACTTGATGGCGAAACTGTGAGAGACGCAGAATCCTTCACATATCTGGGTAGCAACATCGATGAACAAGGAGGATCCGATGCAGACGTAAAGGCGAGGATTGGCAAAGCAAGGAGAGCATTCCTACAGTTGAAGAACATATGGAACTCAAAACAACTTTCAACCAATATCAAAGTGAGAATCTTCAATACGAATGTCAAGGCAGTTCTACTGTATGGAGCTAGAAGGAGCTGTAACGGATTGACCAGGACTGTGTTTGATGGAGAATGCTGATGAGCGGCCTATGCTCCTTCACTAGGACTAGCAGGCGTAAGTTAATAAGTAAGTAGGTCTCCTACGCTCATTATTCAAACTCATGTTTCCAATTTTGTGCTAGATTAGCTATTTTACTAAGACAACATACAATACGGTATCACGGGCATTTACATTAGGACTGTGAGGCTGGCATCGGATCAAATGAAATATCAGACAATAAAAGATATAGTTATTAGTTTTCTTAACACTTTACTCTCTATATGCACTTTCTGTCCTAATAACCAGCCTTCCTTATTCTGACTTCGACTCCCCTTCCTTCATTTGGACTCACCCCACCTTGACAAATATCAGAACTCATTGTTTTTTATCACTGCATTCTCTCGTCTAGAGCATTTGATCACTCTTCACTCTAGCAACTAGAGAATGAATATTATCTAATAATTTATCATACCTCTGTCTGTTCCACTACAAAATGTTAAGTATTGTTTAACGTTCATATCCAAGTATCTTGCGGCTCCTCTGTTTTTCCTTTTTCCAGGATCTTGCTCTGAGAGCTCAGCTATAGAACTTCCTGTTGACTACCTCCAACCACCATCTAATCTCATTACATAGTGCCCGCAGTGTCGAGTCACCTAGACTGGTGGCCACATTGCAACATGATTGATAGCATTCGATCTGCACTAATAAGGACTAGACAAGCATGAGATTGATCACCACCCAGTGATCAATCAATTGTGATGACACAATTATGCCGAGATTGAGTCTGATTTGTAATGAGAAGGCGATGCCACTTTGGTAAATATTTTGAAGACTGTGCTCAGTGTAATACTAAAGCATAAACCTAACCATTAACGCTCCAAGACGTCCGCACGAATGTACTTTTATTCACTTTTATTGATTATATTTATTTAATGACCCTACTTGAGAAGCATACTGTGAGCCAGCAAATGTTGTAATTTGTAGATCATGCCTATAAAATGGCGTGTACCTGCGCTTGCAGAAATATATAACTAATATTAAGCTTGTAGTGGCATTGGACCATAACCACACAATCTTCCAAGCTGAACACAACACTACTCGGAAAATAGATATTCAATATTTAACGTGGAGAAATACCCAACGATGGAAAAGGCGGGAACAATGAATGGAATGAACTGAAGTTGGTCGAGTGGCATGGCTCGGCCATGCAGGCGTGGTCTCTGCTGAATGTTACCTTATATCTTCTATTCATATTAAATATATTGTTCTTTCTCTAGCCTAATCTTGTTCTACATCATGTATTGGTAATTGATACGATAAGTGAGTTGGTGTAGTCGATGGTGTGACTTCCACGTAAGATCTTATAGATTAGGCAGTTATATCATGACAAATCTACAAATTTAGGATTAGGTCTATTATTAGAGCAGTACTAATATCATAGTAGACCATAATTCTACAAGCTCATAGGCTCGGTAATAGCTATTTTCATTAGTGTGAGCTTCGAGAGGATCTGTCGTACGCAAATGGAGGTAGTTTCTGTACATAGTGGCCATTTTTATATGGTGGGTTGGTACTGTTGGATATGAAAATGTCTCTCACTGAGAATAACTACAATTGTGATCCTGTAGAACAGAGATTATATGTGAGGTTAGAAAACTATTATCTGCGAACTTGCTGGTAATTCTAGGCTTTAGTGGGTAAGGGAAGTGACCAGTGCCCCTATAATTTTTGTTAATCTGCTCACTAAAAGGTTGGTCGCACTTATTCCTACCACCGGTTCTCTTAATAAGAGGTTTTGAGAGTAAGCTACATGATATCTTTGGGGAGAACCTGTTCACTGTTGCTGGGAGAGCTATCAAGACGTTGGGTTGAATCTTACGCATTTCCTTATTTGATGTCACAGATTTCTTTCTCCAGCGTTTTTGTGCCAGGGCCAGAGAGTTGCTTTTTGTTTGTGAGATGAATCCAAGTTCATTCGGGTCATCCTGTATCGAAGGTCAGGTTTTTACTTGATTGGGCGTAGTTGGATGTATGTCTTCACATGGCTCACATCCAAGTACTTTACTATGCAAAGGAACTAGACTGGAATTAGCAATATCATTGTGTTTTCCGGTGTCGGCGGGAGTCCGTACCTTATTCAAAGATTTCTGATCTCCAGACTCAGTTAGAGCTACAGAGGGTTCTGTCGTTTGAGTATTCACATGATACTTATCGTACGCGTGCTTGCAAATCGTCCCTAATTGGCTATGTTCCAAAACACGATCATGAAATCATACTGATTCACGTCTTTTTACACGACCTTGACAGTTCTTTGGGTTGAGAGTGACTTTTATGTTCTTGTATGGCATTGATGAGCTATTATTTTCACTCAACCTGATAATCTGCATGGCATCGTAACATCAGATAAATCTAAACAGTGTTGTGGCGTGTTGATTTTTCTGATTTTTCCTAAGGTCAGTTAATTGGCAGTTGACGTTCAAAATACCCCATGCTTGAAGGTAAATGTCCATTGACTTAGGTGAGTGTGCACTCAGGGAGATTGTAAGCGTAAGGGGTGCCAACTGGTTATGTCTACTGTTAATTTTGTGTTAAAACTGTGTGGACGTTTCAGTGTACGTGGATGTTGTACCTTTAACGTCAACCAGTCTTACCGTCGGCATACCTTACGAAGGGATGGGCGGGTCGTCATACGGAGAATCGTGCAGGGATAGTGATATTTGTGAATAAAACGCACATATTTCAAAAGATGAAGGATTGACATTGTCAGGTACTCAATCGTCAAACATAGGTGTTACAGATTTTGACCTTTTAGTTGGTTTAGGAGAAGCTAGTGATATTTCTCTTCTACTGAAGTTATTGGCTGTAACTGGAAGCTGGGTGAGTAGAGAACTTGTTTAACTAAATAGAATATCTAACTGTATAGTTATTCTTAGATGTTAACCAGCTTAATTCAGTAATCAGTGCCTATGGATGTTTCGTGCCGGTAGGTATTCCTCGTTCTATTGATAGAAGAAATTAGATTAGTAGTGTGTGGGTCCTTATTTAGACCGTGACACAGGACACAATGAAGAGCCGGGTTATCTGTTTAAACACATAAAGCTTTTCAAAATCAAATGATGAGAAAAATGATACCTATACAAAATAAGTAGGTGAATGAATGCTTGAGCTATATTGCTTTGACATGTGTCTACATGATTGAGGCCAACCCCTAACTCAACACCGCACTGAACTCACCGGACATCGAAATCAACAGTGCATTTACAAATAGACTGAATGTGTCCCATTTTATCCCAGCAAAAGCTTTCAGGAAGACGAAACGGTAAAGAATGACTTTACCATATGACAAAATCTTACCGAGCTTATGCTCACCTCTGTTTACTGCTTTTCAGTCCTTTAACCAATTGTTTCCTATGTTTTCACGAGAATTAGGATTATCATTAATTAATCACCTACCCATATGACGTTTAGTATTCATCGGTTTACGACATCTAAGTAATGTACTGGAAAACTTGGTGTTCTGGAAGTGGGTTGTGGACATTCTTTTCGAAAAATGTTAGGAGTTGAGCCAAAATTTTATCATCCATAATATTATTCTTGATCATACTCAAGATTTTAAACCTTTCCATGTACTTCTCGAAAGCTTCAGAGTTTGAATGTATATTTAACTTCCCAATCACTGGCTACATTGTGACGGCAATATGGTAATTAAAAGTATTCGAACTAATGAGAGTAGATGAATGGCGACTAGCACTCGAATTTTTATTCGAATCAAAATCACCTTATATCTTCTTGACTATCACGTACGCCTGACATTTCCTTTTCTGCAAACACCTACGATCAAGTCACTTAAATTACAAGTAAAAAACATACGAAACACTTAGTTAACTATCTCATCATTATAAGGACACTCTGGAGCGTATCCAACGGTGAGCCACGAAATCAGTTCGGTGACTCAAATTCCAGACTTATGAAGAGTGCCTTCAATCACTAAACCCTTACCCATTAAAGTATAGGCGTCTTAGAGGTGACCTTCTAGTGGCTTACATTATCCTCAACACTTTTGGACATCTTAACCACCTTCTTGAGTCTAGCTACTATACAAACCTAAGGGATAACACCCAGAAACTAGAGACACAACATAGCAGAACGGATTGTAGACACAACTTCTACTCCTTAACAGCTGCAGAATGCTGGGATCCGCTGCCGGCTGAGCTAGTTCAAGTGACTTCTCAGGGGTCCTTGAAGAGGAAACTTGACCTATTCTTAAGGACTAAGGATTATATCTTACTATGATTTACCAATTTCTTTTTTCCTCCATTATCGTTAATATACCTAGGTTCCTACCTGGAGGTATTGGTGATCCACCACTACAAGCCACGGAAGCCCGTCAGGCGAAAGCTTCTTCTATTCCGTCTACAACCATTTGAACCATTTGGACATCTTTTCACATCTGACGTCAATAGTTAGGATAAACAACCTCACGGGCTTATAGCGACCATTTACAATTCTAATAAGAGAATGTTTCCAATCTTTAAGCCGATGTAATTTTTCTTACTCCACATTCTTGTCAATCATTATTGTGTGTGTGATTGTATGTTGTTTAGACCAATTACACGAATGAACTGAGTACAAGTGGTGTTTTCAAATATACATATGTTTCTTGTGGTTTGCGCGGACACCACATATTTTTTCTGTAATGGTACAAGAGTCTCCGATAGATAACGGAGCCTGGAGATGGGTTGTTGTTTTTGGTGCATTCATTTCGCACTTCATAACTTGTGGCTTTGAGAAGGGATATTCGATCATTTATGTCGAAATCATACGGGTATACGGTACAAGTGCTGCGATGGCAGCAAGTCTCGGAGGTTTCGCATCAGCAGTTCGTTTACTATTAGGTTTGTTCATAATTTTTATCATTCTTTTAGCCCCTTTATCGGTTTCATTGAGTAATATTTATTCTGAACAGAAAGTAGTAATGGCCGGTGGGATACTAACGTTTCTGGGTCTGCTCATATCAGCATTAAGTGACCATTTCGCCCTTGTTTTCATCGGATATGGAGTTATATTTGGTAAACTCGATAAATAATTAAACTACTTTAGGTTTCGGATTAACTCTCACATTTACACCCTCACTAGTCATATGTACATATTACTTTCACGAACGTCGTGCTACCGCTCTCAGTCTTTCTCTGGCTGGATGTGGCTTTGCCACAATGATTTTGCCGTATTTTTTCTACTACTTGATTTCTCAATATGGACTCTCTGGAGCTCTGATAATGCTTTCTGCGTTCAGTTTGCATTATTGTGTTGCTGGTGCTTTATACTTCAAAAAGGACTTCGTAAAAGAGACTGCTGAATCCAAATTTGACTCAGAGAATGACAAATTGACTTTGCGCTCGCGAGTTTCCAGGTATCTCTGCTTGCTATTGAAGATCAAAATTGCATCTGGAGTATGGGTAAAGCTATTTTTATTTTCATTCATCTTGAACATGATGGGCTCAGGCCCAGTCACAACTCTATTAATCGATTATTCGAAGCAGCTAGGGGTAAGTCGAGTTTCTTTTCGATTCAAGTGATCATTTTAGGGAGGGAAAAGCTTCCCATTTATAATGAGCCTTATTTTTCCTATGTTTACAATAGTGCGTCCCAGCTGTTAGTCCCAATAGTAAAACTCCATTGAATTCCACTCCTCAATAGGGCTACATTTTGGGTGTTTATCTTCATTGCTGACAGTTCTTAGTTCTATCATTCTTTGTTGATGGTAGATTGTCCGGATCATTACTTAAAGGCATCCATCACAGGCTTTTCTGGTTTTTTCATCCTTTCAAATCATTAGGTGTAATGAAATCTTTAGACAGTGCCGGAGAGGTAAGAGGCCATATGGTAATGTGCCAACATAATGGTTTTCGCTTGCATTGTAAACTTTCACTGTTATTATCATACCTAAGATCAGCTAGTTGAACTCAACCTGTGTCCTAAATGTTGAATGTGAATGATTATCCCAGGACTAGATTACCAATAATTCAGCTGTCCATATCACGAAAGTTGGTGTCTAATTAAAGTGGCTGAATGGGGAATTGGAGCATCAGTGGTTTGTGCATCAAACTACTGCTGCTACCATACGTTTTGGGTACTCGCAAAAATTCATTTGTAACGGCTTCGTTTCATGTTTTGAGAAACCTTCACTTGCTCAATAAAATTGTAGGATAACCCCACCTATATCACTACTGAAATTGACATACTTAAACCGTCTACAGCCGTTACAGCAGACTAAATTACTACATCATTATATAATAGTTAATACGAACCGAGCGATAAAAGCTCAAGGAAGGTAGAAAATTTTCAAAAGACAGGACTATTGGCCGACAAAGGATCTGATAAAGTGATGCAGTTTCTAATGTAAACATTTGTAGGACAGTTTGAAGTCTCAAACATATAGGAATGTAGAATAAGAACTTTCATACTTCACTTACAAGAAAAAAAGCGAGTAATCTTTCATATTCAGGCTTGGATTTTGAATCCCACACATACTGATTAACTCTATGACAGAACTAAAGAAAGCTGTACTTAAATAAAGTACCCAATCTCTTTGGTTATCCATATGTTTTTATGAGTGAAATTATGATTTCCGTATCATCACATTGTATTTGACTGTGTTGGAAAATAAAGCTAGCCACATCAAACGAATCACCGTCACCCAATTTAAACTACATTTTAATCTCGACTAACGTACTTTGGAATGTTTTCTACTCAAAATATATATTCAACTGAGTGTTTCTTCAATTCTGTGTTACCAGAGTTATAAAGCTTGATAATAAATAATAAATTAACTAAATAATAACAACTAAATAATTAATTAACTAAAACCGTTCTGAAATTAGATTATAGCCAGTTGGGTTGTGGTGAATTGCGGAAAATCTAGTTTTTCCCAGTTACGTCGATGCCCATTTGGTTTTATTTGTCTTCTCTTCAGTTCAATATTTACAAAGTGGCGGCTAAGTATAACATACAGTCAGTCCCACCTAATACCATTGAGGCCACTGAAGAGAATTTTTGATTGTCACACAAACCAAACGTGTCAGCCCAGCACATTAACTTGTATACGATTACTGAGTTGTATTCGACCATTTTGTTGTTTCTATCTATATTAATTTCTTATGGTTTCATCTATTTTTCCACATGATATACCGGTAGCGCGCTTCGTAAGTTTGTAAATTGTTGGCCAAACGATATTTTGATGTGATAGTTGATAAAGAGAACTTAGTGGGTTTTCAGTAAACAAATAATTGTATTTATTTTTTATATGAAAACGTAGTTGTGCCTGTAATCATCCAGTAAATAAACGTTTGTACCCTGTACGAGTAATAAACAGGTTCAACTGGTTTCTCGCTGCGAAATCTCTAGGGTTTGATTTGAAGATATCGTCTACTTATTTGTACCATTTACATTAAAGTAAAAGATCATAGCTTATGGTTTCTGATATTATTTGTATGTGTTTGCTAAATAAACTACTCGAAGTTCATATATACACTTGTGATATAGTGGTTACAATTTCAACCATCAGGTCGTGGGTTACAACTTTTCTCCATCCACATCAGTTTAGACATTTGAGCATTGCCACCAGTCCAACACAAAAATGTGTGACTCCAATTCGTGGACATAAACCTTCACTTGAGTTACAGCAAACTAAGCTAAATGAGTGAATACATGATGAAGTGCAGAGAATTTTAACAAAGAGGCAACTTGCTCAGCATTTTGTTTAGCAGGATTTTAAGTTGTAGCTACTTAGTATACAAATATTTTTTGAAGGCTTGGCTAAAGCAAGAAAATTTGTGATATGCAAACGACGCCTATCCTGTCAATAAAATAAACCCATAGATTGTAGTTACACTTCGATTTTGTTTAGTTTTGCTTAGTTACATAGAACTTGGTAAGAGTCTAATCTACATCATATGCTAAATTTCGACGCCCAAAATTCTAACTAGCATCAAATTCTGAATGCAAGAAAATGATTGCTACGACACTATCGTAAGACTGCTAAAGAATTGTAGTTTTCATAAGCAAAATTGACTCGTCAGTCTATTCGCTTCCTTATATGGAAGTATTTGTTGGTAATTTAATACTAAACATCTGGATAGTCTAAGTATTCATCCATTAACGGTTAATTTCTTGCAACAAATCTAGCCATAATTTCTACGGAATGTCTAGAATTTACTTTCTGAATTTTAAAAAAAGTGTCATTTAAAATTCTTTTTAACTTTTAAGGTAATCGGCGCTCAGTCAGTACAATTACTTGCTATTGAAGGTACAGTACAGTTGGTGATGCGGATAGCTCTGGGATTCATTTTCGATTACCGTTTCATAAAACCTCATAGAGGTATTATATGGACTGGAGGAATAGCATTTTCTTCTGTAATAATTATCTTTATTGCATTTGCCTCTCAATTGAAGTATTTGTCCGCTCTTATGTTTTTGCGAGGGTTATTTTTGGCTCTTTATATCTCTCAGCAAGCTGTAGTTTTATCGGATTTATGTGAAGGACAACCAGAAACAACGAGTCAAACAATTGCTATTGCACAAATCTGCAAAGGATTAGGAACGTTGATTGGATCTTACTTTTCTGGTAAGTTATTTAGTTGTACTTAATTACTTGGTTTTAGATTATCCAGGTGGTCACAAAACTGAGTCATTTCATCTTAATTGGTTTCTATGAAGTTGCTAGGAAAAATATTTCATACATTAAGTCGCATATAGATTATTTAATAGTTCCCGTAATAATAATCCAGGTGAAATTCTATAGTCTATTCAGAAATTGTTGTATAGTACATCAAAATGTCAGCGCTTTAAGTGCTAGTGTAAAACTTTTCCATTACACAGAACAAGTCATCAGTTAATAATTAAAATTTATTAAGATTAACTGTTTGTGGGACATGAATTAAATTAAAGCATGTTCCTCTCAGGCCTTTGTTGGGGCACTCTGACAGTTATCTCTAACGGATACTTGAGGAAGACTATAATCTTCGTGCGTAAGATTATAAATATATTGTTTTTCTTATTGTGACTCCTACTTCTCTTCAACCTTGTTTATTTCGAATATAATTACGTTCCTAGTCAATAGTGTTCTGAATTGGGGCTTCTTGAGTCAAGTGAAGTGTCAAGATAATACTAAGCAATAAGAGTAGCTAATTGGTAATGAGAGAGATCCTAACAGCAACATAATAAAATCTTATTTTTAAGAACAGTTAATCAGTAAGTTTAAATAAAGAGAACAAAGTTCCTGGTATTATGAGGATTTTAAAGGCTTTTGAAATTCGGTCTATAAAATGAGAGACTTCGTCTTGTCATAGGACTTCATTGCTTCTTGTTTTAGTCAGTCCACATTTTATTGAGTTGCGACGTTTTCATAACACCTGCTTATGACGTATGTTATGGTTAAGGTTTGTTGCTATATAATCAACGCATCAACTATCTGAGTGACTATGAAACATAGAAATGAAAATTATATAAAAACTAAATATACAGATGAGTGAATTTTGACCTTTCAAAATTATTTGTTCACTATGTAGTGAGAAAAACAACTACGGTTTTGTTTTGACACAAAGAATCAGGGGAGCGAAATATCCAGTAAACAATACTAGTATTGTTTACACAATAACGATGAAGTTTATTGATTGAATAGGATTCGAGACTATATTTCAAACTAACTGATTATTGAATAGTAACCAATATCCTTTTCGCCTATTCTTTGGCACTGAACTGCTCTTATCAACCACGTTACAGTGTGTTGCCCTTAATTAAGTGGCTGCATGTCGTGCTGCACTGTTTGGTGGTTAAAGGAAATGGATGCTCCCCTCAAGACTGCTGGTGGATGCTATTTAGCACGGGGCTTTCACCCCGAACCACCTAACATTAATAATAGGTCACTTGAAAATTCTTTCAATCAGATATGAGAGATGAAGTACTGAGAGGCAATATACTGTAGTAAGAATATCAAATAATATAGGGTTGATTTATTGTTATCTTTTTATCTTGTGTTTACCTACTGACAATTTACTACGACTTTATTTCTTTACACTATCAAATCAATATCATATATGTTGATCCATTTGATTAAAATTGTGTCAACTCCTATATTTATCGACCAAAATATTCGTTCGCTATAAAAAATCGTGCCAGAATTGCACAACTTTGGGGCTTAGATTGGTCTAGTTTCAGTTTTTAATTGTAAATAGTTAGTGAGTGTTCGTCGGTATACATCGTTGACAATTCCTAAACTAAAATAATTCATGCGTTCATTACTCCTCTGAACTAAAAGCGCTACTATTTATTGACTAATTGAAATGAGACTACTACTTCTCGGCACGAATTGAAGTAAGCATCTATCACTGAATCTGTTTCATTAAATACTGTTTTCTTTCAAGTGGAATGAATAACCGTAAATTGTTTGGCATAGTTCGATCCTTGAAATCGATAATATTTACAGTGCTTTTTTGTTCAAGTAAAACAATGTTTAATTTATACAAATTCCTCGAAAAATCTACATAACACTTAGGATATACAACAAGGACCTTATCCGTCAAGATGGGACATCCTTAGCTGTTAGTATCTAATTATACAGAATCATGTACTCTGTTTCTAGCCCCACTGTTTGTATGAAGATTGCAAAAACTGTTCGACTTTCTAGATATAATCAGGTGAAGGAGGATTTGAATCAGTTACTTCTTTTGGAAACCGAGTGCTCTAACCACACTATCTGTGCTTCTCTGTTTGTATTTACAAATAATAGTCATTGAAACAATTTAATATGATCAATCATTTCTATATGCTAACATTTTTTTCTTCATCAGGTCTAATCAAAGATTATACTGAAGATTATCGTCCTGCCTTCATTTTCCTTGGTATAATGCAATTCATTGGTTTTATCACAGCGATTACTTCTATTATGTGGGCGCGAATAAATTTACGTAAAGAAAAATGTTTACTTGCTGCTGACAATTTATTATCTAATACTAGTGTTGCAAATGTTTCAGAAGCTTCATTATCACAACCGGTGTTAAATGAAAATAAAACCTCAAATAATAATCAACTTGGTCCTTCTTCATCTCCTCTCTTTATCCATAAGGAGATTAATGAAACAAGTACACTTCAAAATCCTAAAATATGATATTTTTTTTGGTAATAAGATGTCTTCACTTCTTACAGTATTCAAGTGAGTAAGATATCTACACTGTGATTATTTTAATTGAGATTCAACAGTTAGATTTGTTGTTTCATGATTTAAGATTTAAATTCTTTTTAGACATTCATCTGCTTTAGTGATAATATCAGTCAGTCAGTCAGCTACAACGTAGGACCAGGCACATATATGCATCGGTCTGTTATAACTCTGCTTCTCTCTTTACGGTTAATGTCCCAGCTATTCCTATTGCTTAGTATTCTCGGACACCGATTCACTCGACAAGTCCCCAAATCTTACTTACTTACTTACTTACTTACTTACTTACTTACTTACTTACTTACTTACTTACTTACTTACTTACTTACTTACTTACTTACTTACTTACTTACTTACTTACTTACTTACTTACTTACTTACTTACTTACTTACTTACTTACTTACTTACTTACTTACTTACTTACTTACTTACTTACTTACTTACTTACTTACTTACTTACTTACTTACTTACTTACTTACTTACTTACTTACTTACTTACTTACTTACTTACTTACTTACTTACTTACTTACTTACTTACTTACTTACTTACTTACTTACTTACTTACTTACTTACTTACTTACTTACTTACTTACTTACTTACTTACTTACTTACTTACTTACTTACTTACTTACTTACTTACTTACTTACTTACTTACTTACTTACTTACTTACTTACTTACTTACTTACTTACTTACTTACTTACTTACTTACTTACTTACTTACTTACTTACTTACTTACTTACTTACTTACTTACTTACTTACTTACTTACTTACTTACTTACTTACTTACTTACTTACTTACTTACTTACTTACTTACTTACTTACTTACTTACTTACTTACTTACTTACTTACTTACTTACTTACTTACTTACTTACTTACTTACTTACTTACTCTTACTTACTTACTTACTTACTTACTTACTTACTTACTTACTTACTTACTTACTTACTTACTTACTTACTTACTTACTTACTTACTTACTTACTTACTTACTTACTTACTTACTTACTTACTTACTTACTTACTTACTTACTTACTTACTTACTTACTTACTTACTTACTTACTTACTTACTTACTTACTTACTTACTTACTTACTTACTTACTTACTTACTTACTTACTTACTTACTTACTTACTTACTTACTTACTTACTTACTTACTTACTTACTTACTTACTTACTTACTTACTTACTTACTTACTTACTTACTTACTTACTTACTTACTTACTTACTTACTTACTTACTTACTTACTTACTTACTTACTTACTTACTTACTTACTTACTTACTTACGCCTGTTACTCCCAATGGAGCATAGGCCGCTGACCAGAACACGGTTTAACAGGAAAAAGACTATATTCCAAATAGCAAGTCAGAAGCCAGTAGGAAGCACAATAGGGGAAAACGTCAGTATATTTATAGTTTTTACATAAGAAGATTCCAGAGTATTCTCCGACTATCGACTAGTGCTGATTGGATAAGAATCAACCAATCAGCGTGCACTAAAACAATCGTGCATTGAGCATGCTTTAATCTAGTCTATGTCCCGCTAACACGGTCCAAGTTGCCATACCTCATTAACACAACAAGATGGACACAGGATTCATAAAAGTAGTTAATTCAGAGGTGGTAATATATAAAAGAAAGATTGCAATAATGATATAGTACAGGAAGAAAGATTTAGTTCGTAGAAAGAAAGATATGAAGCGATTTTGATCTCTTAGTTTAAGGGAAGACAGAGATTTTATACACCGACGCCATTGTGATCGATTCTGAGCCATGTCACCAAGAGTCTCCAACCATTGGTTACGACAGTCACGCGGACCCCAACCAAGTTGTCTTTATCTACCAACATGGCTCAGATTAGAAGTTAGTGACTTCAAGCACTGATGCCACGTTTTGGTTTGGCCGCCCCTAACTTTCTTCCAACCATCCCGAACACCGGTCCTTTCTTTTGATTAAAATATCTACTCTTTACTTAGTGGTAATTTTCTTATCAAAGTACACTATAAAGAAAGAGTACTTTTTCGAAGTATTAAAAGAATTTTAACGGTGGTGAAAATAGTTTATAAAATCCATATCGTAATACTATCACCGTCTACTTTTGTTTGTCCTGGATTCCCAAGAATTCATATTAACCTATAAATGCATATAAATAAATAGTATATTCGTAATATCCCAATGAGTAGAGAAATTAGATTTTCTGACGTTTCGTGACTTAGTGTAAGTCACTTCTTCAGAGAATAAATAACCAAACTAAAATTAGTCGAAGTTTAAATAGTACAACGGAACAATAAGAATAATATGTGATCAATCATGAGATCATTCTACTGGAGAAAGGATTAGATTTCAATTTACATAGAAAACCACTTAGCACTCTTGAAATTGCTCCAATTATAAAACCATTAATCGCACAACTACCAGAAAAAGAATCGCATTTATTATGTCAAAATACATCCCATATTCTGACTAAACAAAAACACATCACACCAACTGAAGGCGCTGCATTCACTTCAAAAAGACAAAACGATTATCATCACAAAAGCCGACAAAGGTAACACAACAGTAGTCATGAATAAAACACATTATATTAATAAAGCTCTTAAACATCTCTCAACAGGACCATGTGAAAAGATCAATCCGAAAAATTCTCTAACGATTAAAAAGAAAGTCAAATCAGAAACAAATCAACTTTTGAAAAAACTAAAGCCAGTCATTGGTGTCTCGCTTTGGTTTGCTCTGCATCCCAAATCATGTAATGTCTCACGGTTTTATGGTTTACCGAAAATTCATAAACTAGATATCTCTCTAAGACCGATAGTAGACTTTACCAACACACCAATATATGCACTATCGAAATATCTTACGGTTATGACCCAGTTATGTCTATTGCTTATTATTCTCGGACACCGATTCACTCGACAAGTTCCCAAATCAGAACACGGTTCAACTAAGAAAGAGATTATAACACTTAGCAACATATTAAAACCACTACAACTTAACTTACATAATATGATTAGAGATACATATGACTTTAAATCAAAATTATCGGAACTAATTATCGAGAAGAATGAGATCATGATAAGCTTTGATGTCGTTTCTTTATACACCAGTATTCCCATTGATAAATGCTTAGATTTCACCAATGGTTTACTAGAGAACAACAATACTCTTTCTGACAGATGTCCGTTGAGTATCAGTCTAATCATGAGATCCTTAAAACTATGCTTAAATTCGACGCTATTCACTTTTAACGGGTTGTTATACAAACAAACTAACGGTGTAGCATTGGGATCCCCCGTGTCCCCGATTGTAGCCAACCTTTTTATGGCACATATAGAATCCAATATCTTCACCCACGACATTATTCCACGAATCGGGCTTAGATATGTAGATGATACATTTGTTGTGATAAAAAAGACTCATCTAAGATCTTTTTCAAAACTGATAAATACACTTTCATCTCACATCAAATTCACTAATGAAAATGAAAATGTACATGGTGAGCTACCATTCTTGGATTGCTTAGTAAAAAGAAATCCAAATGGAAGTCTAAACCTATCCATTTACCGAAAACCGACGCACTCAAATCGTTATATTGACTTTCATTCAGTGCTAAGATCTTGCTAGCCTTAAATCTTTTTAGAAGAGCTAACAAGATCGTCACATTAGAAGAAAACAAAAAAGGAATATAATTAGTATCTTACAATTTAATAAATTTCCTATGAAGATTATCAGAAGTTTATTAAAACAAGACGGTCTAGTGCGTTATAATAATAATTCGAATGAAATACCATAATGTCATGGCACAACAGAAGAACCCCAAAGACAACACAGAATTAAAGTATATTACAAAACAACGAACACACTTCGAAATACTTTAGTTCGCTTAAAAAATAAAATCCCTTTCATGTCCACACAGAACTGCGTCTACAAATTAGGTTGTATCGATTGCGATGCCTTCGATATTGAAGAGTCATCTCGAGAAATCTTGACTAGAGCCAAAGAACATATTAGGCACACAAAGAAACCTCCTAACAATCCCGTAGAATTGGATAAACTTCGAATTAAATCGGCGACAGCAGTTCATGCCATTTTCAACGACCACCAAATTGATTTTAAAAATATCAAAATATTGCAAAAAGGCTTTTCCAATTACAAAGAAAGGAGAGGTGCTGAAGCGTCCCATATAATACTTAATCCCACTTCGCTCAATAGAAAAGAAGGCCTTACCATACATCTTACATGGACTATCTATCCTAGCCATTCAGTCTGATCGTATTTACAATTCACACTATCATCTTACAAATTATACTCGATTCTTTCTCACCATAAATGTCACACTATTTTTCACCCTTAAACAATACACGCATACATACACATCACTTATAAATCACCTTGACCGAAATTACATGACATTAACCTGTTGTGACCTGTTTTTTGATTGATCACATATTATTCTTATTGTTCCGTTGTACTAATTAAACTTGGATTAATTTTAATTTTCACAGATTGAAATCATGAGCCAGTTGAAGCTAGACCACCATTGAAAACCTGGAAGCACTGGACGGCCGTTTCGTCCTAGTATGGGACTCCTCAGCAGTGCGCATCTAATGGTTAAGTGCTCGCGCGCGAAGCCAGTAGGTCCTGGGTTCGAGCTCCGCGTGGTGCGGGATTGTGGGTGCGCACTGCTGAGGAGTTCCATACTAGGACGAAACGGCCGTCAAGTGCTTCCAGGTTTTCAATGGTGGTCTAGCTTCAACTGACTTATGATTTCAGCTGTGGAAACTGCAGTGACATCTATTAGTGACTTAAACCACAGAGTTGCAAGGAACAAGTGGATTTCTTCAAGGTCGGTCACACTGATGGATTCTCGCAAACTCGTCCCATCAGGTTCTGAACATGATGAAGAGCGACAACAAATCAGATCTAGGTTAAGAAAAAGTCTAAAGAACGACCGTGAGCAGTGGTGGGTAACGAAAGCAAAAGAGATGGAAAAGGCGGCGACTATAGGGAACACAAGACAGCTTTACAGACTAATAAAAGAAACTGGAATTAATAAGTCAAGTGTAAGTGAGATTATTTCGGAAAAAGATGATACTCTCATCTGCTCCCAGTCCAGACGTTTAGAACGATGGGCGGAACATTTTAGAGAACAGTTCAGCTGGCCTTCAGCTACTCTACAACTACCCTCCATTCCCAGACAATGTGAATGGAACATTGAAGTAGGTCCCCCGACTCTTGCTGAAGTTCAAAAGGCTATAGTTAATCTGAAACGAGGAAGGGCAGCTGGTCCAGATGGATTGGCTCCAGAGGTCTTTAAGGATGGTGGTCCAATTTTAGCGATTAGGTTGACTAATATTTTAGCTAAGATCCGGGAGTTAGACGTTATTCCATCTGACTGGTCACAATCACTTATCGTCCCAATATATAAGAAAGGGTCAAAATCATCCTGTGACAACCACAGAGGGATTAGTTTAACTAATATAATATCTAAAATACTAGCCTCGATAATTATCAGACGCCTAACTAAGACTCATGAACTGTAAACACGAGAGAACCAAGCTGGCTTCAGACCTGGTCGTGGCTGCATCGACCACATATTCACCATTCGTCAGGTTCTATAACACAGGCATACTTATCGGCGGCCGACAATGGTGGTGTTTCTTGACTTAAAAGCAGCATTTGACTCGGTAGACCGCGAGACTCTGTGGCAGTGTCTGTCATTGAAAGGCGTACCTCAGAAGTACATAAACCTTGTGGTGGCTCTTTACTGAAACACTACCAATCAAGTTAGAGCTTATAGCGAACTGTCATCTGCTTTTGCAACCTCAAGTTGTGTCCGTCAAGGCTGTCCACTTTCTCCATTTTTGTTTAACTTCATCATAGACCTATTGATGGAAATAACATTCTCGTCGACTGAATTCTCGGGTATTGACCTCCTTCCAGGAGGTCCACTTATCGACTTAGAATACGCAGATGACATAGTCCTGTTTGGTGAAGACGCTGACAAAATGCAGAGTCTTCTGGTAGCACTAAGCAACAATGCCAGAATGTTTGGGATGCGCTTCTCTCCCTCTAAATGCAAGTTGTTGCTTCAGGACTGGTCTGGGTCAACACCTGAACTAAGGATAGGGAGTGAAGTAGTTGAACGCATCGACAACTTCACTTATCTTGGAAGTCTGATCAGCCCTAATGGGTTGGTGTCTGACGAAATCTCAGCACGGATTCGAAAAGCTCGTTTGGCTTTTGCCAACTTACGTCACCTTTGGCGAAGGCGAGATATCCGTCTATCAATAAAAGGACGAGTATACTGCGCAGCAGCTCGTTCTGTTTTAATTTACGGCAGCGAAACATGGCCCTTAAGAGTAGAAGACACCCGTAAGCTACTAGTATTTGACCACAGATGCCTTAGAAATATTGCTGGCATCTGCTGGGATCACCGGGTAAGTAATAGTGAGGTTAGACGCAGGGTATTAGGGAATGATGGTAAATCAGTTGATGAGGTTATGAATCTTCATCGACTGAGATGGTTGGGCCACGTATTACGTATGCCTGAACACCGATTACCACGACGTGCAATGCTAACCGGGGTAGGGGATGTTTGGAAGAAAGTTAGGGGCGGCCAAACCAAAACGTGGCATCAGTGCCTGAAGTCACTAACTTCTAATCTGAGCCATGTTGGTAGATGAAGACAACTTGGTTGGGGTCCGCGTGACTGTCGTAACCAATGGTTGGAGACTCTTGGTGACATGGCTCAGAATCGATCACAATGGCGTCGGTGTATACACTCCCTGTCTTCCCTTAAACTAAGAGACTAAAATCACTTCATATCTTTCTTTCTACGAACCAATTCTTTCTTCCTAATCTATATCCTTATTGCAACCTTTGACCTAACCACTCCTATGAATCCGCTGTTCATCTTGCTGTGCTAATGAGGTATGGCAACCTGGACCGATGCACATATGTGCCTGGTCCTACGTTGTAGCTGACTGACTATTTATTCTCTGAAGAAGTGACTTATACTAAGTCACGAAACGTCGGAAAATCTACTCATTAGGATATTATAAATATATTAATTTTGTTTATAACAATCTACCCAATGCTCAATTTATTCGAAATTATCAAATCAAACCTTAGTAATAATACCTATAAATGCATAGTTGATTTTTGAAGATGAATAAAATAGTGATGAAACCATATTGATATCGGAGAACATTGTGTAATTCCATTCTTATATATTTATATATAAATGTTCTTAACAAGTATATGTGTGGTCAAATTGTTCAAAATATACTGTGCTAATATATCACATGGTTCCGATCATCTTCATCTTCTCATTACACTATCGAAATGTATCAAACGGACTAATTGCTTCAAATTTCTTATATTTGAGTTTAAACTCTTTGGTGTAAGTAACAGAGCCCAACCTGAACGACTTTACTGTCTGTTATGGGTTAAATAATAACGACATAAATTGAAATACGATTTAACTAAAAAATTGGTATGTGGTCGATTCATCATTGACGATCAATTGAGAATCTAATTATACAGTATCCCTTAACATTTGTTAAGTGGTAGATAATAAGATTGAGTAAGTTAGCATTTACTTCCTGATGTTACACTACCTATTCGAATGAAATCTGTTATGAAAATACACCTGATCAATTATAAATGAGTATATGGATACTGTCACCAATTGTTATCGTGCGGCTAGGTTTGTTTATACTCTGAAGCTTTCATTTAACTTTCTAAATAAACTGGAAAAGCCAAACTTAAATGTTTCTGTCATTATCATCTTGAAGAACTGTAAAAACGTTTTAGTTATCCGTGATCTTTTATATGTATAAAACGTGCTGACCCTTATACTCCAGGAATACATACACATTCTTTAGTAACTGCTTGGTCTAACAAACTAATTATTCTTTCATATGGTGATAGTCATCTTGCTTAACCACCAAAAATCGAGTCATCAGTTAAACTTTATTCAGAAACTTCATATCTTAACTCATACATTCTAAGCTGTGTAAATTTGACTTTGTCTTTATTAGTTTTGAAATGTGAAAAATGCCCATGTTGTGAATTAGAATACTTACTTACTTACGCCTGTTACTCCTCGTGAAGGAGCATAGGCCGCTCACCAGCATTCTCCATCCAACCCTGTCCTGGGCAATCCTTTCTAGCTCCGTCCAGTTGTGATTCATCGTTTTCATATCTGCTCCTATTATCCGACGCAATGTGTTCTTTGGCCTTCCTCTTTTTCGCTTCCCTTCAGGATTCCAAGTTAGGGCTTGCCTCGTGATACAGTTTGACGATTTGCGTAATGTATGTCCTATCCATTTCCATCGTCTTTTCCTAATTTCTTCTTCAGCTGGAAGCTGGTTTGTTCTCTCCCACAGAAGGCTATTGCTGATGGTATCCGGCCAATGGATGTTGAGTATCTTGCGTAGACAGTTATTTATAAATACTTGTACTTTCTTGATTGTGGGTGAATTAGAATAACATATAAATATAAGCGAACAATATTGTTTGCGATTAGATCCTCATTAGACTTTACTCTAATATACAGTATTATTTATATGCATATAAACCTGTTATCACATTATGAAACTGTACTCTTTACTTACTATGTTTATTTATGTAATCTATTCTACCGTTATCACTGAATCATAGACTACCTTGATTGGTTTAATAATTTCGTAATATGGATACAAATATTACTGTTTATTCAATCAGTCAGTAACAACGTAGAACTTCGTACGTATGTACATCAGTTCGAGTTGCCACACCACCTTGGGACAGAGACGCAGTTGTCGATTCAAATCCCGTAGTGGTAGAGGTAGCAAGAGTATAAGCAGTAATAGGGAAGATTAGGGTTTGGAGATGTTATTTAAAGAGTATAATCCAGTGAAATAAATTTGGAAAGAGGAAAAAAGGGACATGAAGAATTCAGAAGATTAGAATTTGGGAGAACACAGAGAGTGGATGCACCTGCGCCATTGCAAATGATTTTGAGCCATGTCATTCAGGGTCTCTATCCATCGGTTACTATCATCTCGTGGTCCCCAACCAGGTAGTCTACACCTATCAACATGACTCAGTTCACTTGTCAGTGACTTCATGGACTTGTGCCATGTTTTGGTTTGGCACTGTTTATTAGTTTTGACATTTGAATGATCTCTGTTTAGAAACCGATGTTTTAGTTCAATGATATAGATATCAATACACCCTAATTAACATCATACTTCTTAATTGAAATCAATTTGATCGCAGTGTTTTACATTAAATCTAATAATAATATACTAACCATCTCTTATCAAACTCCATAATACACAGTATCATGTGAATATAATTTCCAAAAAAAACAAAACAATTTAACTTATTCTGTCATTTCCACTGATTTATTGAATAGTTGACTTAAATTTCTTTCATCTTAATCATTACAATTGAAATAAGTAATATGAAAGTGTTTGACAACATTCTTTTTATCAAATTAAAAAAAAAACATATCAAATTTCCAGTAAATATTACTAATATGCTGTAGAACATGTGAAATGTTTCAAAATGAATAACTTTAATGCAGAAACTCCTACACAAGGAGTAACAGGCGTAAGTAAGTAAGTAATACTGCGCTTTCTTCGATTCAGATACAAGATAGCTTTTGATTGAGTTAATTATTCAACTTTAAGGTAACCGTTTGATCAATTAAACCACACACCACACCTACCAAAAGTTTCATTGTGTAAAAATGTCTCTCTTAATATGATTTAATGAAAGATGGCTAGCAGTGGTATCCAGGACGTGCATTTCGTCCTATTTGGGACTCGTCAGCTAAGTGTACCTGCATCTCAGAGCCAACGTTCACTCTAGGACTCGAACCCAGTACCATTCGCTTCAAGCGCCATCGCGTTATCCACTTAGCTACTGAGTGCTGATAGCCACTTGCTTGTGCAATAGGGTGAAGTTAAATTCATTTAGTATTGGTTGTTTGAATCTTCCCATTGATATTTAGGACTGCATGAACATCAACTCTGAAATGCAGGTAGATCCAGCTGACGAGTCACAAGTAGGACGAAATGTGTATCCTGGGTTCCACTGTTAGCTACTATCCATCTTTGCTTATAGTGCTTGTGAATTAAGGCAATCCGCACAGTATACACATATGCCAATAAGAGACTGATCAATTTCAGTCCTAAACATCAATGGGAAGATTCAAACAACCAATACAAAATGAATATATCACATAATGGTTTATATGTGTTTGTTTCTCACTAATCACTTAGTGTAACTTATAAGTCCAGTACTGAGTCTGCGAGATCTACTGATACAACCTGGTCACCCAAACAGAAGTATGTGACATGTGGTTTAAACTTATAGCGTAATGATTGAAAGCTTAATAATTTAACCAGTAATCTATCGGAATAAACAAGCTTCTACACAGTTTTGTATTACCTCTCCAAACAACACATGCTTATGGAGTTGTTTTTACACTATCAACATTATACTGATACCTAATTAACCATCAAATTAACTTCATTCTTTTTATTTTGTTTTTATGTTTCTTTAGGATGGAGTAATCATTTATCAACCTGAAACAGATCTGTATATGTATATAAACATTTTATTTCTGTTTATAACAAAGTGTTGTGTCAACTTTTTATAGATTATGCAGAGTATTTCTTCATTTTCGAACACTATTCTTACACTATTACTCAACTATTTGTTTATTATCTTTTTTTTTCATTTTCTCATACCCGGTTATCTTTAACCGATAGTACCATATGTATATATCCTTTAATTTATCGACAAATCAACTGATAAACAATCTGAACAATTTTTCTTATGATGAACTATCGTGTAACTATTCATTTCATCCTTACAGGTGTAGTAACATTGTACTAGATGCAGTAGCTGTACTGCTAAAAAAACACTCATCTATTGACAATTGATGTCTGTTTTTTTTTTCATTAAAAGGTTAGTCTATTAGGTATCGTTTCGCTATCTATTAACTCAAGTGTGTAAAATATGAACTAGCACTACGTAGAGATTATTACGTTGTCAACTTTTATCGACTGAGATGAAGATGATGTATGTTATCTACGTCTATTGAGATGCTCTTTCTTGACTAGCTTAAGAGTCTCTTGTAAAGCGATTTAAAGGTGGTCACTTCATAGTAACGATTTCAGTCTAAAAAAGTCACTGAAGACCATTATGAACTGTGTTTAGAAGAGAAAACACTCCTTGTGGTGTCAGCTAGCTAATCGGAATCTATATTTGGTAGCTTTAGATAATATGGTTCATAATTGGTAGAAGTAATGTAAATTAAGGCTAAACCTCAATCATCATCATACTATTCTATGTTTTGTTGATTCTTTTTGACTTGCTTTCTTTCCTATTTTTATTAATTTATCCCTGTTGATATTATTGTTCGCTCATTGTTCAACTCCTTGTTAATCTATTCTTTTAATGCTGAGATGTAGTTTAGAACTTTTTATCGACAAGTATATGGATCAATTTTTATATTTGACGTCAAATAAAGCTACTTCTGTAAGTCACACACACAGACACAAGGTGCTTAAGCGAAAGGACCTTAAAAACCAGCCTGAGCTGCAGACGAAACGTGTACCTTCTGTATAAACTACTTTCAGCAGTGTGTATGTAAAAGCTTGGAAACCAACACTTGGACAATACTTACAATGGCGCTTATAAACCATTATTCATACAATGTTCATTAGAGTTAAAGATATATATGTCTAATGCTTTTAATGTAATTGTCTTCGTGATGATAAATTTACGTTCCAAACTTTATATCGACTGATTTCCTACTTCTACTTTACGATTGAAACCAATTATCTTTATATATGCAGATTATAATATTTGTGTTAGCAGTTTTACATGAACTAGATTGTCATCATCCTGCTTGACCTAAGTTTCATTTTAACTGACGTTCACTAGCAAGGCGCGACTCAGGTTTCAAGGGAACTGATGTTTTTATTGAGTTTAGAACCCTTTTCACAGTCAGACTTTACTACTAAGTTACGAATAATTCCCTAATGAATCCAAAATAGAATGTAACCCAAGTCTATGAGTTTCAGCCGATCATTCCTAACAACTTGATTGTAAACAAAGTTCATTTAATATCCAAGTATTTAGATTAGTGACTACACTGCAGTATAGTTAATAGAACTTCAGCAATACTAAGAGTTATACGCTACGACATTGGTTATTAATCAATGATCAACTAGTGTCTATTTCTCATTCTGATACTTCTTGTTATTGATTCAGCTAAACTTCATTCGTTATTCATATAAAATACTATCGAAAATTCTATTACACTGTTCTAAATGCTTCTTTTAAATACAAGAATACCATTTTGTAGATTAACTTCGTCTTCTTATTACATTACCCAGGTATATAAAAAAGACCACTTTTTAATTTAATTTGGAATTGAGGCCTTTTCACATTGTCTCCAAGTTACAACCCTCTATAAGATTAAAGCGTACTAATCGTAACGACGTCTGTTGGCCACAGTGTTGTCACAAATGATGTAATTCAATTATTGTTAACTTTTGTTTTAGGGTTTCAAAAAATGAATGAGCACATCTATCTAATGATTCATCACTAAACGTTTATTTAAGTCATCTGTGACGGTTTTATGCATGCGCGCCTAAACGAGTGTCTCTCATTTCTATTGATCAACGTTGTTTTGGCAGCGTTTGCAATCCTGTGTTTGGTGAATTCATTCTTATAACGTTAAACATTTATGAAGTCACATTTCTAAAGGTAAATTTATCACTTACTTTTCAAAAATATCACGTTTATGGCCAATTCGAACTTATGACAATCTACGTATTACATAGCAGTTGACTGCATTTATAATGGTGTGTGTTTTTTTTTCAAAGAAAAGCGTCCATTTTCTTGATTGTAACCTCAACGCTTGAAAATAAATCAAAGAATTATTATTTCATAACAACAGCACAAACTCACTACATCTTCGAGGTGAAGTTGTAAACAATTTAAAAGCGAGGATTTTCATTTCCTATGATGTCATTTACTGAAACTGCGCAAGTTAGTTAAGTGTTGCCTAAGCTTTTTACATATCTCTGTGATGTTTTCTTCAAATGCAATGCTCAGTAAAAGAGTATTTTATTGCTCTTGTAGATTATTTTTCAGGTTGCCTAGTCTCCTTTACGTTTCAACCATATGATCCGGGTATATGGCCACTTTTTAGACTTATTTATTAAGGTTTAGCTAGTTTCACGTTGATAATGACAATGGTTAAATTCTTGTCTAACTCAGGAACGGAGAGCAAATTAAGTTACTCAATGAGGATCAACTTTGAAAGTTTGTATACTGGCTATCGCAAATCAGTTTTCTATGTGGGAAGCTATCAGTACAGTATTCTCTGAATGGGGTGTAAGTTAATCATAAGACGATCTAATAACGACCCTACTACTATACCAGTAATCTGTTTATAGTACTCGTTATTCAACCCAAACGGCATGTTAAGTATATCGTAGATGTCCTTTACTTTAAGTATTACTCAATCCCTCCTATTTGATGTAGACGTTGTTGATATTTTTCAGAACTATTGTGTTAGCCCAGTGAACGAGACACTACCGAAAGCATCCAAATTAGTTACAAGTTTTATCTATCATTTCATAATAGTCCGTTAACTATAGATCACTTATTCGCATCTCTAAGAAAAATGTCTTCGTTTGCGCATTGAATTTTATAAATTGTGATACACCATAAACCAGTATTTTAATTGTATAGTCACATGAGTTACGATTCTCATTGGTATAAAGTACATGTAACCAATCAGCTAACTTCTTTACTTGATAGGAAGTTTAGTAAAGTGGGAAATTCTGTAGTCTGTCGATCAATCATGTAAACATAAATGCTGTTACTGGCTTAAAAGATACGATAACAAGCCAAATTACTTTAATTCTCTATGTATGTTTAAGAAACAGTTATTTTTTCTTTTAAAGTATGCTTTAGTTAAGGAATTTCTAATATTTATTTACATTAATGCTGTACGCATGTGTACCTAGTTCATATCCTGAGTATGTGATTTATTGTATAACCCAAGCAAGTCTTTACAATATGTAACAATCGTAAATAATACACGTCCACCGTTCATCAAAGTCAGATGAAAACAACACTTAAACTTAATTCGTCCCCGAATGCCCTGGTACGGCCGAGAGTGGGGAGAGTCCGCTCTCCCTCTCGAAATGCTTTCACACGGCCACACGCATATAGCCTCTGCCAGGGAAGTCCTACTCACTACCTTCTCGTGGTGGGGGTGTTGTTTACGAAAATGGGAGGACGAAAAGCAAATGTCCGGTGCTTTAACCGGATCCCAAACCAAACCAATGGTGCACATGGGCTCCAGTATCCTGAGAGAACAAATGGCGTATGAACCATTCGTTGGTCACCGACTTCCATGGGACTGCGTCTCCTTACGATGCTCCACTGTCTTGTGGATCAGACCTTCAGGTCGAAGGCTCGGGGGGTGACCCTCTAAGAAAACCACCTGCTTCGGTTTGCGCACCCAGGCAGTATCACAGCTCTCACACATATCGAATGAGATTTGTTTGACGCATATGTATTTGGTGCCTCCTTGTACCAATATCTATGTGTTAAAATAAATAAAATAAAAATTCGTATGAGGTATCAACATAAATACCTAGATTTGAATGATTTTTTCTGGTTAGCGTTTTTTTAGCGAGTTAGTTTTCTACGGGATGGGGACGCTAACCCCATGCCTAACCCTCCTCCTTTATCCGGGCTTGGGACCGGCAGTAGCCCCCGGAGGGACTTCAGGCGGAGTTAACATAAGTACCTAAGTTCATTGTTATTCGATCAACAAACAAACGTACAAGATTAATGTTAAATATTTAATTGAATATGATACACATATTATGACGCATGGCGTCTAAATGCTGATACTGAAGCATATACAAGCTTGGCTGTTATCAAGAAAATTCGAAGAGTAAGAAAGGAAGTTTATATGGCTAATTCAATACAATTTTGTGCACTGATACGTATACATACATGTCCATCCGTTGTAAAACTAAGTCTATCAGTGGATAATTGAGAGAAACTACTTAATAATCATCTCCAAACTTTCAAAGGAGGAATTTCTAACACAACAACCTTATTTCTACATGAGTTGTCCTGTTACTCTGCAGAATAACTAGCAATCCCTTCAGCGTTCATTTTAGTTTCTTGCTTGTTCTAAATAGAAAGATTATATTGGAAAAGAAACTGGCGTATTTGCAATACTCACTTTCCATTTGGCACTTCTGTCAGGATCATTGCATGGATTATTCATAAGCATTACACCTAAAGAAAATTTCCTTTTTACCGACTGTCTAAAGTAAACTTCTACTCCACTAATTACAAAATTTTATCATGAACTTCAATAGTGAGATATTTTGTTTAGGTCTTCATTATCATAGCTCAGGTATACTTTTCAAAAATATTTTGAAAATTAAATCCCTCCATTGATTTCGAATGAACGTCTTTCTGAAATATTCTCGTTACTCGAATAGTAGGTTATGAAATTTCTATCGTTCAGTTCGTTTTCATCACCATGGAGTAACGCACAGTTATTCCATCACATTTTTCAGTGCGTACCCACTAATTTCACTCAGGGTTACACCTAAAACATTCTGTCCTCAAGGAGAACATAATATTCTTATATCACTGAGTGGGAACACATCTATCCGCACTTTTAACTTTAATTATTTCGAAATAGACCGAAACTGTCTGTTTGGTGAAAATTCGTTCGCAAGTCTTCATCTCTAGGTACTGAATGCCTTAAGTATGGAGTTGATTAAATTACATACATAAAGTAAGTACTGGAGATACATCTCAGAATACGACAATTTTATTCTATCATATCAAAAAACTGTGTACAGCACAAAAGTAACTTCAATCTACAGGGAGATCTTGATGTGTTTTTAACACCATGAGTAGTCAATATTAGTATTTATGGATTGTGGCTAGTAATAAAATCCAAGATTCACGTTTCAAGCCATTTCTATCTCGGCATTTGGGTGTCCCTGCATTCTAGTGTTAATATTTATACTGATACTTAAACTCAGCACTTATTTCTTTAAAAGCTTGTACGCTATCCATCAAACAACTAATTCAGGAAAGCTGTCGATAAGTTGAACTGGCATGATATTTTTTTCCCAAACGTCTGTGATTAGCTTTGAATATCAACAACAAGGCAATACAAACACTTACATAAAATCAGCCTTCTTTGGCTGTCGTTCATACTAATGACAAGAAAAACCAATCTCCCTCTTGAAATATAATTAAATATCGGTCAATGCAAAGGTTAATGAGTATCATATTTGATAAATACGCTTGAAAACAGTGTCACTAAAGGCACTTGTAGTATTTTTAACTTGTAAACTAAGATTTTACAGCTCTATATGCTTCTATATTCAATACTCAGAAATGAGATCTTTCAGTCTCTTTCGGATTCCTGGAGATAATGGTTTTATCTTCCCCATGTATGAAGGTTAGGACAACGGCTGGCACTTCCATGAAATTACCCGTTAATTACAGCTGCACACAAGTGTCTAGATTCATACTATGACTCGAACCCTGTCCATCTTTTCATACCAATATGTTACTTAAATTTCAACCCTGCTGCTGAGGTGTTACAGCAATAAACTTGTTTAGTTGTCATGATCTTAATTACTAATATTAAAGGCTTGTGATTTCCCAGTAACTGTTGTATTACGTTTGAAGCCAGACTTATTGAGTTACAGTCTTAGTTTGAATATCAACACTGAGTTGCAGGTATTTATTATCTAATCAGTTCAAATGAGCAACCTCCATTTTATTGCAAGTTACTATCCAAAATTACTGCTTTTTGTAGTTTTTAGAGTTCAAACACTTTCAAGGCTCTTCATGGTGGTCTAGCTTCAATTGACTCACAAACCACCTAGCCCAGATGACTTACCTCCGGCTCTTTTTAAAGATGGTGGTGACTTTCTGACTAAGGAATTGACGACGTTGTTTACAAAGGTTTGGAAACTAGATAGTGTACCAACATCATGGAATGAGTCGATAGTTGTCACTATCTTTAAAAAGGGTTCACGTCGTTCCTGTAACAACTATCATGAGATAAGTCTACTTCCAATTGCGTCCAAGCTATTTGCTTCCGACATACTTCGTAGGCTGTTCAAAACCCGAGAAAGATTGACTCGCGAGGAGCAGGCTGGGTTTCGTTCTGGTCGAGGATGTATTGATCATATCTTCACACTCCGCCAAATGTTAGGACACCGTCATACTTATCAAATGCCAACAATCGTAGTGTTTCATGACATTAGGGCTGTCTTCGATTCGTTGGATAGGATTGTTCTCTGGTATTGTCTATTGAAGAAGGGTGTGCCTGAGAAGCTCATTAACATCTTGAAGACCCTATATACAAACACCTCGGGCAGAGTGAGGGCATACAAACACCTCCCTCCATTGTTCCATTCAAGCAGTGGGGTTAGAGTTGCCTAATCTCACCATTCCTCTTCAACTTTGACATCGATGACATTCTGGAAACAGCTCTGATGGATGTAAATAGTTGTCGTATGGATCTGTTGCCTGG
This sequence comes from Schistosoma bovis, assembly GCA_944470425.2. NCBI lineage: Eukaryota > Metazoa > Platyhelminthes > Trematoda > Strigeidida > Schistosomatidae > Schistosoma > Schistosoma bovis. Next base: position 45,849,248 of record OX103956.1, on the reverse strand, counting down.
AGCAAAAAGTCTCGACCTTGAGTATGCGGATGATATTGTCTTACTGTGCGATAATCCCCAAGCCATTCAATTCGCACTTAATCAGTTGGCAATCAGTGTCCGTAGGTATGGTATGTGCTTTGCACCTTCGTAGTGCAAAGCACTTCTACAAGACTGGCAGAATTCTAATCCTGTACTCACACTCTGGGTAGTGAGCAGATAGAAGTAGTCGAGAAGTTCGTGTATCTAGGTAGTTGCATAAGTGCTGGTGGGGGTGTGAGTGATGAGATCTATGCACGTATAGTGAAATCCAGAGTGGCTTATGCTAATCTGGGCCACCTTTGGCGCCTTCGTGATATTAGTCTGACTGTAAAAGGTCGGATCTACAACGCGTCGGTGAGAGCAGTTTTGCTCTATTCCTGTGAAACCTGGCCTCTTCGAGTTGAGGACGTTAGAAGACTCTCTGTGTTCGATCATCGTTGTCTCCGAAGGATTGCTGACATCCAGCAGCAACACCATGTTAGTAATGCAGAGGTTCGGCACCGTGTGTTCGGTCACAGAGACAATAATGCAATTGGTGTCACTATCTTGAAACAACGACTTCAGTGGCTTAGACATGTTCTACGAATGTCGTCCCAGAGAATTCCACGCCGTGCATTATTTGCCGATGCTGGGACTGGTTGGAAAAAGCGGAGAGGTGTCAGTGTATGACATGGTGTCGTGGTATGAAAGAAAGCTGTACCGGACTGGCTTCTGTTGTTCCTTCACGTCTCCCTGGTTAGGGTCATAGAGATGGTGCAACACAGTGGCTATAGACGTTATCAGATATGGCTTAGAATAGAAGTCGTTGGCGATCCTGTTGCAACCTTCTTTCACATTCTTCATACGAAAATGCTTGTTTCTTGATTATCTGGAAGATTTCTTCTGATTGTACCTTTCCGTTCCCACATTATCACTACACTACCTTACACCAATCTCTTCGTTACTGTCCTCTTTTTTTTGTCTTCGAATTCTCATTGTTTTGTGTGGCGCATATATATATATATATATATATATATATATATATATATATTGGCGCTCTCTTGTACCAATATTTATGTATTCAAATAAATAAATAAATAAATAAAATGATCAATCAAAAAAACATGTCTGAACAAATCAAATATTACTAATATACTACTTATTTATAAGAATATTATGTTTAATGCAATTGACTTTTAACTCTTCACTTAGAAAATTTACTAAACTAATCACACAGTATAAGATTATTTTCTTATCTCTAGATTGTGTGTGCGAAAAACTTGATCATAGAAATAATGGAATAACAGAAACAACATTGATTTGAAATGTGATAAATAATTCACATTAAAATCAATGTTTGATATATCACTTTCTAGATAAATCTACGCTTCATTTCGACACTTTTTAACAAAGATCAATTCATTCACGTTATTTGTACGTCTCTCCTATAAACAATAAATCATACATACATTCATGTGCTTGATCTTATCGTAAATCCTCTCTGTTTTATTCATATTTATATCATGAGACCATCGAGTAAGTAACACAGTTGTTAGGAAACGGGTACTAGGTAAGAATGGCAAATCAATTGATGAAGTAGCGAAACTTCATCAGTTGAGATGGCTGGGACACGTGTTACGTATGCACAACGACCGACTACCTCGACGTGCTATGTTCAGTGGTATAGGAGTAGGTTGGAAGAAAGCTAGGGGCGGCCAAACCAAAACATGGCACAAGTTCATGAAGTCACTGACAAGTGGACTGAGTCATGTTGGTAGATGTAGACTACGTGGTTGGGGACCGCGAGATGATAGCAACCGATGGTTAGAGACCCTGAATGACATGGTTCAAAATCGTTTGCAATGGCGCAGGTGCATCCACTCTTTGTGTTCTCCTAGATTCTAATCTTCTGAATTCTTCATGTCCCTTTTTTCCTCTTTCCAAATTTATTTCACTGGATTATACTCTTTAAATAACATCTCAGAACCCTAATCTTCCCTATTACTGCTTATACTCTTGCTACCTCTACCACTACGGGATTTGAATCGACCACTGCATCTCTGTGCTAATGTGGTGTGGCAACTCGAACTGATGTACGTACGTACGATGTTCTACGTTGTTACTGACTGACTGACTGACATATTTATATACCCAAGATTTATTTGATTGTGAAAGGAATTTGAAATTATTAGTTTTTGATGAAGTTTTGTTCTCTGAGATGGATAGTTTGGTCGTGGCGCGATCTGAAGTTTGTGCTGATGATGTCATTCAGAAGAACGATAAAAGCTCCATGGCCAAACCATCCAGCTCAGAGAACAAAACTCCATCAAAATCATTCACCTGAGCTACAAATCTTCTCCACCATCTCAAGATTATTAGTACTGTTAAATTGAAACATTCTGGATATTTTTCTTAATAAATTAAGGAAAAGATGGAGTTTATCTGAAAAATGTGCCATATATTTTGAACAATCTAATCATACACCTACATATTGAGATGTTTACAAAAACCGAATGAAAGTCAATTAAACAAAAATCCAAATAAACATAGTGCTAATGGTAAATAAAGGAGTTTAAAACGTTGATATAATATGTAGAAAAAAACAGGAAGTTGTAACACCACCCTACGTTGTACAATAGTTCAGAGATTACCAAGTGAGATTCAAGGTTTCGGAAAATTGTTTCTATACACATAATGGGAGTTTGTAATTCCAAATAGTCAATGTATCTAAAAACCGAAAAATCCAACCTCAACCATCCCTATACCATGTTTGTTGTCAGTTGTGTTGATGTCAGCCGTATAATTCATTCCGACTATTTGTTTTGCTAGTGTTGAACTTAGTTTTCTAATTTTTATGTTCATCGGAACATCACAAAGTTTGTAAAAGTACGGGTTGTTTTTATAAAGTTGACGTGTGGTTAGAAAACTTTGAATATATATGTTCTCAGTTTACTCAACTACTGAAGCTCATGCTCGCGTCCACTAGTGGGATGGTCAGTGAGCACGGCTTGTGTACTAAGCTAGTTCAAACCATTGACTTAAATCACAATTGAATATGTATGGACAAACAACAATCAGGGAATATTCAATCAAGTACTTACTTACTTACGCCCGTTATTCCCAATGAAGCATAGGCCGCAGACCAGCATTCTCCAACCCACTCCGTCCTGGACCTTCTTCTCCAGTTCTATCCAATTTTTGTCCATTCCTCTCATGTCTATTTCCATTTCCCGGCGTAATGTGTTCTTTGGTCTTCCTCTTTTCCTTCTTTGGCCTTGAGGATTCCATGTGAGGGCTTGTCTTGTGACGCATTTGGGTGCTTTCCGCAATGTCTGTCCTATCCACTTCCTGATTTCTTCCTCCTCTGGGATCTGGTTTGTTCTCTCCCACAGTACGTTGTTGCTAATAGTGTCCAGTCAATGGATATGAAGTATTTTGCGTAGACAGCTGTTAATAAACACCTGTATTTTCTGGATGATGGCTTTCGTAGTTCTCCAGGTTTCTGCCCCATACAGTAGAACTGTTTCGACATTTGTATTGAAAATCCTGACCTTGGTGTTGGTTGACAGTTGTTTTGAGTTCCAGATGTTCCTTAGTTGTAAATATGCTGCTCTTGCTTTGCCGATCCGCGCCTTCACGTCTGCATCAGATCCACCATGTTCGTCAATGATACTGCCCAGATATGTAAAGGTTTTTACATCCTCCAAATCTTCTCCTTCAATTTTGATTGGATTGGTGCATGCTGTGTTGTATCGGAGAATCTTGCTTTTCTCTTTGTGTATATTGAGACCTACTGTTGCTGAGTTTGCTGCTGCTACACTGGTCGTCTTCTCCTACATTTGTTGTCGCGTGTGCGATAGAAGAGCCAGATCATCTGCAAAATCTAGATCGTCCAGCTGCATCCTAGATGTCCATTGTATCCCGTGCTTCCCTTCAGATGTTGACGTCTTCATGATCCAGTCGATCACGAGGAGAAAGATAAAGGGTGAGAGTAAGCAAGCTTGACTGACACCGGTCTTCACTTTGAACGACTTTGTCAACTGTCCTCCATGCACGATTTTGCAGTGTAATCCACCATAGGAATTCCGTAGGATATTGACTATTTTCTGAGGCACGCCGTAGTGTCGAAGAAGCTTCCATAGTGTTGTCCTATTCACGCTATCAAATGCCTTTTCGTAGTCAATGAAGTTGATGTAGAGTGATGAATTCCATTCAATTGATTGTTCCACAATGATCCGTAGAGTTGCGATTTGGTCTGTACACGATCGATCCTTACGGAACCCAGCCTGTTGTTCTGGGATTGGGCATTTACGGCGTCCTTCATTCTGTTTAAGAACACCCTGTTGAATACTTTTCCTAGTATTGAGAGAAAAGTGATGCCTCTGTAGTTATCACACTTGCTGCTTAGATGTTGAGTGAGTTCCGTGCAGCTGGTCAATTCAAAATATACAAATATCTTGTCTAGTTTGAACTAGAAAGATAACTGGGGTGTACATTATCTTCCTATCGATAATATTGGAATCATTTCGTATTTACATTTAAATAGTTTCTCAAAAGTTCGAAATTCATTTAAAAAAAGAAAAAAACGATTTTCACAGGTTGAAATCATGAGTCAGTTGAAGCTAGACCCACATTGAAAACCTGGAAGCACTGGACGGCCGTTTCGTCCTGGTATGGGACTCCTCAGCAAGTTAGACATTAACACCGTTGGATGCCGGCTCAGTGGTCTAATGGTTAAGTGCTCGCGCGCGAAGCCAGTAGGTCCTGGGTTCGAGTCCCGCGTGGTGCGGGATCGTGGATGCGCACTGCTGAGGAGTCCCATACCAGGACGAAACGGCCGTCCAGTGCTTCCAGGTTTTCAATGGTGGTCTAGCTTCAACTGACTCATGATTTCAACCTGTGAAAATTTCTAAAATTCTCCAGAAAACCCATTCTGATAAAAAAAACGATTATTTACTTCTTTAAATTTATATACTCATGTCTAGAAGTGAAATCATGGAGACTTTCATACATACCTTATGCAGGAATCAGTGTATAAAACTATATAGCCAAAATTACATGGTTGCCGACATTGCTTGCTAAATATTTTCACTGATACTATTTACACAACCTGCATACATCAATAAGGAAAATAGAGAAACTACTGTTGAGAATATGATCAAAGTGGTTATAAACTGATTACTTCCTAATCAGTTATTACACAATAGATACCTTTCAATCTGATGATTTTCAATTTCCTTCCAATCAAATCATAAAACTGTGAACAGTAAAAAATATCGTTTACTGCAGGAAACCTCTTTGTAACTTGTGCTAAAGTTATAGGTAAATATAACGTTTATTTATTTATTCTGTTATAGAATAGGACATAATGTATTGATAACAGATTTCAATTCTGTATTATAATGAGGGTTCTTTTTGAGTTTTCTCAAACTTTACGGCATATCACTCATGAAAAATCATTTCTCAATGAATCTTACATTGATCTATGTATTCATGGATGATTCACACAGTTCGTTCTATCTCAGATTCCACAAGAAATGTACCAATACAATTGACATATTTATTTCGTCATAAATATGAACGTTTCAGTATCTTATTTAGCATCCTTTTAAATAAACTATTTACCATATGACTCCTGTTAGTGATTGTATAGTTTTAATAGTGTTTAGGCATAATATTTTTTTGCTTCAATGAAGAACATATTAATTTCGGGTTTATTCGCATGATATTTACAAAAAGGATTAAACGTGTGCATCGTGGACGTTGTATCACATCCTGTTCGTTGTGTAAACAAAGTTTAAGTTGGTCATTTATTGTTTGATTTTCGATTACTCCATTGATTCTTCACGCGCCAACCGGGCTATCAGATGGACACCACTCACAGGTGCTGTCCCGCTACCGCAACACACGGGGACGTTTGCCTGCTGGGTTTCCCCCTGGGCCGGTCCACTCCTCCTTAGACGACCTGGACAACCCACCCTCCGACAGGTCATCCGTAGCGGCGCCGTGCTTAACGTGGACACCCGATCAACACAAGCACCCATATGCCAGAACTCCCGGCCCCACGAAATCCCGCCCCCTGACCTCCAAGTAGCTAGATTACAAGCGCACGCCACCACGCCGAGCTTCATCTTTCTTCTGGTGGTCGACTGGATTATGAAGACCTCGAAATCTGAGGGAAAACACGGAATACAATAGACAGCTCAGAACCAATTAGACGATTTGGACTTCGCAGATGACCTAGCCCTCCTACGCATACAAATGAACAAATGCAGATAAGGACAGCCAGTGTAGCAGCAGTCTCTGCATCAGTAGGCCTCAGCATACACTAAGAGAAAACCAAGGCCCTCAAATTCAAAACGGAGAATAGCAATCAAATCACTCTTGATGGCGAAACTCTGGAAGATGTAGAGTCCGTCACATACCTAGGAAGCATCATCGATGAACAAGGAGGTTCAGATGCAGACGGAAAGGCGGGGATTAGCAAAGCAAGGGCCGCTTTCCTACAATTGAAGAACAGTTGGAACTCAAAACAACTTTCAACCAATATCAAAGTGAGAATCTTCAATACGAACGTCAAGGCAGTTCTACTGTATGGAGAACTACAACAACCACAATCAAGAAAGTACAAGTATTTATAAATAGTTGTTTACGCAAGATACTCAACATCCATTGGCCGGATACCATCAGCAATAGCATTCTGTGGGAGAGAACAAACCAACTTCCAGCTGAAGAAGAAATTCGGAAAAGACGATGGAAATGGATAGGACATACATTGTGGAAATCAAACTGCATCATAAGGCGAACTTTAACTTGGAACCCTAAAGGAAACAGAAACGAGGAAGGCCAAAGAACACATTACGTCGGGAAATCGAAGCAGATATGGAAAGGATGAATAACAACTGGAAGGAGTTGGAAAGGATTACCCAGGACAGGGTTGGATGGCGAATGCTAGTAAGCGGCGTATGTTCCTTCACGAGGAGTAACAGTCGTAAGTAAGCTCCATTGAATAGTATACATTGTAGTTATATAAATAAATAAATTTATAACATAATAGTAATAGTAAATTGTACTAAATGAACAGTTGTGAAAATGGTTTAAATTACTTTATTGACTGTGTATTACCAAAAGCATAGATATAAAATTATTAAACAAACAGTTCATTTTAGTTTGGATAATGTGGATCGAAATCTAAAATGATGACGTTAATATATGATAAACAGATAGTCACATTTTGTTTACACTTAACCTTATGATTGATTGACAAAAATGTATTTTAAGTATGAAATTTATTCAATACAGTTTGATAATGTAATGAAATTTAGCAATTAGACGATTTGGACTTCGCAGATGACCTGTCCCTTCTATCACATACACATGAACAAATGCAGGTAAAGACAGCCAGTGTAGCAGCAGTCTCTGCATCAGTAGGCCTCAGCATACACAAGGGGATGAATAACAACTGGAAGAAGCTGGAAAGGATTACTCAGGATAGAGTTGGATGGCGAATGCTTGTGAGCGGCCTATGTTCCTTCACGACGAGTAACAGGCGTAAGTAAGTAATGGAATTTAGCGGTTAGTTGTGTTAAACTGCTAACTAACACAGAAAATTTCCAGTTCACTTTTGAACAATCTAAACAGTTTGATTAAACTTTCAAAGATAGAAATCATTAACTTCAATTTTCATGTTAATTAAGGAATTTTCATGAGTGTTCCGGTCAACAATTTTTGTGTAATATGATAAGCTTCTTCTTATTTCAATCAAATAGTCAAGTTCTTACTGAATTTCGTAACATTCAAATAAAGTCGACTCATTTCAAACTTTAGTAAAAGTCACTGAAAGTGATAGATTCAAAAAGTTCTGCCTAACTAGTTCCAATTAAGTATAGGTTGGAGATTATTTTGAATGAACTGTACAGGTATCTTCCGCTCAGAAAAGGGTATATTTGATTATTGATAATCTTGTTGCAAATTCATCTGATCCATATTGCTGTTTCATGCATATAAAACATTTTTTTGAGGATCAAGAAACATCATGACAACCGTTAAAGAAATGAGCTGTTAAAAATATCGAATGGATATGATCTTTTGAACCTTCTAATATCCAATTCCTTTGAAATAATGGAAGAAGCCTCTTTTTTTTCATCGAAGTAGAGATGAGGACAATTTTCAGCTGGTTATATTTTCTTTCTGATGAAAACCCTTAGTGAATTGTATTAGATCATAAATTATTTTGAAATATCAACTACCGAAAGACGGTTGTGAAATCTGACGTCTATTAAAACTATGTTAAGATAAATATGTTTGATAGATGAGTGAAAATTGTCCACGTAAAGAATACAACGAACAGAATAGTCAAATACCGCAAGTATAGTTAAGTAACTATTATTGAAATAACAGTAAGTAGTACTAACATATTACTTATCACGTAAGATAAGAAAGGAGGTTAAGATCACAATTATGTAAGAAATTCAATACGTCAGTTTTGCACTCAGATGTTAAGCTTGAAACTGGGAATTGCTGAATAATATGTGGTACATAATTACTTACTTTGTATCTCCAGGACGATTTACTTAACTCTTTGGGTGACATTGAGAAATAGTTGCGGAGTAACATGGATGGAACTTAAGAAAAGTTCCAAATCTAAACCATTTACTGACTTTGGTAAAACGTTTTTCATAAAGCGATAGTAATTCTCATAGATACACTTCGAAACATACGGTTTTATGGGGTTGGTGTAATAATCTGCCACATAAGAGCAAGTAAACTTACAGATAAACAGTGATTTGACCTGAAGCATGAACCTGTCCTCTACACATCTACAAGGCAAAAACTGACTGGATAAGGAAATAAGAATTTCATCGGAATAGAATTTCTTTCAATTACCACGATACTCTCAATTGTTTACAATGTTTATTGGCTATCGTAATACTAGTTGATGTACGACGTTAGTCAAACTTTACACTAACGAAATTATAAAAAGTTGATGTTTTATTTAAAGTGGGTATCTCTTATTATTTATTTAAACACATAAACATTGGTACAAGGAGGCACCAAATACATATGCGCCACATAAATCATTCAATTTGTGTGGGGGCTGGGATACTGCACGGGTGCCAAGACCGAAGCAGGCGGTTTTCTTAGAGGGCCACACCCTGAGCCTTGGACCTAAAGGTTCGACCCACAAGGCAATGGAGCATCGTGAGGAGATGCAGTCTGGTGGTAGCCGGTGACCAACGATTGGTTCATACGCCATTTGTTCCTTCAGGATACTGGAGCCCATGTGCACCATTGGTTTGGAATCTGGTTAAAGCACCGGACATTCTCTTTTCGTCCTCTCAATTTCGAAAACAACAACCCCGAGACGAAAAGGCAGTGAGTAGGATTTCCCTGACAGAGGCTGTATACGCGTGGCCGTGTGAGAGCATTTCGAGGGGGAGGGCGGTCTCACCCCACTCTAGGCCATACCAGGGCATTTGAGGGCCGGTATCTCTAATCCAAACCAAATAATTACTACAACATTCAGATGTGAACGAATACCCGACTTAAATCACCTCTAACTATGTTTACCAGTTTACATATCCTATTCAAGTTTATAAATCAAATAAAAATTGTATTCAGGCAATATTGTTCTAAATTGCATTTTAACCATTTTAATTATAACTATTCTTTTTCCCCCTCAAAAATTAAATGTCGATCATGAATTCCCTTTTTCAGGTAAGAATAAGAATAAATTGACTAACTAAGCAACTAACATTTTCACCAGTATAAGTGAAACTATTTAGGTTTTGATTACGATTTCTTTGGATTAATTATGATTATGATTATGATTATTATTGCCCTTATATATATATACTTTTTTTTAATCTTTGTCCTAGTCATTACCTTCTGAACCATTTGTATGTTTGTTCAAATTGATTTTACAAAATGGTTTTTTTAATCTCATTCAAAATGGCGGTTTGAAAACGAACTTTCTTTGAATGTATTCAAAATCTTAGTTCTTAAGAATTTCAAAGAATAAAGAGAATGATAACAATAAGCATAGTTCTTCTCATTCAAATGTGAATTGAATTCGTTTGACAACAAATCTACATATTTTTAGTCAAATGAAATGAGTTTAAAACGATTGGTAATTACTAGTATAGGGGTTGTGGAGATTATTAAGTTTTTGATTGAGATCATGAACCGATTGATGTTAGACTACCTTTGGAAACCTAAAAGCACTGGACGGTCATGTCGTCCTATTGTGGGACTCCTCAGCAGTGCGCATCCACGATCCCACCTCACGAGATTCGAACCCAGGGCCTTCGGTCTCGCGCACGAACGCTTAACCTACTGGACCACTGAGCCGGCATCCAATGGTGATAGTGTCTAACATCAACCAATCCACGAAATTGCGCGACCAACTTCCATTGTACTGAGGTAGATACCTGTCTCTACCCGACATGGATTAGCTCTACTGATCACGGCTTCTCACTAGAACTCCGAGAATTCCCTCACGAAGCTAGTCACTAGTGAGCACATGTTGATTACAAGTATAGGGGTTGTGGAGATTATTAAGTTAATCTTCACATAAACTGTCATAATGTTCATGCACAATGGATACGTGTGTGGTGGACTAAAAAGTATATTAACTGAAAAACAGCAATAAAGTTATCACGTCCAAAAGTTAATGTAGCAATAAACAACGCATAAAATAATAACACAAATAAAAGTTTAGGGACGTTACTTAAATCAGAAGGTTGGCGCGTGTCTTGTTGATTTTGGTACCAGAATCCACAATTATAGGTAAATAATAATTCCAATGAGATGATATAGCTCCAGTAGTATATCTGAACGTAGAAAGTAATGTGAATGTTACAACAGTCTATAAATATAGATGATAGTTAATTATTCGTTCCGTTATTATATCCATAAACATGATAGAACGAGAGATGTATGTATAAAAGTGTATTTAATTATGCGCAGTTAGCAATGTCATGCTATGTGGGATTCAAAAACGGAAGGAAGTATGTAAGTATTCAAGGTCATATACTTAAACAACAAGTGCAATCGATTCATGATAAATGTACAGATTGTGAGAATTGGCAAAATAAATGCAAAAGATATCAAAAACAAAATAGGTTTATTACGTCTATGTCCACATAGTTCCTCCACCCCACCCCCCTAGATTGTCCGGAGGTAACACTAGGTTGTTAGAATAATATTATCCGACCGGCTATTTTAATGTACATTGATGTACTTGATCACAACAAAAAGAAATGAAAATATGATCAGTGGATGGTTAGCTAATAGGAATACAGTACAAAATGGTTGATAAACTCATAAAATATAATAAAAAAAAATTGGATTGTTTATTTTTCTGTACTGTTAATGAATAATTAACTACAGTTCATCCAGAACGTGTTAAACAAGAAGGTGTAGTGCTAAGTTCTTTCATCCTCCTCTTGTTTCGCAGTAACTGATAGGAAGGATTGTTTATTCGCAGTGTTGTCTTCTTTGTCTTGAGAAGCTTCGTGAAAAGCTGGTTTTATTCTGTCTATAGAAATGGTCTCCTTGTTTTCGTTTCTGTTGATTATGAAGTATTTGTGAGTACGTTTAATTACTTGAAAACGACCTTTATATGGTGGTTTCAGTGATTTTTTTTACAGCGTCTACTCGAACGAAAACAAATTTGCACGTTTCAAAATGTTTATCAAGTTGAACTCGGTTGTTATGTTCTCCCGGGGATATTGCTTTGATGTTCTGAATCGCTTGAACTAAGGCTTACAAAATGGGTAGGTTCCCCTGACGTTGTAAATTCACGATTGACCAGTTGTCCTGGTAAAGTTAAGGTTGTGCCATAAACTAGTTCGGCGGCAGTGCATCCTATGTCTTCCTTTATAGTTGAACGAATCCCAAGAAGTACAAGCGGTGCCAGCTTGTGCCATCAGTGAGCTTTTCAATTGGCAATGGAATTTTTCAACTATGCCATTAGCTTCTGGGTGATAAGCTGTTGTTTTGATGTGGTTTACCCCGAGAAGTCTAGTGAATTCCTGAAATAGAATTGATTGGAATTGGGGACCACGATTTGTAGTGATTATCGAAGGTACTCCATAGTTCGATATCCAGCGGTCAAGGAAAACGGATGCTACGGTTTCAGCATAAGTGTCTTTGATAGGGCATGCTATAGCCAATCTTGTAAACCTGTCCACCACGATGAGAATTGGCAAAATAATTGCAAAAGATATCAAAAACTATTTACAAAATAGGTTTATTAAGTCTATCTCCACACGTGTAATTAGTGAACAGCAATCATGTCCAGTGATACATTAATGTTCTCGACGAATTTCCAGTCGGTTACAATTGTTGGTTCTGAGCGAAAATCAACTGAAATTCAATAGTCGATGAGTGCGATAACGAATCTTTTCAGGAAATCCTTGTTAAAATAAACTGATTTCCTCGAGAAGCGATGACCTAGTTGGTATTTATTGCTTAGTTCATTAATTTACGTAAACATTAAAACGTGACAAATAAAGCGTTGCGGTTGGTTTTTCAATTCACACAAGATCACTTTTATTAAATTCAAAATACAGAATCATCAACTGAGACCGAAGATCTTCGGTTCACTTCTCGGATCCTAGTCGTGGGTGTCAAGGAGTCTCATACTAGGACGGGACAGCTATTCTGAGTTACCATCGGTGGTCTAGCAATCTCCACTAATCCACCTATATTAAAAAATACTGATCTCTTTACCACATTAGTATTAACTGTTCCCAAGACCTGATCGTGTTGTTTTTCAAACATTAAATCATAAGTGAATAGAAACCAAATGTAGAACACTGTATGTGTCAGTTTTTATCAACAAAGACATTCAGAGGACACAGTTCATTCAACTCGTGATGAATTAGTATAAATTTCATCATTAGAACCGAGCTATATACCAAATGATTTCATTAGAAGAAACTCATATACCGACAGATACTAATCAATTCACTCTTAAATTTCAACATCTCAAATCATCTAACAAGATTTAAATTCCTATTGAGTAGTAATTATTAGATACACATTGTTTGTAGAAATCTCAACGACAGAAAGTAAATTCCTTCACTGTACCTACCCGTAGTTTGATCCGATACATTTTCCAATCACTAAATGATAATCATAGTTATCAAAGGTAAATAAGGTTAATAAACGTTTAAACATCGATCAAATTTATTTTGAGCGATTCCATTTAATACTGAGTGTTATAACTGTGACTGCAGACTAGAGCGCAGTGTATTATCGATCAGATCAAAGACGCGTAAAACACGTGAGAACAACCAAGAGTCCCGATTGGTCCTGCTTCCCTGTCTAGTCCAGCCAGTTGAGTCTAGAACGTAAGTCTCAACCTCGGAGATATGAATCATTATATTTCAAACATACTGAGTTTATATACCAATAAAGCAGACCACATCGTACCATAAAATAGAAAATATCATTTGTATAATATTTAACTAACAGGAAAATGACACGTGAAATAAGTATTGACCAATAGGAAAATGATACCATCTCAAGTCCAAGGATAACATTAGACTCAACAGGATAATTTTTGGGATATTTTTCTGAATATCCCAACATTGAGTACTTATGTATATGAATGCAATTAGCATTCAGGTGATTCTCATCTTTTTTTAAGATTTGACTCCGTACAACTTTCTAATCAGAAGCATGATTAAGAATACAAGTTGTTGACAATATCAACTTCAACAACCTGTTCGTCTCATAGTACAGTTTCTTAAGTATAGTGTAGTGAACAGAACACGAGTGGGGACAGAACTTGTTAATAAAATCTAACAATCATAAAGTAAATGAATGATTTTCAAAATGTCCACCAATTGTCTCGAAATGACTCAGACTTCATTATTCTTGCATTTTCATACAAATTGCATTCTGTTCCGATTCTTTACCGTTCGATCTTCTTGTCTCTCTGCTGCCAGACCTTTTGTTCACGACTAACATCATATACTACTTATGTCAATATAAGTAGCACACACCACAATAGTATTTTAGAGCTTTCATATCTTTCCTTGAATGTATGCATTGTAGTGTATTAATGTCTCGTTTTATCAGAAGATAAACAAAGGGAAATATATGAATGAAGTGGATCGTTAGTATCTGATAAGACAACACTTATCTGGAGTTTGCAAGATTTTAGATGTCTATCCACAACCATAAAAGATTCACCACACACTCTACTATTTGCATTCAGCACTAACCTCAATACAGCAAAATGTTTTCTCAAAAGCATAGGAATAAATAATAGAGAACAGTAAAGAATAAAAAGTAATATTCAAGAGTTAAAAATCGTAAAAGTAAATGTCGAGTAATGCAAAAATCATTCAGCCTCTTTATGTAGGATGTCAGACGGAAAGTTTTCTTTGATAATAACAAAGATGAGAAGATCAAGAGAGCGAAAAAAAGAAAACTCAAACCAAGATAATTGTCTCTTGACAATGTGTTTATCAAAGAATCTCTAATAGTACAAGCTTTATTTGGATGCTCTTCATGTCTCAGGCTAAAGTTAACAGTTTGACATTTAGACGGATTAAGTGTAAGACCATTAACAGCAGACAAGAACTCATTCATTTCCAGGGGATGTGAAGAGCTAGAAATCGGCATACATACAGTGAGATCATCCGCATATTGATAAAAGTGTTTTCTGTGAAGATATCATAAGACGACATGGATCGACTGAGAGAAAGGAACGAGAATGGTGAGAAATTCGCAAATTGATGTGTATTCAGTAAAGTGATTATAGACAGTACAATATTGCCTCACAAACACATACATAAAGCTACATGTATCTCACCGGATCTCACTACACGGAACCAGATAAATCATATTTGCATTACTAAACAATTCAGAAGGTCAATGGAAGAGGTGAGAACCAGGAAAGGAACAGACATAGCTTCAGATCACCACTAGCTGGTGGTTTTCAAGATGAGTATAAGAGTAAAATAAATGAATCCTGAAATACTCGTCGAAATTAGGGATACAAATTCACCGTTCATCAAGTCACTGGCTATTCTATTACGAGATGATTAGTAAACATTACTGTGTTTTGAAGAAAGTTTACTTTACTCTTCCTGTAAGATCGGATGCGTGTTTGTTTTAAAGTCTGGTAATTCATAAGACTTTTGAAGGGAAAACAGCTAGATACTTAGAGATCCATCGTGTTAATCGTTTACATTTGTTGCCTGTAAGTAGATTGTAAAACTTCCCCAATCAGATTTACCACGGAATGATAATTCTGGTTGTTTAGTACAGCTCCAACTTATCCTTATCTCCATCACAGTTATTATTTAACGTTTAATTCATTATCAGAAGGGGTTTGTGGAGATTTTAGAAATTTTCACAGATTGAAATCATGAGTCAGTTGAAGCTAGACCATCATTGAAAACCTGGAAGCACTGGACGGCCGTTTCGTCCTAGTATGGGACTCCTCAGCAGTGCGCACCCACGATCCCGCACCACGCGGGGCTCGAACCCAGGACCTACTGGCTTCGCACGCGAGCAATTAACCATTAGACCACTGAGCCGGCATCCAACGGTGTTAATTCATTGTTAATTTATAAGAAATCACAAATCATACGCTGAATTATTGAAAATCAGCAGAAACAAACGTCAAAAGGAGATTCAAGCTGAAGAAAATCATAACATATAAATGTATTCTGATTCAACTAATAGAGCAAATCAAAAATTCGATCAGTTTATCTCAAATGTCGATAATGCAATGAGAAGACGAAGGTTATCAGAATTATGTGATGATGGATTTGTGCAATACATTTCGAACAATCTGATCACACATAATATACATGGTAAGAGCATTTATATTATGAAAAATTAAAAGGTCAACTAGACAGGTTAAGGGTAAGCCGTAGTAATAAATAATAAAGTATACAAAAACAACCTGATAACCACTCTGAATAATAAATTAGTATTACCAGGGTAGGTTAAGGGTAAGGACAAATCGTTTTTGAACACATAAAGGGGGTTTCAATTTCCGTATAGCCAAAGCTTCAATGAACCTTAGTATACATCCTTGAAGACTTTCTTACAATACTACAAACGCTGACTTGACATCAACCCTATAGCCAGTCTCAACCAAATGTTTCGCAATAGAGGAGGATGTCTGTCTATCCTGTGATTTTATTTGACCATCCAACGTGCTATATATAGAAAGCCAACATGGACAGGGCAATATCTTAATTTTCATAGTCACTGCCCTATTCATTACAAACGCCGTTCAATCGTATTTGTACTAGTGATACTATTAAAGTAGAGATGAAGCTCTTGACTGATACGTAATGAATAATGGTTATTCTTTGAAGTTCATAAACTGCTGGAAAGGTTGCAATACAACTAGACCTATGAAACTTCTGCCCCCCCCCTAAAAGAGAGTTAATATTACGTTACCATTCAGAGGCGACACAAATAGTTTCATGTTGAAACGGAGACTTAAATTAGCTATCTACCGGACATTTTAAGCTGCCCAACTTGTCATTATCGAAAAGACAAGGTCTATGTTTCACCAAAAGTCCGAACAGCATGAAAGCGATTGTATCACATCCCGTTGCGTCTATTAATTTACATGTATGTGTGGAAACACGTACATAGGGAAGAGCAATCCTGATTTGCAATTGAGGGTGGGTGAACATATACCAAAATGGTTGCAGAATCAGATGAATTCCAATGGTCAAATTAGATTACAGGATAGACAGACATCATCCTCCATTGCGAAACATTTGATTGAGACAGGTTATAAGGTTAACATCAAATCAGCATTTGTAGTGTTATACAAAAGCATTCAAGGACGTATACTAAAGTTTTATTGAAGCCTTGGCTATACGGAAATTGAAACCCCCTTTATGTGTTCAAAAACGATTTGTCCTTACCCTTAACCTACCCTGGTAATACTAATTTATTATTCAGAGTGGTACTTTAATATTTTTTCCTTTTTTATGACTTACCCTTAACCTGTCTAGTCTTAACAAGTATATTAGGTGTGATCAGATTGTTCGAAATGTATTGCGCAAATCTATCATCACATAATGCTGATAAACTACGTCTTCTCATTGCATCATCGAAATTCATCATAAGGACTAATTGTTTTCAATTATCTCAAATGAACAAATTTCAAAATAGAGAACAACTAACCGACCGATTGAACATATAAAGTAAATTAATCAAACTAATGTGATTGTGAATCACTCATCATTAAATTAATGAATAACAAAGAACCCAAATGAAAGCAAAATGTTTTCAATGATAGTTACAATCTATTCAGTACCGGTTACCAGTGTCCTATAATCAGATGCGAAAATAAGTTTGTCAATAGGATTCAATAATGACCATATTATTTTGTTCGTCACAAGGCATAACTGTCATATACATTCGTCGGCAAGTATCTGTTAACACAAGAATGAACATTATTACAGACACAATGGTTTTTCAAACGGTCTTTGAAACATTATCAAGAAAGGGCACTAGGGATTGTTGAAATATATATATATATATATATATATATTAATCAGTTGCATGTAAAGGTTCAGATGCAGACGTAAAGGCGAGGATTAGCAAAGCAGGGGTCGCATTCCTACAATTAAAGAACATATGGAACTCAAAACAACTTTCAACCAATATCAAAGTCACAATCTTCAATACGAATGTCAAGGCAGTTCTACTGTATGGAGCTGAAACTTGGAGAACTACTACAACCATCATCAAGAAGGTACAAGTATTTATAAATAGTTGTCTACGCAAGATACTCAACATCCATTGGTCGGATAGAATCAGCAACAGCCTACTGTGAGAGAGAACAAACCAGATTCAAACTGAAGAGGAAATTAGGAAAAGACGATGGAAATGGATAGAACATACATTACGCAAATCATCAAACTGAATCACGAGACAAGCCCAAACTTGGAATCTTGAAGGAAGGCGGAAAAGAGGAAGTTCAAAGAACACATTACGTCGGGAAATCGAAGCAGATATGAAAACGATGAATAGGAACTGGAAGGAGCTGGAAAGGATTGCCCAGGACAGGGTTGGATGGAGAATGCTGGTGAGTGGCCTGTGCTCCTTCACGAGGAGTAACAGGCGTAAGTAAGTAAGTAAGTTGCATGTAAAATATATATTTAAATCAAAGTCAGTCATTATAGTCTTAGATTAAACTGATCGTCATACTTATATATTTTTAGTTTAATCTCGTATGTTAATAGTAAGTGAAAACCTACTAGCGAGTGAACAGATTAAGGCGACTGCTTCATATTCTCTAACTGCTAATAATGGTTAAATATATTATATTCAGTGGTTAGTATTGCATACTCTACTTAGTTAATCACTTCATCAGTCATCAAACGCCTATTTTTTTTAAGAATGATTATAAATGAATAAGATACTTGATAGTTTCCTCATAAATTTGAATGAATCAAACCCTATTCAGGCATACAGAAACGGCACAATAACACTGTATTAATTAAATACTGGTTGATTTTACACAAACTGATTAGTATATTAATTCATTATTACTTTACTACAGTCTGTATTATTCTTATTTTATAAATGTGTTCAATTCATATTTGTACACTTAGAATTCGAGAACAGTTTGATCAGTCTTATTGGCATATGTGTACATACTGTACGTATTGCCTTGAGACTGATCAACTGCAGCCCTAAACATCAATAGGAAGATTCAAGTAAACAATATCAAGTGAACTTAAACTTCACCCCATTGCACAAGGAAGTGGCTAACAGGACTCAGTAGCTAAATAAATAACGTGATGGCCTTTGGAGCGAACTATAGTGGATTTGAGTCCCGGAGTAAACATCAACTCTGAGATTCAGGTACATCCAGCTGACGAGTCCCAAATAGGACGAAATGTGCGTCGAACTGCATTCCACTGCTAGCCACTATCCATCACTGCTCATTGTGATTCCTGTTTAAAATTACTTCTGTTTTTCATTCAGTATGACGATTATTCAGGGTAATATTTGTTTTATTTTGAGTATGCTATTTTATTCAGTTTAACATTGATTTATTTCAGTGCGACGTTTATCAAAATGCCTGTTCAATATATTCTTTTCATTAAATTAACGTGAACTATGTTCAGTCTGTCATTTGTTTAGGTGGAGTTTTATTCTCTGAGTTGGATGGTTTTGTCGTAGAGCATTCATTGTTCTTCTGAACAAAATCACCACCACAAACTTCAGATAAACTTCGACTTCTTCCACAACCAATCCATCTAGCTCAGAAAATAAAACTCAAACTAAATAATTAACCTGAGCTACAAATCTTCTCCACCATTTCAATGTAACTTGTCATAATTCTGGGTATTTTCCACAAATATGTTTTCTTTCTAATTAATAATCAGAATGGGTTTGCAATCAATATATCAATGAGTGTATTTTCGACGAGAGTCTTCGTTGTATCTTGACGTTAATAGATCTTCAATTGTACCAGTCTTCCGTGATCGTACATCACGTCGTGAGTATTACAGTAGTTACGCGTTTTCTCAAACAAAAGTAACGAGTGATGCGGATGTAACAGCGAGAACTAGCGCTACTACGCTTTTATTATAGAAGACTAGTAGTTAAAAATTTTCAGCAGGTTGCTTCCAGCTGATGAATAGGATTAGTTGTGGTTTGTGAACAATGCAATCCACATGGAACAAATAGCTAAGTATCGAGTGGTTTGTTAGCTTTACTACGACTTTAGACTTTCATAGATTTATTGGTTTCGGAAATTTTATTACGTGAAGAGTAACTGACATGGACGGAATACTCAAAATCATTGAAGTGTGTCTGATATCAGTTATCTGTTGCGTATTACTAATGGGAACCATCAGCGGTATTATGTAGAACAAGAACACAATTGGGGACAAACGAATGTGTTTGTACATAAAACTACAGAACATCTTAGTAAAATATGAGAACCAAACCGCAAATACTTAATTTGCAAAATGTCCATCAATTTTCTCAAACTTGACTGTTCCTTATACAAACGTCAATCAATCATCTCAGACTTCACTGTTCTTTCATTTCCGCAGCAATCATTCCCTGTTCTCGTTCTCTTTACTTTGATCGTAACCTTCAATTGCCAGGCATTTCACTTTTTATTGATGATACATACTACATATATATCGACATTAGTAGCACACACCACAGTACCTTTAAAATACTTCTCGTCATTAATTATTTCCTAGCTGACTATGTCACCTATGAAGTTTACTTGGTCACAGAATGACTAATTCTGAGTAGAAAGTGACTCAATGTTCCTAAATGAAGATTCTCTTCATTGAGTTATATTTACTTTCCTCAATGTTAAAATCACTTGTTTATTTCAACATTTTAACCTTCGGTTTCTTTACTCAAAAGGTGACCACCATATTCATTTTTTATAGTAAATGATTTTACTTTTTCTCCACCAGTATTTCCAAAGCACATACTTTGTGAATTTGCTCATCATTGTTCATCACATTTCTCCTACCCTGAAGAGATCTATAATGTCAAGCTAATACCAACCTCACAAATTTGCGTAGATCAGATTCTTCCAAACATTTGATTTAGACCACGATTTTTAGTCAATCACTGTTATACTATCGAAATAAAACCTATCAGTTTATTCATCAACAATTAATCTGTTAAACAACCAATCATTATGGATTGAAAGCCGACGATTAATTTGAAAGAATGAGGATTCCTCAGCTAAGAAACTTTTCAGTGATATAACCTTTTTAAGAAGTAATATTTCACTTGTAATAGTTTACAGTCGGACGTACTCAAGTGTTAGATATGAAAGTCTTTGAAAATGAAGTTGTTTCGCATAATTCAAGGAACTAATCAAAGATTTGTGGAGATTATAGAAATTTTACGGTTTAAATCAACAGTTAATATTAGCTAAGCGACGATTGAAAACCTAGAAACAATAGATATACGTTTAGTTCAAGTGTGGTACTCTTTGCTAATGACTAGCTTCAAAACGTAAATCCCAGAGTTTTAGTTAGAAATCCTGACCAGTGGAGATAATCCATGTCGGGTGTGAGGCAGTTACCCATTGAAGACTACTGAAGATGATAGCGCAATGTCGTGGTTTGACTGAGATAAGACATTAAGATCGTTGGATCCCGGATCAGTAATTTAGAGTTTAGGCATTCCCATGCGAAACAGTAGGGCCTAAATGCAATTATTCCGTGCGCGGTCGTGGATGCATACACCTGAAGATCATCAAAGTAGAAGTGTAAGATACGAATCGGCAGTCCAATGCTTCCAGGTTTCCAATAGTGGTTCGTGATTTTAATGAAATGCTGACTAGTATTTGCGAATTTTAGGCAACATAGCTCACAATCGATCTTAATGGCTTACGTGAATTCATTATTTATCTTCTTTTAAGTTGCAAGTCATGTCATAATTTCAAACATTCTTAGTCTACGACTTCGTCCATTATTGTTTATTCTTTCATATAACCATTACTATTGGTGTCTGTTTTAGTCCCGACCACGTTATTTAATGTAAAAACACTTTATCCTTAGTGTAGTAGAAAGCTGGATGAAATATAAATACCCTATTGTCGTGGTTATTGTGTATCATATTGAACTATCAGATTCTTACCTCACCATACTTCTCGCTGTTAGTCCTCTATTATCAAATATTTGTGTGGAAACATACACAAAGAAAAATAATCGAATAATGAAACAAACGGTTATGGGCTACATGTCGAGATGGATTCACAATCACTTATTGTCAAATATTCCGATGAACATAAAAATTAGAAAACTAAGTTCATCACTAGCAAAACAAATAGTCGGAATGAATCATACGGCTGACATCAACACAACTGACAACAAACATGGTATAGGGATGGTTGAGGTTGGATTTTTCGGTTTGTATATACATTGGCTATTCGGAATTACAAACTCCCATTATGTGTATAGAAACAATTTGTCGGAACCTTGAATCTGACTTGGTAATCTCTGAACTATTGTACAACGTAGGGTGGTGTTACAACTTCCTGTGTTTTTTCTACATATTATATCAACGTTTTACCATTAGCACTATGTTTATTTGGATTTTCGCTTAATTGACCTTCATTCGGTTTTTGTAAACATCTCAATATGTATGTGTATGATTAGATTGTTCAAAATATATGGCACAAATACGTTATATTTTTCACATCAATCCTTCTCATTGTTCTATCTAGAACTCCAGATTGTTAGAGGTGCATAACTAGAAAGATATTGAGTAACATAGAGTACACTTTTATATTTACCCTATTTCCGATTATCTTCACGTCATTATTATTATTTAATAAGAAAAATAGAATTCAGTGAAGAAATCTTTCTCTTTTCGACGAAATCATCTACTTAAGCTGTACATTCGTATATATAATTAGATATGGAAAATGTATGTCTATTGAAGGATAGAAAGGATTGTATCTCACAAAAAAAATGGATTCGACAATAAATAACAAATGAGGTTAACGTACTAATCAAGGGGTAAGGAAGAACAAAATTTGAGGGTCAGATAATAGTCCAATTGACAGATATGAAGAAAAGCGACAAAACAACAAAAGTCATAATAATAAATGATTAGAGTTTAAAGTGCAAAGTAGTAATAATAAAAGTGCATTAAAAAAACCACCTAGCAACATACCCATTAAGGCCAAGGAAGGATAAGAGGTTGGACAAATCGTTTCTGCACGCAAAGTTCAGGCTTTAGTTTGTGGATTGCCAATGCCTCTGCGGTGCATAAAATAATGATTCGAACCCCCTTCGATCCAGTTCCTTTGACTCTGTAAACTATATTAAACGAAGAGTCTTTTGGAGCGATATGTCCACAGTTGATTAAGTGCTCCTGCATAGAACTCGTGATTGTTTTTCGCTCCCCTTTCAAGAGCCAAGCCGGATAATGTTCCGAGATGTGTTTGGATAATGATCGCTTTGTGTGGCCTATGTAACATACCCCACATGAGCAAGTAAACTTATAGATACACATTGAAGTGGCCCAAAGCGAAAGTTTGTCCTTAACACCCCCCAGAATGGTAGGTCGGTTAGAGAGAATGATTCGGAGCTTAGCTAAGTAGAATGTTTTATTCAATGATTTCGAAATCGGTTTATCTAGAATTTCATCAGCCGTGTCTCCTTTAAATATTATTTAATAGTATTTCCATTCATATATGAATACAAATTGAGTTTCCATAGACTGTGAAGTTAAATGTTACATATGCCTAATCTCAGTTAATCCTGATATATCATACTATTTAGTAGAGGATAATTAATGAAAAATAAAATAAGATTATCTATGTCAAGACATAGGACTAATAAGTTAACGCAGTTTCAGTGTAGTAAACTCAAGATCTAGTGGCCATTAATTGAAAGAAATTTAGTCTGTCTAGTCATCTGTAACTCTGAATAGCTTTTTGATTAAAAGTAACTTGTAATGAAATCACTTTAGTTAATTTCGTGAATGTATGAGCCTTTTCTAATATATAGTAATGCTTAATTTAGCATTCTTCGACACTACGGAGTTCCTGAGAAGATTGTCAATATTATCCGGAACTCATACGACGGACTACAGTGCAAAGTAGTGCATGGAGGACAGCTGACAGATGCATTCCAAGTAAGGACCGGAGTCAGACAAGGCTGTTTACTCTCTCCCTTCCTCTTTCTTCTGGTGGTCGACTGGATTATGAAGACCTCTACATCTGAAGGAAAACACGGAATACAATGGACAGCTCAGAATCAATTAGACGATTTGGACTTCGCAGATGACCTAGCCCTCCTATCACGTACACACGAACAGATGCAGATGAAGACAGCCAGTGTAGCAGCAGTCTCTGCATCAGTAGGCCTCAGCATACACAAAGGGAAAACCAAGGTCCTCAAATTCAAAGCGGAGAACAGCAATCCAATCACTCTTGATGGCGAAACTCTGGAAGATGTAGAGTCCTTCACATACCTGGGAAGCATCATCGATGAACAAGGAGGATCCCATGCAGACATAAAGGCGAGGATCGGCAAAGCAAGGGCCGCTTTCCTACAATTGAAGAACATATGGAACTCAAAACAACTTTCAACCAGTATCAAAGTCACAATCTTCAATACGAACGTCAAGGCAGTTCTACTGTATGGAGCTCAAACTTGGAGAACTACAACAACCACAATCAAGAAAGTACAAGTATTTATAAATAGCTGTCTACGCAAGATACTCAACATCCATTGGCCGGATACCATCAGCAATAGCCTTCTGTGGGAGAGAACAAACCAACTTCCAGCTGAAGACGAAATTAGGAAAAGACGATGGAAATGGATAGGACATACATTACGCAAATCATCAAACTGCATCACGAGGCAAGCCCTAACTTGGGATCCTGAAGGGAAGCGAAAAAGAGGAAGTTCAAAGAACACATTGCGTCGGATAATAGAAGCAGATATGAAAACGATGAATTACAACTGGACGGAGCTAGAAAGGATTGCCCAGGACAGGGTTGGATGGAGAATGCTGGTGAGCGGCCTATGCTCCTTCACGAGGAGTAACAGGCGTAAGTAAGTAAGTAAGTTAATTTAGCAAATCACTGGATAGACAGTGACATATTGTTTCACTATTGAGGTGATTTCATTGTTTTGAATCAATACCTAATTATTAATTATGCACAATAATTGAATGATTATTATTTGGGTGGAACTAAAGTACAACTTATCAATGTATTAAAGCTTCAGTGAAAAAAAATCACATGAGTACGTCCAAGTCAACCATCTAATCTTGTTACTGAATGACCATAAAACATGTAGCTAATAATTGATTTTAAATGAAACTTGATGTTATGTTCATTATCTTCATACTCGATGACCTGGGATAAATGGATTAAGTAAGAACTAGAATATAAGTGTTCCTGAGTATACATCTCAGTAATTGAATTAACTAGCATATACAGTAGTAATAAATGATCAAAGTATAATAGGATTGACTAAACATCAACTTTGGGTTGCAGGGACAACTAACTGACGAGTTCAAGATAGGATGAATCGCGCATCCTCGATCCTACTGCTAGCCACCATCCATCTCCGCTCATAATGCTTGTAAGTTTCAATTTCAAGGCAATCCACATAGGATGCACATATGACAAAAAGAGACTGATCAATTAGTCTTAAACAAAAATGGAAAGACCTGAACAACCATTACAAATAAAATATAAATATTCTTGAGTATATATTTAAGTAATTGAACTAATTAGCATGTAGACTAGTAATAAGCAATCAAAGTATAATAGGACTGAGTGAACACAATTGGACCACAATAATAGTAGTGTTGGAATAATCCCAAATTTAGACCTCTTTGTAATTCAATTGGATTTATACTGACAAAGTCATTTAGGATCATCAGCAGTCACATTAGAACAGAAGTAACGCTGACAATAGAACATCTAGTAATTATATTGTAATGAAATAAATTCAGGACTGCATTAGACTGACCTAATCCGATTTTTATTGAAATAAACTCAAACTGTCCAGAGTATCAACTAGATAACGTCTATTAAGTATTTATACATTAATATAGTAGTGGAATATGATTAACGAATATACAGATAGACAGAACTAAACAAGGGAGTATTTGGAAGATTCATGTGCAAAGCGTTGGAATGTGCAATTATGTTCATCTAACATATCTGTTTTAGATAACACAGGTGTTCGAAAACTAAGTAACTTAAACCGGTAAGATATTGTACCATATTCCGTATTTTTGCGTCGTGAATGTATTAACTATCAGATAGGGTTTGTGGAGATTTTTTTAGAAATTTTCACAGATTGAAATTATGAGTCAGGTCCTGGGTTCGAGCCCCGCGTGGTGCGGGATCGTGGATGCGCACTGCTGAGGAGTCCCACAATAGGACGAAACGGCCGTTCAGTGCTTCCAGGTTTTCCATGGTGGTCTAGCTTCAACTGACTCATGATCTTAACCATCCAATTGTAATTGCACTATTATTTCTCTCTCACTCTATTTGACCCATATTTATTCTGATCATGGATCTTAGCATGTACACTTAACATATACGCAGATTCAAGTTTACATTCTGATATGAGTCATATTAACATTAACAATTTTATTGTATTTTGTTTATCACAATCCTAAATTCACATGCTTTAAACGATGTACTTTGCCCTTAACCTGACCATTTCTTCGGATTATTAATTTGGATATATGAATTGTAGAACCTGAAGAGAATTTATCGAAAAGAATATTCTTCGTTCAAATACTAGTCTTTTAATATGACGGGGATCTTTAAACGATTAAAATGTATTAACTGTTAGAAGATCAGAGGTAATCATATTCAGCTGTATTGCTGTAGCAAATATGAGTCATTATGATGGCAGTGATATCCCTTACTTACTACTTACTTAAGCCTGTTACTCCTCGTGAAGGAGCATAGGCCGCTTACCAGCATTCGCCATTAAAACCTGTTCCAAGAGATCCTTTCCAGCTCTTTCCATTTGTTATTCATCCTTTTCATATCTGCTTCTATTTCCCAACGTAATGTGTTCTTTGAACTTCCTCTTTTCCGCTTCCCTTCAGCAGTTCAAGTTAGCGCTTGTCTCATTATGCAGTTTGGTGATTTCCGTAATGTATGTTCTATCCATTTCCATCATCTTCTAATTTCTTCTTCAGCTGGAAGCTGGTTTGTTCCCTCCCACAGGAGGCTGTTACTGATGGTATCCGGTCAATAATGATATCTCTAATGTCTATCTATCATTCATATGAGCTGTTAATAGTATGGTGTGTTTATCTTTCATTTACCTCAGTATGAGTAGCTAAATCATCACATAACAACCAACGCAGTATCCAGGACACAAATAACGAAACTGTAAAAAAAACAAGCTGACGTAGTTTTAAAAAAATTCTTGCCGAAAAACCGTATTTTTGCTGTCAAATATGTGCATATATTTCAAATTTATAATTTTTTTATTTTGCTACCAAGTCACTAAGTGTTCGATAAATTACAATGTATCAAGCATAGTCATTTGATAGGCTTATTCTATCAATTAACAAGCTATAAAATCACAAATTATTACGTAATATCAACACTACATTAAATAATCACCAGATGGAAACCTCAATTATGTAGGTGGATTTTAGGCCAAAACTGGGCACTTAAATAGACCTACGACCAAATACAATGTCATGAAATTTTAATCGGTATCTAACCGAATGGAAAATACTCCTCATCTTTACAATGATTGGTTGTAAAGTGTAAGAAATTAAATAACGGAATTTCACCAAATGAATACCCAAGACTCTTAAAGTTGATAAACGACTAGCCTTTTCCGTGATAATGTTGAGTAGGTACAAAAAATGAAGAAAAATCAAAGTTCCTGTCTAGATTGCGGTGAATCTACAATTTATGGACGAACCAATCAGATTTAGGATAATAGGTCTTAGATTTTGGCGTAAAATTCACTCACCCATTTGGCCAAATAGCGTCTTGGCATTTTAGCTGATGTCAGTTCGTGATGATGAGCCGTAAATCTAATTCCCAGCCCTAACCATCAAATGTTAATCCTAATCGTTATTTTCCAAACTGATTTATTACCCTCATTTAGCCCTAGTAAGTAGGCGGACACCCTCAAGATCACTTTATCGTCGCTCAAAGGTCGTCCATAAATTATAGTCTTACCAATTTGTCTTGTGGATATCGGTTTGTGATTTTGCACTTTTCGTTTCCAACGCTTGGTACGTATCAATCACATTGGTTATAGATTATAAGGCTTTTGATGGATATTATTTTGGTAATTTTTATTTCTTCGAAGAGACTTAACATATTTTAAATGCCGATTTGAAGGTATGATGATACTCCAAGTAGAAAATCTGAGTTCCGTTATCTGCTTCACTGCCATTCATAGATGAGAATTCAGCTCTAAAGGATTTTAATGAATACTAAAGCTCATATTGCCTTTGATCAATCGTCAAAAATGAAGTATTTAAGACATTATCAGAAATCAAATGACTTACATAAGTATATCATTATAAGGTAAATTTGGACAAAGGTAGCAGTAGAATCAAGGAAGTGCATTTTGTCCAGGTCAAAACTCGGCAGATGGATGCCCTTGCATCCTAGTGTTTTAAATAATGAAACAGACATATATCCTTGCCGTATAGGCTAGTGACTATCTGAACCCATTTGATCAATGGATAACTCATTGACCATTTGAAGTGAAAGCTCCTGTGTTCGAGTCCTGGCATTAGTATCAATACAGGCATCCATGCATAACCAGCTGACAAGTCCCAGATAACACAAGAGGGATGTCATAGATTCTACTGCTAGCCAGTAGAATGACAGTGTAATCGAGATGCACATACGTTAAAAGAGATTGTTCAACCATAATAGTTAACAGCAACAACAGAAAAATAAAATCCTTTTAGAATAATAAATACAATGCGGAACTAAATGGTGAGTGGCTATTCTAGTCTTGCAAATGTCCCTTGAAAATGATATTTTCAAGGCTAAATGTTTTCAAATAACGTACGGTATTACCATTTTATTTCATTCGTTCAAGATAATAATCTCCCTATTATCAACATCAGTATACGTTGATAAATATACCAGAAGCATGAACTCTGGTGCTAACCACCTGTTCAGGTTTATGAGCAAAAAATTATCCTTTATAACAAATTTTTTATCTGGCTTGCATTTACAATAATCGGAAAGAAAAGAGAAATACCCAAGCTTAAGACACATAGACCTATTTAAAATGAAATTACATGAACCTATGACTGTAAAATTCCAAATAAGTTATAAAAGTTATCTAGATCATCAATTTTTTTGCATTAGAGTGATGCAGAGACGCAGTAGTGTATTCAAATGTTAGCATTCTGTTTTTTATAGCAGAACTTTTAAACCTCTGCTATGAGAAGTGATTGAAATTCTCAGATATTTCCATTTGTTTCAAGACAGATCACGAGGTGACCTTATTTCACCATTCCTCATTTCTAATAACGGTTTGTGTACGAAAATGATCTATCTATTTTTCATTGACGATTAACCATTTCCGGCTCAATAGTCACTTTAGAATAAAATTAGGGTGGATTTCCTCTTGTCTCCGAATGATCGTCAGGTTGCACATACTATCCAAATAATTAGTATCAACATTTCCATGGAGGAACATGATCTTGACAGAAATAATAGTTGCTAGGGTTAGCACAAGCCAACTTACCTACTGTCTTTATCGTTGAAGTGATAGTGCTCGTAAAAAAATAGAGTTGAGCTACAAGCCAGCTTCAGTATTCCAATCAGTAATATGGCAAATTTGATTTCAATGAGAGTAAAGCGTTGTACATTTGTTGCAGCTACCATTCCATCCATCACACAATCTGTATGAAATTACTGTCCAGTTGATACAAGTTGTGATTCGGTGTGAAACCACATTACAGCACTAATAACGATAACGCATATTAGTACTACGGTCATCCACAAACACCTTGAAACGCCTCGATGATGGTCTCTTGTGTTGGACCATCGGATCTAAGCAGTCAACCAACCTACGAGAATAAGCACTACTTTAATACTTCCGAATAATTAGATGACAATCCGGTAGCTGGACCTTCTGAAAACATTTATAAGGAGCAACTAAACTTTTTCCGTAATATGTGATCAAGGAAAAGATGACTTACGAATATTTTTCGTCCTAAATTATGATATATAGATTAGGTGGATTTTCTTCTGATAATTAAAGTCTCCGACGAAAATCTGAAACTCTTTCGAAATGTTCACTTTGAAGAATCAATATGGAGAAATATTTTATCGTCTGCTGGTCCACAAATAAGATTTACATCAGAAGGTAAAATTGGCTCCTGAGAATGAACAACTTAAGGAGAAAGTGATACTTCGTAGAAATATTTTAAGAACCAGTAAACGTTGGTTGACTTTTTTTAATTATCCATAGACCGTTACTATTTGGTGTCTATGTGAAATGACAATTTCTCTGCGCACTACCATTGTGCATTGTATTTTAATTTTAATACACTACATCCTTCAAGCACTGGTTCATTAGTAGCTACTAAGGTACGTTTCCGATAGATCTAAAAATTTCAATCTCGTGCGCTACTTTCAGTGCTGTTACTGCAGATTTTAAAAAACGGGACTTTTAGTAAATGCTTCACTTAATTGCTTGCAGTAAAGTAACTGAAAATGAGTGATGATGAAGTAATCCGCACTAATCTAGGACTTAGATACCAAAACAACGTTTACGATGAGTCTAGACTAACCAAGTAAAAAGGCGAAATTTATTATCAAAAATCACATCTGATATTCAAGAGATTTGTTTTCAAAATTTTCAATCTTACGAGAGCGTAAATGTGAATGGAACTTTAGGGCTTGCAATTGTACCATAAGTTTTAGAACAAAAAATCCAACCAAAGACTCAAAGACTACCATTATAAACTCAATTATATGGATAGTTCTCTCAAATGATGATATAATCATATCACAGTTGAATAACATGAAAGAAATAGCTGGAAGTTGTATCAAAATAGTCAGTAACCATGATCCAGCTAGTTCAGGGACCTAAAGAAAACGTTAGAAGAATCATATGGAAATACCAGCTCCATCAAATTTCCAGCATACCCAAGGTACAGTCTAAGGCCTTCCAAAACAGAGTATAAGACGAATACGGCAGTATTAATTACTTTATAAACGGGGTCTAAGTATTCGAACTATAAAGTTATCAAGCTATTAATTAATATATTTTCAAGAATCTACCTCTATAATGAGTGTCATTAGCGTTCCGATAAACCAAAATGGGGAATAGAGCGAGTTGAAATAAAACAACATCTGTAAAGGTAAATTTGTAACATATTCGAATTCTGTATATATATTTATTAGGAATTATGTTGCAAGGATGAAAATAACCTTTGTGTCTGTTTTTAGAATATATGCTTCCATGTGCACTTTTACTTAGGAATAAGTAATCCGCTATTGACTTCAAAGCACGTTTAGCTTTCTTTGACATTACCCAGAATTTCGAATATGAAGCAAACTGAGTTGCGAAGGACAATCAGTCTCAACATTCAATACGCATTTCAAACATTCGAAAAAGACTTTATTATTTCTCACCCAAAGTGTTCGAATATAATCTAGACCATAGTTATTAGAAGTCAGGTTTCAATATGTTCATTATCCAATGACCGTGTGGCGAGCTAATGCAATCCATTTTGTTTATTTGTTATCAGTCTTCAGTAATAAGGATGGTTCCTTGGGTGATAATTGTTAAGGTTATCCGAGGGAAAACTTACAGAACTATTTCTTCAATAACACAGTTGAAATAAAATGAGCACCCGAAACGAATTTCGCAACCGAGATAATAAGGTGGCACTTCAAGAGGATATGACCCAACTTCAAAGTCGGGCAGATAAAAAAAGTGTAGAGTAGCCCATCTGAGACGTGTTTCAGATAACGCATGTAACATGGGTAACTCTGCTCTAGAGATATCTCAAGCTGTAAGAGATCCAGGAGTGTTGGTACCCTACTATCGAAAGTTGCACCTTAACTGAGACAAAAATACCTCTCAGGCAAATCTTGGACTGGTAATGTTAATACAAATTTTTGACTAGTTCAACGGTGAAAATTCCCACTTAGTCTTAAAAAATTTTGTTCAACCACATTTAGAGCTTTGAAATAGTGTGTCCTCCCCCACTTCAATAGGGCGAGAACACACTGTGGCGTAACCGACTGAGAGCCACGACGATTCAAATTCAAACCTTATGAAGAACATCTCAAACCAATTAATCATTACCCATTAGATTATAGCCGTCTTAGTGGTGAACTTCTAATGACTTATAAAATCTAAACATTCTTGAACACCCCCTTAAACATCCACTCAGGCTCAGTCTCAACACAAACATTGAGGGTGACACCCAAAAATTGGAGGCACAACATAGCATAATGAACCACGGGCACACCTATACTTCACCTTGATCTATACATTTAAATCACATCCTATAACATCAATTCTTCACCTAATTGTAAACTAAGTACATATATGTTGAAGGAGTTACTGCAGCCACAAAAGTCGTCAGAAAGTTTCTTGGAAAGTGGATGATGAATTTTGCCGTCCCACAAATGATCACAACCTACAACGACACTTTGTTTGAAAACCGATTATTTCAATATCATACAGAAGTCTACGGAGCGAATTTGTATATCTATTTATTTGAAAAAAAATATTGGCACAAAAGGGCACCAAATACATATGCGCCACACAAAACAATGAGATAAAAAAAGAACAATAACCGACAGATTAGTGTAAGGTAGTGTAATAATAATAATATAGGTAATAATAGAGGAAACGGAAAAGTAAAATCAGAAGAAATCTTTCAGATAAGCAAGAGACAAGCCTTTTCCTACGAAGAAAGTGAAAGAAGGTTACAGCAGGATCGCCACTGACTTCTATTCTGAGCCATATCTGATAACGTCTCTAGCCACTATGTTGCACCATCTCTCGGACCACAACCAGGGAGTCGTGAAGGACCGACAGAAGCCAGTCCTTTGCAGCTTTCTTTCATACCACGACACCATGTCATACACTGACACCTCTCCGCTTCTTCCAACCAGCCCCAGCATCGAAAAATAATGCACGACGAGGAATTCTCTGGAACGACATTCATAGAACATGTCCAAGCTACCGAAGTCGGTGTTTCAAGATGGTGACACCAATTGAATTATCATCTCTGTGTCCGAACACACAATGCCGAACCTCTGCATTACTAACATGGTGTTGCCACTGGATGTCAGCAATCCTTCGGAGACAGCGATGATAAAACTCAGAGAGTCGTCCGGCATCCTCAACTCGGAGAGACCGGGTTTCACAAGCATAGGGCAAATCTGCTCTCACCGACGCGTTGTAAATCCGACCTTTTACAGTCAGACTAACATCACGAAGGCGCCAAATGTGGCCCAAATTGGCGTGAGCCACTCTGGCTTTCACTTTACGTGCATTGATCTCATCACTCACGCCACCACCAGCACTTATTTAGTCACCTATATCCGCAAACTTCTCGACTACTTCTATCTGCTCAATACCCAGGGTGTGAGTACAGGATTAGAATCCTGCCAGTCTTGTAGAAGTACTTTGCACTTCGAAGGTGCAAAGCACATACCATACCTACGGACACTGATTGCCAACTGATTAAGTGAGAATTGAATGTCTTGGGCATTATCGCACAGTAAGACAATATCATCCGCATAGTCAAGGTCGAGAATTTTTTCTCCAGGCAACAGATCCATACGATAACTACTTGCATCCATCAGAGCTGTTTCCAGAATGTCATCGATGGCAAAGTTGAAGAGGAATGTTGAGGTTGAGCAACTCTGTCTAACTCCACTGTTTGAATCGAACAATAGGGAGAGGTGGTTGTATGCTCTCACTCTTGAGATGGTGGAGAAGATTTGTAGCTCAGGTGGATGATTTTGGTGGAGTTTTGTTCTCTGAGCTGGATGGTTTGTTGGTGGAGCTTTCATCGTTCTTCTGAACGACATCATCAGCACAAACTTCAGATAGAAGTGAAGTGTTCAAATTTCTCCATATGTGTCTCAAAGCTTGTTCTGTGCACCTCGATGTTGATTGGTTCTTGTTGACCTTAAATTTATCATTGTTTACTTCTTTGTTTTTGTTGTGTCTCCCATTGGTTTGATTTTTGTTCCTTTATTTATGCATGATTTTCCTGATTGGTTGATAAATTGGATTGATTTCAATATGTTTGTTGATTGCTGATTGACCTGAGTGCCAAATTTCTAAAAATTCTCTGGTGTTTTTGGAGTTTCCTCTGCCTAAGATTTCTACATTTTCCCAATCGAATGAGTGTCCGTAGTTTTCCACGTGTACTGATATAAGTGAAGAGATATAATGGCGTTTGACTGCTAATTAGCACTGCTTGAATCGAACAATTGAGAGAGGTGGTTGTATGCCCTCACTCTGCCTGAGGTGTTTGTATATAGGGACTTCAAGATGTTAATAAACTTCTCAGGCACACCCTTCTTCAATAGACAATCCCAGAGAACAGCCCTGTCCAACGAATCGAAGGCAGCCCTAATGTCATGAAACACTACGATCGTTGGCCTGTGATAAGTATGGCGGTGTTCTAACATTTGGCGGAGGGTGAAGATATGATCAATACATCCTCGACCAGAACGAAACCCAGCCTGCTCCTCGTGAGTCAATCTTTCTCGGGTTTTGAACAACCTACGAAGTATGACGGAAGCCAATAGCTTGGACGCAATCGGAAGTAAACTTATCCCCCGATAGTTGTTACAGGAACGACGTGAACCCTTTTTAAAGATAGGGACAACTATCGACTCATTCCATGACGTTGGTACACTCTCTAGTTCCCAAACCTTTGTAAACAACGTCGTCAATTCCTTAGTCAAAAAGTCACCACTATCTTTAAAAAGAGCCGGAGGTAAGTCATCTGGGCCAGGTGATTTGTAGAGCTTCAAGAGTTGGAGTTCCTTGCGGACTTCCTCCTCATTTGGTGGATCAGTCGTCACCGGCCATGGAGGGTAGGACAGTCTGACCGATGTTGCCGGAGCAGCAGGCCAGTTGAACTGACCTTCGAAAAATTCTGCCCATCGTCCAAGACGTCGATGGATGTTGGTGATTGGCATCCCATCATCCTCGCAGATTGTATCACTCACACCAGACGTCTTGCTGCCAGTGACTCGGATGAGCTGGAAGAGCTTCCGGTAGTTACCAGATGCAGCTGCTGCTTCCAGCTCATTAGCACGCATCGACCACCAGGCTTCTCGGTCCTTACGCAAGCTTTGCCCAATTTCCTTACGTAACATCCTTCGTTTATGGTCAAACTCACGGTCACCCGGAGTAGACCGACGGGCTTCAATGAGTTGTAAGGAACCAGAAGAAACCCAGTGCTTAAAAGCGGGACGTTTCGCAAACCCACAACTGACTGTTCCCGCCATTTTCATGGCGTCATGCAATTGCAACCAATGCTCATCTATACTTTTCGGTGGAGTGGTAGCTAGCCTAGAGGCTAGCTCGGTTCGATACTTACTTGCAACAGAAGTTGCAACCAGCTTGCTAACATCAATCCGTTGATGGCGTTCACTTCGTTGTCCACTGAAAAGTAAGGCAAGATTGGCGCAGACCAAAGCATGGTCAGAGTCCAGATAGGTACTCCAAAAGGAGCCGCAGCCTTGTTTACAACCACGTCAGCAGTAGCTGATCGCGATGTGATCAATCTGAGTCCAGGCTTGAGATGCAGAGGGAGGACGCCAGGTGGCACATCGGCGATGACTGTGCCGGAAGTTAGTGCCAGCCAGAAACAGGTTGTGGTCTGTGCACAGTTGCAGTGGACTGTCCCCATTGTCTGTCCTGCCGCCAACGAGTCCCCATTGGCCACCTAAACGACTCTCTTCTGTGCCTAGACGCCCGACCTGGGCATTCAAGTCTCCGGCTAGTACTACAATATCTGTCGAATGCACTTTCTGGAGAAGAACTGATAACTGGTGGTAAAACTCATCCTTGATTGCATCCGGGCTGCAATCTGTCGGGGCATAGGCGGAGATGACGAAAAGACATCGTTTCTCACGCCGATTTCTTCTCACTTTGATGGAACTCTCTAATGTAACAGCACATAACCGACTGTTAATGGGGATCCAATCGACTAGTGCTGCCTCAGCTCTAGCGCTTAGTGCGACACCAACGCCAGCAAGACCAGACGAAGATGCCACAGGGTCCCCGGATAAGCGCACGTGAAACAAGATTTTCAAAGCGACAGATGGAGAGCGAATTTGTAGTACTTCACCAGAGCCTTGAATATGGGTCTGCCTTTGACCTAAAGGTCTAACCCACAAGGCAGTGAAGCATCGTAAGGAGATACGGTCCAATGGTAGCTGGTGACCAACGATTGGTTCATACGCCATTTGTTCCTTCAGGATACTGGAGCCCATGTGCACCATTGGTTTGGGATCCGGTTAAAGCGCCGGGCATTCGCTTTTCGTCCTCTCAATTTCGAAAACAACAACCCCGCGACGAAAAGGCAATGAGTAGGATTTCCCTGGCAGAGGCTGTATACGCGTGACCGTGTGGGAGCGTTTGGAGAGGGAGGGCGGACCCAGCCCACTCTCGGCCATACCAAGACATGTGGGGGAAACGCAGAAAAAATGGTACGAGTCACTCCTACGTGGAACGGAATAGTGAGAAGATTATGACGTGCTAGTTATCTTCAATGTGGTTGCCGGTGACTTTCGGGTCGAATTTGAATTCAACTATTGGAGTTCTTAAAATCAATGTAACGGAAAGTACTCTCTGAAAGTCTCTCTAAAGCGCTTTGTTGCACAGTATTGTCATTTATTTGTTCCTTTCCCATGTTTTCTATCCTTACCTTTATTCAGATCGCTTTAAACCACACTTTATATTCTTCAGTCTTCCTTGTCTGCACTTTTATTATTCTAATGTGATCAAAGATTTACCTCTATCGTGTAACTCTACTGTTTTGTGTTGCCAGGCCATTGATAGCAGAATCGTCTCTGGCTAAACTCAGGGTTACAGCGTGCTTCAGTGTATATTTGTTAACCTTTGACCGTTTGCTTGGAAAGCTTACTGGAATCCTTTCAGTAAGATATCTGGTCCCACACATAGTGATTCTCAAGTGTCCTCCTCTTATTTATTAACTGTTCCTTCTGCTGTTTAGCATGTCACATTGTGCTATGGAACCCTTTGCATGTATAGTACTGGCTATAACTTTTGAGATATTTCGTACTTTTGATTTAATGTGTTTGCTTTCTGAACCTTTGATTCGTTAGTTCCGCATTCAGACCAAACCCTGGTATTTCGTTCGTTACAAAGACTATGTATAACCTTGTAGTGGCATTAGGCCCACACCACATAATCCTCAAAGCTGAACACGACACAACTGGGGAAATATATATTCAACACATAACATGGAGAAAAGCCCGACGATGAAGACGGCGGGAAGATTATTTAAAATTCATCGGATGGCATGGCTCGGCCTTGCAGGCGTGACCACATTTATATAACATAATTTCTTGTCCATAATAAGTGTATTGTTCTATCTCCAGCCTAAATATGTTCTTCACCATATATTGATGACTGTTATAACACGATTAATCAGTGTAGGCAATGATGTGACTCACACGTAAGATTTAATAGATCAGACAGTTACATCGTGACAAATCTACAATATTAGGTCTAGGTATATCATTAGAGCAGTACTAATATCGAAGTAGACTATAATTCAACAACCCGCTCAAATTTTCCGCTTCAATAAAGCTAACTGATTACAAACCTCATTTCGACAATTACACCGACTATTTCCAATAATTGCTAGCTAGACCAAACAGTGCAAATAGCAACACGCATAGTTGTACATTTATTTAGGGAACAACAAAGTACGAGCGCCAAAGAATTTACGTCCAAGCCAGAATCAAAGCCACCAGGTATGAGTCGACTAAAGTTAACTCGATACGATCAAACAAAAACTGATGTTTTCAGCGTATCATTATTCCAAACACAAACTAAAAATCCAATTTCTAATTATCACACAAGAAATCACTTGAACCTGTGTTGAGGTTTCCCGATCCACTATCAGCAACGGTTTTTGAAAGTCCCACTGATGAAGTCAATGGGCTAGCTTAGGTTCGTTTCAAGAGTAGTCATGAGTTTTACTACTCGTAACTTAGCTAGTCTATGAGCTCACAACCAAATGTCATTTGACAAGTATTCTCTATCTTATAGACATATGTGTACTGCTTCTACAATTGTCGATAGAAATTCGTTATCTTGAAATATGATGGTGAACACATTCACAGTTAGTATGGTTTGTTCTTTAAGAATTGGACGATGTAAACAGTAGATTACTTTTTAATCCTTCTGTCTCCTTTTCTCATCCGAAAATGCATGGTAAGATAATGAAGTAATTATGGATCTCGAGTCCTCAATAACATAGAATCTCTCAACTCTAAATATTTGACAAGAATTCGAGACATTAACTAGTGGATTACCGGCTTCCTCACAACAACCCTATACTGATTGATTAGCGTGGACCATAATTCTGACAAATTAGTTGCCGATTTACCTTAAACATGAGGGTTGATAGCATGTTGATGGTTCTTTACCAGCTCTCGACTTGATTAAAATCACAAACAGAAGTTCATATTTTGTGCCCCCCCACAGTCCGTCATTCAAATGGGACACTGTCCAAGATCACATTCAGATTATGATTCAGGTTCACATTCAGATTTGTGTAGTAAGTACGGAAGACCTACGGCCTATGTTATTCCTTTTCTATGAGTGTCCAGTCTCCTCTTGAATGAGCCATTTGAAGCTGCGGACACCACTGCTTCGGGTAACAGGTTCCAAGTATTGATGACTCTGTATGAAAATCTGTATGGCACGGGTATTTTGTTCGTTTTTGACTTTTCTACTCGCCTGATATGTCCTCTGAGATATCCCGATCTAGTGGGAAGAAAGAGAGAGAACAAGTTAGGTCCGAAATCATTTATCAGTATTCTGTACATCGAAATTAGATCTCCGCTTAGTCTGCGATAGGACAGAGTAAAGAGGTCCAGCTCTTCAAGCCTCTATTTGTATGATAAACCCCGGAGTTCCGGAATCGCATGGGTAGCTGCCCTATGTACTTTTTGTAGTATGTCCGAGTCACCTTTTAAACAGGGTCTTGCAGCCTGAACGCAGCTCTCTAGCTTAGTTCTCACTAAGGATGTGTATACTGTGGTGAACATGGTAGTATCTAACTTAGTGAATGTCCTTTTTAATGCCCAGAGGGTTCGAAACCCCAGGATATCCGATACGATATCGATACTTAAAGGTTATTTAGGCATACAGCCTGCAGGTGGATGCGTAACAGAAAGCAGTTTTGTAAGCGAAACTGTGAAAAGACCGGATAAGGTTTCACACTTTCATATGAAAACTGGTTTCAACTCTTCAGTTCATTGACCTTGAACTGGGCGGTATCACTGGTTTTGACATAATAACGTGAGTCCTCGTTAGTTTTTTTTATATATGTAAGACCCGGCCACATGTAATTTCGATGGAAAGGTGTGATCCTTGGATTAAATTTACGTCTAGGAACGCTAAAGTGGCACGATACTTTATGGCCTCATGTCCCTCTATTCAGCCATCAAATAATCAGTCTTGCGAACGAGAAGTATTGACCCATCTTGATTTACATATCCCGAATTTTTTCTGTGCTTACGCAACATAAGTTTAGTTTTTGACCCACAAAATCTGTCGTGGGTTTACCTTCCTGTATGTCGCTTTTCTTTTTGAGTCTTATCCAGTCTTCAGTCTTCAGTAATAAGGATAGGAGGTCTGTCGACCTATATTAATCCTTGCAGTTTGTAATACTGTGGAGGTCCAATCTCGTTTTGAATATATTAACAGACGGTGCTGATATTACGTGTTCCGGTAGGGAATTCCAGTAATTCACTACTCGGTGCGAGAAACGGAACTCCAGACGTAAACGGTTTGACCTCGGTTTTTGAACTTTCTTCGAATGTCCTCTCAAATGATCGGTTCTAGACGGAAGCAAAAGATAAGACATGTTAATACCAAGGTCATCGTTCAGTATACGATAAGCCAATATTAGATCACCCCGTACTCTACGGTAAGATAACGGAAATAAGTTAAGGTGTCTCAGTCTGTCTTCATAAGATAGGCCAGCTAGACCTTGTACCATCTTAGTAGCTCGTCGTTGGACTCTTTCTAGCATATCTGCTTCATATTTGAAACAAGGACTCGCTGCTTGAATCCCGTATTCTAAATGTGGTCGCACATAAATCGGGTATAGTAATTCAAACATTTCATCATCTAAATACTGGAAAGACCTACGAATTGACCATAATACCCTATAGCCTTTTGCAGCAGCAGCCTTACAGTGACTAGTCGTTTTAAGATCATTGCTTAATATAACTCCTAAGTCTTTATGGTTTCTTGCTTTGGGTAGCACGAATCCACGTAGTGTATAGTCATACGATTCATCTGAGTTATTTAACTGCATCACTACACTCTTATTAGGATTTACTTCTAGTGACCACCTGTCTAACCATGCCACCAATGAGCTAAGATCGTCCTGTAATACTATTCTATCCGACATACTATGTATGGGTCTCCAAATCTTTATGTCATCAGCGAAGAGTAGAACGGATGATTTTGCTACAGTTGGCAATTCATTTACATAAAGTAAAAAGAGAAGAGGACCTAGGATTGTGCCTTGGGGAACCCCACTTTTTACAGGTACCCACGAGGAGAGAGCCCCATTAACCCTTACCCTTTGTCTCCTGTCATGGAGAAAGTTACTTATCCAATCGACGACTGTGTTATGGATTCCAAAACGTTTCAGTTTGAATTTAAGACCAGAGTGTGAAACCTTATCAAAGGCTTTACTTAGATCTATGAAAATTACATCCACACAAGCATTCCGATCCTTTGCCGCAGCCCACTCTTCTCGTGCAATGAGAAGATTTGTCAAGCAAGATAGGCCTTTCCGAAAACCATGTTGTGCCCTGGAGAAAAGATTTTGCTCTTCAACATAGTTTATAACAGCTGTCCGAATGATTTTTTCCATCAGTTTCACAACTGCACTAGTTAAGCTAACGGGTCTATAGTTACTAACTAAATCCCTACTCCCAGCCTTATACACCGGACTTATTATGGCGTCTTTCCAGTCTCTAGGAAGTCTGGACTGTCTCAGAGACATGTCGAATAGTATCGCTAATGGTTCAGCGATTTCACCTGATATGGCTTTCATAATCCTAGGATGAATATCATCGGGACCACTGGACTTATCAGGTTTGAGATGCTGAAGTAGCCTTAAAACAGTATCTTTCTCAATGACTACAGGATCCATCAGCGAGCCGTCACGGTCACAATGAATCATTGGTCGTTCCTCATTACCGATAGAAAATACTTTACTAAAATATTCCGATAAAGCTTCAGCTTTTTCGGCATCATTCTCTGCTAAGATTAACGGATTGTCTCGTATCAAAAGTGATGGAATTCCATCGCTTCTCTTAGTTCGCCTTTTTATATACGAGAATAACCGTTTCGGACTATATCTAGAATCCCTAACCAATTGTTTTTCGTATGAATGTCTAGTCTTGCTTATTAACGCTTTACAGGCATTCCTAATCTTACAATAACTGGATCTGTATTGTTCTAAGCCAGTAGAGATGAACATATTCCAGTGATTCTTCCTTTTTCTAAGGAGTTTCCTGACCGTTTTAGTTATCCATGGTGGACTATTTTTCGGTCTTCGCGGTACCAGGTATGGTATGAACGGGGACGTAACTAGTCTAAATTTACCTTTAAATACAGACCATGCTTCTTCAACTGATATGCTAGTATCTACTAACCAATCTGTCTTAGCAGCGCATTCCTGAATGGCTGATATGTTAGCTTTCCATACATTTGGGCGCGGTGTAACCTGATCGTATAACATGTCCCTAGTTCTAAACGCGAATGACAAAACAGCGTGATCGCTGTTTACTAACGGTGGAAGAATATTTAAGTCGACAATATCCTCAGTCTCATGAG
This sequence comes from Schistosoma bovis, assembly GCA_944470425.2. Classification (NCBI taxonomy): domain Eukaryota; kingdom Metazoa; phylum Platyhelminthes; class Trematoda; order Strigeidida; family Schistosomatidae; genus Schistosoma; species Schistosoma bovis. Next base: position 45,807,654 of record OX103956.1, on the reverse strand, counting down.
TGATTACCAAATCCAGCAGAGAAGAACCCTGGTTAACACCAAAACGTGTGGGTTGGGATACATGCTGCACTAGTGCATGCTCCATCAATGTTATCAGTAACCTACTATCAAAGGAGTTTATAGATCCTTCTGTGGTCATCTCAGTCCAATCAATATCAGGTGCGTTAAAGTCTCCTATTATCAAGCACCTGGTATCATCACTCCAAAGATGAATGTGCTCTAAAACAAAGTCATCAGCTAAGCAGATTGGGCTCCGATAGATGACACCTAGCATAAATGTACTACATCCTATTGCCAACTTACAGCTAATGACTTCACAAGTGCCGCTATCATGGGATTCGCTAGTAAAGGAGCGGATATTTATGCCATTAGCGATATATAACAGGACACCCCCTCCTTTTCTACATCTATGTCTATCACTCCTGATGCAATGGTATCCGGATAATTCAGGAGTAATGTCTAAGTCATGGACCAACCAAGTTTCTGTCACTGCTACTATGAGTGGCTTTAACCTGTCTACTAGTGCTTCTAGTTCATAGAACTTATTTCGTAAACTACGAGCATTGGCATATAAAACTCCTAAGTAGAACAGCCTATCCACACAGGCCTTGGTAGCATTCGCTTCCAAGACCTGACTATCCGAAAACCCACTAACCGGAGATTTTCCTCGCCGTTTTGCCGACGGGTTTCAAGTTCAGCTAGTGCTTTCTTCCTTTTTATTCTATCTTCGAGAGGCATGTCAGGTCTAACTCGGATGTCAGAATTGTCGTGACAACGAGCGCTACTTAACAAGAGATCCCGTTGCTTCTCCGATCCTAGGATTACCTTAAGGAGTCTGCATGGACGGGGTTCAACATTGTCCTCGGTCCTCTTGCCTATTCTTATCAATTTTTTGACCTGAACTCCTTTGGAGTTATCTGGTAAAATACTACGAATGTATTCTCCTAGCTTTTCTAAGTCATGCGCGTGTCTAATTTTCGGATCAGGGTCGTTTGACTCCCGCAATTTGCTCACAATAATATTCGATGTTATTAGATTTTTCTTCTCAGTCACGCCAGGATGGGTTTCACTCTTACCTTCAGATTTTGGTAGTGCAATTTGTGGCTCACAATTTGGGTCCACCAGGGAGTTACTAACTACCTGTGTACTGCTTACAGCTTTTTTCTTTTCTGTTCGTTTCCTACGTACCGTATTCCATTTTTCATCCCTCATAACACTGGGACTATTTGGAACGGTGACTGTCTTATCCAGATCTTCGGTTTCCATTAAAGGTGCATTATTAACAATGTCAGTACCAGATGGTACTACTCCCCCTGTTAATGTCAACGAAGATTCCACTTTTACGTCAGTCAGAGTCAATTTTTTGAGGCGTCGCGTAACAGCAGGTACTACACTGACACATTCGTCGCTGTCAGTGCCCGTGTTGTCGGCGCATATGCCATCCTTCTTTTTACAGGCCAAAGCCAACAGGCTCATAGCCTCCTGTATTAGTAATGCCTTGTTGGCACAGCAAAACATGCAAAGCCAATGTGAGTTAGGCTTCGAGCATCTTTTGTATGCGGTGGGACTTAAGCGGGTGCACATTTTGTGGAACCACTTATGGCATTCGTCACACTGCATCCCCTCTTCCACAGGGAACAAACAGTTTGGTTGCCCACATTTGTGAGTCTTACCAACCATTGTGATTCGATTTAAAAGGTTTAAAAACAAAAAAATGATAACAATATGAATACAAGTGTTAGTCAAGGACTAAAAACAGGTACCCAGGACAAAATGTAGCAAAAATTTCAAACTTTAACCAAAGAACTCTTAGTTAAAGTAGACCAAGAATGCTTTTTAGTGCAATAAGTACCAAAAGCAAGTATAATCACAACAAGTACAAAATTCACTGCCCTTTTTGAAATTCGCGCACATCCGAGTTAATGGTTAGTTGTAATATTTCCTCAAATATATTTGCGCATGTATATTTGGTGCCCACTTGTACTAACATTTATGTGTTCAAATAATAATAATTTCCATTCGGTTTTTATGGTTTTTCACGTCGAGGCTAGTTTTAGTATATCTTAACTTTTAATGATATCCGATCTTACCAGGTCTGAGCATATTTTTTCACGGTCGTAAGCTGTTGCTAGGATTTGCTTAACAACTTTTATTTTATCATGGTCAGTAATTACACCTGACGGTGACCTAAATGCCGTTTTCCTGTCACTTGCGACAGGCAGTGGAACAAACGCAATGCATTCAAAATTCTTAGAGTAACTGCTCACAACAGACTTGGTAAGTCAGGTCTTAATTGGGTGTGTGGCACATACAACAGGAATGTTGCGAGTTTACTGAGCAATATCGCCATTCTCTTAACAGGTCTGTGGGAAGAATAGTTAGCGATTCTTAAAAAGGCAGCGCCGAAACGAATAAACAAACAGACTTGCAGTACGGTAGTCTTAGATAACATTAGTCTAGGTGGAGCAACTCAGCACCTTCATGAACTCGATAGTGTTAGACTCCCAGTACACTCGTGCCCCCAGGAAGGACTCCCCAAGTGGAACTTTGGTCCTCAAAACTTCCTCTGCAAGCGACTAGACCCTCGTCAAGTGTTGAAACGCATCAAACGCTACCGTCAAAAATGCTGGACAGCCCAGATATTGTAAGAAAATCAGCTAATGGATCAGTCGTGTAATATATTCCCAAGATTGTCCAACCAGCCAGACCGCAATCTAACTCAATTAAATGGACCCTAACCTTAATGTACTCAAAACCCGGGAAAGCAATCACGGTTCGCGATGATTCTCTCATAATTTGAGCTTCCTCTCAGTCTACAGAACGCAAACGACAGACGCTTTAGAAAGAGCTAAACAGGAATCCCCAAACCCCTAAACTGAGCCACTAACGGTTACACGGATTACTCTGGTGGGGGATACCAAACAGCAAAATAGTCTAAAACTCGTGTGTCGTCCGTCACCAGTGTCGATGTTGAGGACTTTCTACTGGCCAGTCACTTGTTGAAATCAGGAAGGGATATAGAAATACTGCATGATATGCTATATTCTAAGAGCAGTCTAACCAGGAAAATCCCTAAAGAATCTTGCTCCACGTTTTTTCGTGGAAGAAGTGTTATTGTGCAAGGTGTTCCAACAAACACAGGCACTGATTATGCAGACCATGATATCCTGGAGTGGATTGAACTTGAAGCTGATATATTGGCCCAAAAAGCGGCACGATTATCTAAGAAGGACGGGGATTCCAAACCCCAGCTAATAAAGATAACATCCCCATCCTCCCGGATGGCGGCTGCCACTCTCGAAGCATCTCGTGCCGACAGACGCCGGTTACCATCTGGAATCCGTATGCATCGGGACAGGCCACATGACGCAATTCAGCTAACCTTATTTTTACCGATCAAATCCTGGGAAATCATTTTCGTTTGTGGACTTACATGGTGTTATAATCTCTTTCTTACGGTTATGACCCAGCTATTCCTATTGCTTAGTATTCTCGGACACCGATTCACTCGACAAGTCCCCAAATCAGAACACGGTTAAACAGGAAAGAGATTATATTCCAAATAACAAGGTTAGATGGAAGCAAGGAGCAAGTCAGAAGCACAATAGGAGAAACGTTAGTATATTTATAGTTTTTTACATGAGAATATTCTAGAGTATTCTCCATGTACTGACTAGTACCGACTGGATAAGAATTAGCCACTCAGCGTGCACCAAAACAATCGTGCATTGAGCATGCTTTAATCCAGTCTATGTCCCGCTAACACATGGTAAATTTAATATCATCTTATCCTTCCAACTTAACCATTGTCGTCAATTATTATCAATATAGGACGCAACGTTAGTGTACATCGCCCCAGTATGGCAAGATAAGAAGCGCAATATGGTATATAATATCAACTTCAATGAAAAGTTAGGCATGAGTAATATTTCTTTCACTGCTGTATAAATTTACAGTTTGAACCAATGTATTTTTGTGCGAAGCTCCTTGTTAGTGGGTCCCTATTCTATTGTTCTGTGATAACCAATTTTTTGAAAGCAGTTTTTATGTTTAACACGTTCCATTTTGTTTGTTGCTCATCTTAATTTTGAGTCTTTCTCTCTAGAAATTGGAAAAAACAACTATACATTCACACAAATCAACTTAGTAGAATCTGGGGTGATCATGTTTGCCTCATTAAAAGTTTGGCGGATTGTTCGTAATCAAAATTTCTAGGGATTATCTGCAATCGTAACCGGAGGATCATCAGGACTTGGGCTGGCTACAACTAAAAAGTTAGCATTTTCAAATCGCAACTTTATTTTATTTGCAGATTAATTGCTGAAGGGTGTAATGTGTTAGTTTGTGACTTACAAAAGTCTCCTGTGTTATCAGAACTAGGCAGTAATTGTGTTTATTGTGAAACAGATGTAAGTTGTTCTGTGCATGCAATAACTTTGATTACTTAGACAAAATGCAGTTACATATATGACTATTACTATTATTTTCATCTCTCAGGTTGGCTCGGAATCTGATGCAATAAAAGCTGTAGATTTGGCCAAGAAAAATTTCTCAAAACTCCATATTCTGGTTAATTGTGCTGGATCGGCAGTGGCCTGTAAAACATTTAATATCAGACGGCGACAACCTCATCCACTGGATTTATTCGAGAACATAATAAAGGTTGGTATGTGGGTTCACAAATTTTCTTCAAGATGTGTAGCGGTGGTTTAGTGGTTAAGGCATTCAACTTTCGGTCACTAAGTCCTTAGTTGGAACTCTCCTCCATCCATTTCTTCTGGCCAACCGGGTAGTATTGTTAGCCCGACCGTTGTTGCTACCTTGACGTGGTGGTCGGGCTTGCCTATCGTGATGAAGCAACCGAGCTATGCTGGCTGGAACAACCGTTCCTCAAGGTCCTACCATGTCAGACAGGTCGGTTGAAGAGCGGTAAGACTAAAAGCAACAAACCCAAGGTCCGAAGGCGAAGTCGTACTGCTGACTGTACAGAGGTGTGACAGCAGTAAGGTGTTTCCTTCAGACAACCAGCATGACAGCGATGCTGCCTTCCCACAAGGAGGGGTGGGGTTAGAAAAGGTCGGCCCTAAAAATGCACACCTCACCTTACCTCACGGATTTCCGTCTCCGGCTGTAAGGCCCTTTGAAGAACGCTCTCAGGTCACTGAGACCACCTCTAATCCAATTTCCTTTTCAGATACCTCCAGAAGAACCCTTCCTCGGTGTGGGCAACCGGGAAGTGATAACCGCCCTCATACCTCTAACAGCACTCGAGACCACTGTATTCATAATCAACCTGTTTCTTCAATTCCTATTATTCCTCCTACATCGACTTTCCACTCTAAACTTCCTCTTTCGGCTTCCTCCTCAAGTGTCACCATAGCCAACGATTCTAGTGCTCAAAACCCTGTCCCAGATCTACTGAAACCTCGCTCCAAACTACACATTGGAGCCTTCAACGTACGCACTCTATGTCAAATCGGTCAGCAGGCTTCCTTGGCTAAAACCCTAGAGTCTCTTTCCATTGATGTATGCTGTGTCTCCGAAACACGCATACAGGATTCCAGTGTGGTCATTCACTTGACCTCACCTCGGCAAAACGGAGAGCCAACGAGATACACCCTCCGTGTATCTGATGACCCGATGGCCAGTTCTCGTGGACTGGCAGGTGTAGGCATAGCACTAAGCATGAGGGCGGAACAAGCACTGCTAGAGTGGATCCCCGTCAACAGTCGTCTATGTGCTGTTCGGTTAAACGGCTCCGTAAGAACTCGGAAGGATAAGGATACACGTTGTTGCCTTTTGTCGTTTCTGCCTACGCTCCCACTGACTACAGCTCAGATGATGTGAAAGATGAATTTTACAGAAAGCTTTCTGAACTTCTTCAGAAAGCTAAACGCTCAGACATAGTACTCGTAGCAGGTGACTTTAATGCTCAGATAGGTAGCTTAAACCAAACAGAAAGGCATTGAGGTGGATATTTTAGCATTCCAGCACAGCGAACAGATAATGGTGACCGTCTGCTGCAACTGTGCTCAGACAATCGCTTATTTTTAGCAAACACAAATTTTAAGCATAAGGAGAGACATCGTCTAACATGGCGACCCCCTACACTAAACCAACGATGGACTCAAATAGACTATATTGCCATCAGTCATCGTTGGAGAGGGTCGGTAGAAGATTGTCGCTCATTCTGGAGTACGTGCTTGGACTCCGACCACGCCCTAATACGGGCACGCATCTGCTTGCGCCTCACTGGACGCAAAAAAGCCACAGTAAAAAGACCCATTAGAACCGAACTGAGTAGCGAGGAAACCAAAAGTAAGTTCCAGGAACAACTGAGGTCACACTTAGGTAGTTCTGAAAACGAGGTTGACCCAGTTGTTGTTTGGAAAGCCATACAAACAGCTGTCGAAACAGCAGTGACATCTATCAGTGATTTAAACCAAAGGGTTACAAAGAACCAATGGATTTCTCCAAAGTCTATCACAAAAAGTCTATTCTCGCAAACTCGTCCCATCAGGTTCCGAACATGATGAAGAGCGACAACAAATCAGATCTAGGTTAAGAAAAAGTCTAAGAAACGACCGTGAGCAGTGGTGGGCAACGAAAGCAAAAGAGATGGAAAAGGCGGCGACTATAGGGAACACAAGACAACTTTACAGACTAATAAAAGAAACTGGAACTAATAAGTCAAGTGTAAGTGAGATTATATCGGCAAAAGACGATACTCTCATCTGCTCCCAGTCCAGACGTTTAGAACGATGGGCGGAACATTTCAGAGAACAGTTCAACTGGCCTTCAGCTACTCTACAACTACCCTCCATTCCCAGACAGTGTGAATGGAACATTGAAGTAGGTCCCCCAACTCTTGCTGAAGTTCAAAAGGCTATAGTTAATCTGAAACGAGGAAGGGCAGCTGGTCCAGATGGACTGGCTCCAGAGGTCTTTAAGGATGGTGGTCCAATTTTAGCGATTAGGTTGACTAATATTTTAGCTAGGATCTGGGAATTAGACTTTATCCCATCTGACTGGTCGCAATCACTTATCGTCCCAATATATAAGAAAGGGTCAAAATCATCCTGTGACAACCACAGAGGGATTAGTTTAACTAATATAATATCTAAAATACTAGCTTCGATAATTATCAGACGCCTAACTAAGACTCGTGAACTGCAAACACGAGAGACTCAAGCTGGCTTCAGGCCTGGTCGTGGCTGCATCGACCACATATTCACCATTCGTCAGATTCTAGAACACAGGCATACTTATCGGCGTCCGACAATGGTGGTCTTTCTCGACTTAAAAGCAGCATTTGACTCGGTAGACCGCGAGATTCTGTGGCAGTGTCTATCATTGAAAGGCGTACCACAGAAGTACATAAACCTTGTGAAGGCTCTTTACTCAAACACTACTAGTCGAGTCAGAGCTTATGGCGAACTGTCATCTACTTTTGCAACCTCAAGTGGTGTCCGTCAAGGCTGTCCACTTTCCCCATTTTTGTTTAACTTCATCATAGATCTACTGATGGAAATAACTTTCTCGTCGACTGAGTTCTCGGGTATTGATCTCCATCCAGGAGGTCCACTTATCGATTTAGAATACGCGGATGACATAGTCCTGTTTGGTGAAGACGCTGATAGAATGCAGTCTTTTGCTAGCACTAAGCAACAATGCCAGGATGTTTGGAATGCGCTTCTCTCCCTCTAAATGCAAGTTGTTGCTTCAGGACTGGTCTGCGTCAACACCTGAACTAAGGATAGGGAGTGAAGTAGTCGAACGCGTCGACAACTTCACTTATCTTGGAAGTCTGACCAGCCCTAATGGGTTGGTGTCTGACGAAATCTCAGCACGGATTCGAAAAGCTCGCTTCGCTTTTGCCAACTTACCTCACCTATGGTGAAGGCGAGATATCCGTCTATCGATAAAAGGACGAGTATACTGCGCGGCAGTCCGTTCTGTTTTAGTTTACGGCAGCGAAACATGGCCACTAAGAGTAGAAGACACTCGTAAGCTATTAGTATTTGACCACAGATGCCTCAGAAATATTGCTGGGATCACCGGGTAAGTAATAGTGAGGTTAAACGTAGGGTATTAGGTAATGTTGGTAAATCAGTTGATGAGGTTATGAATCTTCATCGACTGAGATGGTTGGGCCACGTGTTACGTATGCCTGAACACCGACTACCACGACGTGCAATGCTAACCGGTGTTGGAGATGGTTGTAAGAAAGTTAGGGGCGGCCAAACCAAAACGTGGCATCAGTGCTTGAAGTCACTAACTTGTAGTCTGAGCCATGTTGGTATATGCAGACTACTTGGTTAGGGTCCGCGTAACTATCGTAACCAATGGTTGGAGACTCTTGGTGATATGGCTCAGAATCGATCACAATGGCGTCGGTGTATACACTCCCTGTCTTCCCTTAAACTAAGAGATTAAAATCACTTCATATCTTTCCTTCTACGAACCAATTCTTTCTTCTTGTACTATATCTCTATATGCAATCTTTCTCTTATATATTACCACCTTTGACCTAACCACTGCTATGAATCCGGTGTTCATCTTGTTGTGCTGATGCGGTATGGTAACCTGGACCGATGCACATATGTGCCTGGTACTACGTTGTAGCTGACTGACTGACTGAGTATTGTTAGCCCTCATATTTAGTGTGTTTCATACAAGTGCATAGGGAGTGAGTTAATCTAAAGTTTTTAAAGTTTAAATTTAAAAGCAAAATGTTTGTAAAACATTATATTAATGTAACATATGCATTCAGCTTTAAGCCAAACTGTATGAGGGTAGTCTATCCAAAGCTGATAGATAATAATTTAAGGCTTCTGCCCCATGATTAAAAATGGAGTCCTTTGATAAAAAACCACCACATCTTAAATTAACCCTCACTAAGTGGGTTTTGTTCAGTGATTTCATCCCGTACATGTGTTTCCTGTAAAAATGGAGGGTCGAAAGCATGTGTTCATCAATTCCCATGAATTCTAGTGCCATCAAAACTTTTAAAACAAGTTATTTTTCTCATTACGACCCATCTACTCTTATTACTTGGTATTTCTAGGATACCTCCTCACTCGACACGTCCCCAGATCAGAACATGGTTGAACAGGAACGTAATTATATTCCAAATAACAAGGGTGGATGTAATTAGGAATCACAATAAGGAAAATGTTAGTATATTTATAATTTTACATAAGATGATTCTAGAGTCTTCTCCAAGTATCCAATCAGCGTGCCCCTGTGGCGTATGCTAAGTGGATAACGCGATGGCGTGTAAAGCGAACGGCACTGGGTTCGAGTCCTGAGGTGAACATCAACTCTTAAATACAGGCACATCCAGCCGGCGAGTCCCCAATAAGGATGAAACGCGCGTCCTGGACTCCACTGCTAGCCACTTTCCCGCCAAATGCCCTGGTACGGCCGAGTGTGGGGAGGTTCCGCTCACCCTCTCGGAATGCTCTCACATGGCCACGCGTATATAGCCTCTGCCAGGAAAGTCCTACTCACTGCATTCTCATGGTGGGGGTGTTGTTTACGAAGTTGAGAGGACGAAAAGCGAATGTCCTGTGCTTTAACCGGGTTGGTGGACATGGAGAGTCCACCTAGGGGAGTTGGAAAACCCTGATTCTAAACCAATAGTGCACATGGGCTCCAGTATCCTGAAGGGATAAATGGAGTATGAACCAATCGTCGGTCACTGGCTACCATGGGACTGCATCTCCTTACGATGCTCCACTGCCTTGTGGATTAGAGGTTTAGGTCAAAGGCTCTGAGTGTGGCCCCCTTAAAAACCACTTGATTCGGTTTAGGCACCCGAGCAGTATCACAGCCTTCACACAAATCTCATTTGATTTGTGTGGCGCATATGTATTCGGTGCCTCCTTGTACCAATATCTATGTGTTCAAATAATAATAATAATGCTATTTATGTCTGTCGACATAAGTAGTATGTAACACCAATCAGAAGTGGGTACCCTGACAGCAGAAGGCTAAGAAGATCAAGTTGGAGAGAATATAAAGGAATTGCGAACGGGAAGAATCATGCAGAATGTGAAGGACAAATGATGGAAGTTTGCAAATGAAGTATTCCATGTATGATTCTCACATTTTACCAAGAGATTCTGTAATTTGGTATTCAAACTTAATCGGTTGTCCCTAATTGTGTTCCTGTTCATTGTACTCCAAAACAATCCTGAGCGGAATATACCTAAATCCAATTCATATCCCGCTAACACACGTGAAAATAGTAGTGATGTCATCAATATATCTGCGTCCTTTGTTTTTACAGTCTGTGAACTTAACCATGTTTCCATGGTATTCCGTCAATATATCATTCATGTAATTCTGGCTTGTACAATATTAATAGCAATGGATATGTGCAGTTTTCATTTAAAGAGCATTCATAATATCACTATGTAAGCGGTATAACTTATAATATGCCTAACAGATTCAAAGTAAGTACACTCTATTGTAAGAAATCTATCAAGTTGCAGTTATGTATGTTAATATGTCATATATGTTCACTTGTTCGTTTTTGGAGAAGCTTATTAAATCTGCTTAACAAATTCTGTCAAGAATATATAAAATTCATTCTATTATCTTTATATAGACTAACCTTATCGGTACTTTCAATATGATTCGACTTGCATCTGGTTTAATGTTAGCGAATGAACCAGACGCTGATAATCAACGTGGTGTAATAATTAATACTGCGAGTATTTCAGCATATGAAGGTCAAGTTGGACAAGCTGCTTATTCCGCAAGTAAAGGTGGAATTGTTGGTCTTACACTGCCAGTTGCTCGTGATCTTGCACGAGAAGGGATTCGGTGTGTTTCCATTGCTCCAGGTCAGTTGATAACAGTTGTTTAGTTCAATGTCAATGCCCTTGATTATTAATACTACTAGTTTTAATGGCTTGAGTGTTTCAAATATATTACTTTTCATCACCGTGTCTTCCTGATGGAAGACTTGAACACCAAGTTCAAGACAGATAACACCAGATGAGAAGATATGATGGAATGAAATAGACTAGGAGAAGGGAACGAAAATGGCATGAGATTTGCTAATCTATGTCTTTTAAAAAGTGGTTATAGTTGGCACTAACAGATGCATACACAAAGCTACATGTGTCTCAGTGCATCACATTACGGAGAACCAGAAAAATCATATTTGCATCAGTACCAGGATAAGTTTTCAACGGTGTTGCTGAACCGAATGAAAGATTCAGTAGACGTACACCTTCGAGGTCAGCAGGTCGGATTATGTAAAAATCGGTCGTGCACAGACCAAATAGCAACACTAAGGATTCTCATTGAACAATCCATTGAATGCAACTCGTCACTATACATCAACTTCTTTGACTATAAGAGCCTTATGGAACCCTATTCGACACTATGGTATACCTGAGAAAGTCGTCAAAATCATCTGGAATTCACAAGCCGAACTAAAGTGCAAAGTCATGAATGGAGAATAACTGACTGACATATTCCAAGTGAGGACTGGGGTCAGACAAGGCTGCCCACTCCTTCTTTCTCTTCCTTCTGGTAGTTGACTGGAGTATGAAGACCTCCACATCTGAGCGGAAGCACGGAATACAATTTTTTATTTATTTATTTGAACACATAAATATTGGTACAAGAGAGCGCCAATATATATGCACCACACAAAACAATGAGAACTCGAAGAGAAATAGAAAAAAACTAAGGAGCGCAAAAGAAAAAGAGAACAATAACGAAGAGACTGGTGTAAGGTAGTGCGGTAGTAACGAGGTACAATCAGAAGAAATCTTTCGGGTAAGGGAGACACAACCACTTTTTATGAAGAAAGTAAAAGAAGGTTACAGCAGGGTCGCCACTGGCTTCTATTCTGAGCCATATCTGATAACGTCTCTAGCCACTATGTTGCACCATCTCTCGGACCTCAACCAGAGAGTCGTGAAGGACCGACAGAAGCCAGTCCTTTGCAGCTTTCTTTCATGCCACGACACCATGTCATGCACTGACCACCTCTCCGCTTCTTCCAACCAGTCCCAGAGTCGGCAAATAATGCACGACGTGGAATTCTCTGGGACGACATTCGTAGAACATGTTCAAGCCTCTGAAGTCGGTGTTTCAAGATGGTGACACCAATTACATTATTGTCTCTGTGCCCGAACACACGATGCCGAACCTCTGCATTACTAACATGATGTTGCCACTGGATGTCAGCAATCCTTCGGAGACAACGATGATCGAACAGAGAGAGTCGTCTAACGTCCTCAACTCGGAGAGGCCAGGTTTCACAAGCATAGAGCAAAACTGCTCACACCGACGCGTTGTAGATCCGACCTTTTACAGTCAGACTAATATCGCGAAGACGCCAAAGATGGCCCAGACTGGCATAAGCCACTCTGGCTTTCGTTATAACTGGATTAGTCTCATCACTCACGCCACCACCAGCACTTAAGCAGCTACCCAGATACACGAACTTCTCGACTACGTCTATCTGCTCACCATCCAGGGTGAGTACAGGGTTGGAATCCTGCCAGTCTTGTAGAAGTACTTTGCACTTCGAAGGTGCAAAGCACATACCATACCTACGGACACTGATTGTCAACTTATTAAGTGCGGATTGCATGGCTTGGGCATTGTCGCACAGTAAGACAATATCGTCCGCATACTCAAGGTCGATAAGTCTTTCTCCAGGCAACAGATCCATTCGACTACCACTCACATCCATCAGAGCTGTTTCCAGAATGTCATCGATGGCAAAGTTGAAGAGGAATGGTGAGATTAGGCGACCCTGCCTAACCCCACTGTTTGAATCGAACAATTGGGAGAGGTGGTTGTATGCCCTCACTCTGCCTGAGGTGTTTGTATATAGGGACTTCAAGATGTTAATAAACTTCTCAGGCACACCCTTCTTCAATAGACAATCCCAGAGAACAGCCCTGTCCAACGAATCGAAGGCAGCCCTGATGTCAAGAAACACTACGATTGTTGGCCTGTGATAAGTATGGCGGTGTTCTAACATTTGGCGGAGGGTGAAGATATGATCAATACATCCTCGACCAGAACGAAACCCAGCCTGCTCCTCGCGAGTCAATCTTTCTCGGGTTTTGAACAACCTACGAAGTATGGCGGAAGCCAATAGCTTGGACGCAATCGGAAGTAGACTTATCCCCCGATAGTTGTTGCAGGAACGATTTTTAAAGATAAGGACAACTATCGACTCATTCCATGACGTTGGTACACTCTCTAGTTCCCAAACCTTTGTAAACAACGTCGTCAATTCCTTAGTCAAAAAGTCACCACTATCTTTAAAAAGAGCCGGAGGTAAGTCATCTGGGCCAGGTGATTTGTAGAGCTTCAAGAGTTGGAGTTCCTTGCGAAGTTCCTCCTCGTTTGGTGGATCAGTTGTCACCGGCCATGGAGGGAAGGACAGTCTGACCGATGTTGCCGGAGCAGCAGGCCAGTTGAACAATGGGCAGCTTGGATGCAACTAGACGACTTGGACTTAACAGATGACCTAGCACTTCTATCCCATACACACCAACAAATGCAGATGAAGGCAACTGGTATAGCAGCAGCCTCTGCATCAGTAGGCCTCATCATACAAAACGGAAAATGCAATATCCCCAAATGCAACACGGAGAACACCAATCCAATCACACTTGATGAAGAAGCTCTGCAGTCTTTCGCGTACCTGAACAGCATCATCGATAAACAAGGAGGATCTGACGCAGACGTAAAGGCAAGGATTGGCAAAGCAAGGACAGCACTCCTACAGTCGAAGAACATATGCAACTCAAAACAACTGTCAACCAATATCAAAGTGAGAATCTTCAATACGAACGTCAAGGCAGTTCTACTGTACGGAGCTGAAACTTGAAGAACTACCACAACCATTACCAAAATGTACAGGCATATATATAAACACTTGTCTACGAAGGATACTCGATGTCCGTTGACCTGGAACCATGAACAACAGCCTACTGTGAGAGAGAACAAACCAGCTTCCAGCTGAAGAGGAGATTAGGAAAAGACACTGGAAGTGGATAGGACACAAAATTACGGGAATCACCAAACTGCATCATGAGGCAAGCGCTCACTTGGGATCCTGAAGGGAGGTGGAAAAGAGGAATGCCGAAGAACACACTGCATCGAGAATTAGGAGAAGACATGAAAAGGAACGATTGTCCCTGGACAGAGTTTGATGGAGAATGCTGGTGGGCGGCCTATGCTCCTCCATGAGGGGTAAGAGACGTAAGTAAGTTCACACATTAATCATGTGTGCATATAGAAATCAAAGATCTTGATGAATCTAGAAACTTATATGACAGGTATAAAGATCATTACTTCATAACAAATATATTCACTCTCTATCTATCCCATGATTTCGGCAATTTGTTTCCTTGGCTTATTGTACTGTTTTTAATCTTTTATATTGATGTACACTGTTCGCTTCGCGTATTGGTCTTATTCTAAATATATATATATATGTATGTATGCATGTTTGAATATCTGGGCTATCTTTTCCTGTCTTTTAGATATTTCAACGAGTTATCTGTTTTTTTGTTTGTTTTAACACATCATCATGTCTGTTTATTGTTAAGCTCATTCAGTCACGTTCATTAAAAGCTTACGACTTTTCGTTGTACAAGTTATTAAAAAAGTACAGTCAGAGACATCATTGTGGCTGGCAATATGTATTGAAAAAAAGATAGACCTTATTTAAATGTCAATTCCTGAACTGCTATCATATAACTGGCGATCACTCAATACTTATCGTCAAAATCCATCAAGAAATAAGGAAAAGAAACTTGTTGAAATACTTTGTGTTGAGTGTTCTATATTGCACAAAAATAGAATATTGAAATAAGTTATTCATGGTAATAATAATAATAATAACTGATCTCTAATGGTGTATTAGATCGAATTGAACCACAAAATTTATGGAAAGGTTAAGCAAGTTATCCATACCTAACTATGATCACTACATTATTTTCTAATATAGTGTTTTTCAGCGGCTTATCACAATATTAAATTTCATAGGTCTAATGAATACGAAGACAATACTGGGAGAGCGTGGATTTGGTCATTCTGAACTCGATTATTTAAATGATATTCAATTGGCGATACAGCGTATGGGTAAACCGGATGAATTTAGTTCCTGTGTAATGAATATTCTTCAAAATCCAATGATCAACGGTGTTACCTTAAGACTTGATGGCGGAGGGAGACTTATATTTGTATAAGACTATATCATATTTTGCTTTATTTTTGTATATATAATCGTGTTTAGACAATACACAAACAGAATATATAACCTTTGTACACAGCCACTTACAGATATACGTTGCATTTATCAATTTTCCAAATTGTGTTTCTTTAGGATTATTTGATACCCCATTACTTAACGCCGTGCCAAATGCAGAATTGTTGAAAAAGCTTTCATTAAACCCGAATCGTGTAGGTAAACCTGAAGAATTTGCAAAACTTGTTGAATCCATCATCTGTAATCCAATGCTTAATGGTACAGTAATTCGATTGGATGGAGGTGTACGTATGCCTCCTTAAATAACTATTTCTTTGTAATTCTCATTATTACAATCCAAATATGGCATATATGTCATTTTTTACACCTACATAAAAAATTGCTCAAATTCTCTATTGTTGTTATTCTGTTTTATAGTGAATAAAGTGATTATTATCAATATGGGGTTGTGGAGGTTGTTAAGTTTTTGATTAAGATCATGAATCGATTGATGTTAGATCACCGTTAAGAACCTGGAAGCACCGAACGATCGTTTTGTCTTAGTATGAGACTCCTTAGCAATGCATATCCACAAGTTCTAGTGAGAAGCCGTTACCAGCGGAGCTAATCCACATCACCTAGAAATAGGTATCTACCTCAGACGATGGGAGATGGTCGAGCAACTTCATGGACTGTTTGAAGCTAGACATTAACACAGTTGAGTTTCGGCCCAGTGGCCTAGAAGTCAAGCGTTCATGAGCGTGACCGAAGATCCTGGGTGCGCACTACTGACGAGTTCTGTACTAGGTCGAAACGACCGTCCATTGCTTCCAGGTTTTCATTGGTGGTCTAACGTCAATCAATTCATGCTTTCGATCAAATTGACCATTGTCACAAAACAAACAATTTACTGAAACTTTTAAAATACCGATAATATCAGATAGATTGGGCCATGTTGTCTTCAATAAAAATAATGTGAATTACATCAAACACGGTCGGTTTCTGGTCGGAGGCAATATCCTTCTCTGCTAACCCAATATTATTAGTATTGGGACTTGTGGAGATTGTAGTATTTCAAAATTGAATTCACGAGTCTAGCTCACATGGACCGTTAAATTTATGGAAGTGTCTAATCACACAATTGAGATACCCTCGAAATCGAAGTTCACAAACCAGCGATTTGTCTAAAAAGTGGTTCTTTATTGAGTAATATACGTAAGTCTGTTACAAACCTCAACTTGTGAGGTATCTATGGCTCTTAGCGCATCTGTAAGTCTGAAATGTAAAGGGTCTCCTACAACACTAGCGTAAACAATAATTATAACATACGATAGTACAAATGACAGCTGATTACTGTCTAATATTGATAACAGTTTATCAACAAGCCAAAACGGAACCAAGGACAATAATATAGAAACCGTTGCGTTTAAAAAAGGATTAAACGGCCATGAAAAATTGCGAACAATTGCTACGAGGATTGAGGAAAAGTGATTATAAGGATAAATACAATAAATGTTATAAGTAGACGTAAAAAATTTAGATTAGTACACCATGAACTTGTGTTACGACATACACAGAAATAGCTAGGAATACAACTG
This sequence comes from Schistosoma bovis, assembly GCA_944470425.2. Taxonomy (NCBI): domain Eukaryota; kingdom Metazoa; phylum Platyhelminthes; class Trematoda; order Strigeidida; family Schistosomatidae; genus Schistosoma; species Schistosoma bovis. The sequence continues at coordinate 45,790,815 of OX103956.1, read as the reverse complement.
TTTACTGAATATTAATAAGTAGTATAAAACAGTACACGAAGAGAGTTGATGGGACGAGTGTAGGTGCAGAGAATGTTAACAAACTTCACATTGACTCGGGGATTCAACAGTGAGAATAGTCCAATATTGTAAGTCTAAACTACTTACAAAAAATGGTCTAAAAGTTTAACCCAAAAATAGATTGGCCACTAATGCTTTGGGAGGGCATGACGTACCTACATTAACATTAAAGTTTGAACTTGCTGACATGGTGCAAGCTTCTAGAAAGGACCTGTTTTCATTTGCGTTGGTATTTACTAGCATCGTTATTTACGGATTTTATTCGAAGTTACATTTTAGTGTTACTTTTAAACCAGTCATACAATCAGTATTAGAACACAGGAAGTTAAATGCTCAAAATCCTTATATCGTTCTGTCGTTTGATCTTTATAGCTTCTCAGTCACGCCATTTCTAGGACCTCCGGTAAATCAGTTGTGACTTGTTGGGCATCAATTTCGTCAGATTTTTAGATTCTTGCCAACCTGAGTAAACTAACACAAGGCCAAGATCCAGGGCATTCTGCTTATTAGAATCCTGAAAGTAGAGTGAATTCACTCTACAGGTACTTTGAATGAAGTTATCATGATTAACATAGACTTTGAGTAGTTCCTTTGTCCATTAACCATAATTATTCATAGTCCACGTCTAAATAGGACAATGGTTTATATAAGAAACTCAGTAAGCCGCTGTAGTTTGTTGAATCAAACATATGGAACCAGCCACTAAATGTATTGCAAATTAATCTGACTCGTATGATGAGCAAAAGACTTTGCGGCGGGTAAAAGCCAATTGTATCACTCAAAGGCAACCTAATTTTGGTACAGCTTTCCACTCTATCATCTTTTTGAACTCGAACATTAGTATTCTCATTTGAGTTGCTTCCTGTGATCGTTTTGCCGATAATTGCTGTTAATTATTTCAGAGTATAGTACCTAAATTACCACATTACATCTTGGATTCCATACTCTATAGCCAAATGTTACTTCTGTCTGTTACCCCTCATGGAGGAGCATAGGCCGCCCACCAGCATTCTCCATCAAACTCTGTCCAGGGATAATTGTTCCTTTCCATGTCTTCTCCTAATTCTCGATGCAGTGTGTTCTTCGGCATCCCTCTTTTCCGCCTCCCTTCAGGATCCCAAGTGAGCGCTTGCCTCATGATGCAGTTTGGTGATTCCCGTAATTTTGTGTCCTATCCACTTCCAGTGTCTCTTCCTAATCTCCTCTTCAGCTGGAAGCTGGTTTGTTCTCTCTCACCGTAGGCTGTTGTTCATGGTTCCAGGTCAACGGACATCGAGTATCCTTCGTAGACCAGTGTTTATATATATATATACCTGTACATTTTGGTAATGGTTGTGGTAGTTCTCCAAGTTTCAGCTCCGTACAGTAGAACTGTCTCGACATTCGTATTGAAGATTCTCACTTTGATATTGGTTGACAGTTGTTTTGAGTTGCATATGTTCTTCGACTGTAGGAGTGCTGTCCTTGCTTTGCCAACCCTTTCCTTTACGTCTGCATCAGACCGTCCTTGTTTATCGATGATGCTGTTCAGGCAGAGCTTCTTCATCAAGTGTGATTGGATTGGTGTTCTCCGTGTTGCATTTGGAGATCTTGCATTTTCCGTTTTGTATGATGAGGCCTACTGATGCAGAGGCTGTTGCTATACCAGTTGCCTTCATCTGCATTTGTTGGTGTGTATGGGATGGAAGTGCTAGGTCAACTGTGAAATCCAAGTCGTCTAGTTGCATCGAAGTTGCCCTTTGTATTCCGTGCTTCCGCTCAAATGTGAAAGTCTTCATAATTCTCCTAAAACTGATCTTAATCGTCGTCTCTACTCTCATTGGTGGGTGCATAAGTTTGGATAACGTTCATTGTGATTCCTTTCTTTTGTGCTTTGAATGATGATTTGTTAATCCTGGATCTATGAGTTACCCATCCTCTAAGTTCATTTTGTGCTTCTTTGGACAGCATCAGAGCAACTCCTTTAACGTGTGTATCATTCTCTCATTCGTGATGGAAGTACAGCAGCATCTATCACGCATTTATCCTTTGCTGTCCAGCTTGGGTTCAGTGGGTTGCGCTTATTCGGAGCACCGTCAAATTGTATCTTCTCATTTCAGCATCTAGTTGACTGGACCTCTTGGTCTCCTATATTGTGCAGGCATTCGGTGTACCTATAAAAATTCGTGCTCTGGTTGCTAGAATGGACATCACTTGCGTGGCATTCGAAGAATCTCGACTTTCAACCTGAAGCGTCATAATTCTCCCTTCAACTCGAAGGGAAGAGATTAATTGATTTGATTTGTTCATTCTGGTTAGCGTTTTTTAGCAAGGTTGTTTTCTGTTCAAAGGAACATTTATTTCTAGTAATAGTTATGATAGTAAACAGATATAATGAAGTTGAATTTTAACGAATATTATCATTGTACATGTAGTTTTAATTTATTTCAAAGTTGATACCATCAAGTATGCCTTATTTCTTTGTGAGGGAATTCTCGGAGTTCTAGTGAGAAGCCGTGACCAGTGGAGCTAATCCTTGTCGGGTAGAGACAGTTATCTACCTCAGTACAATGAAAGTTGGTCGCGCAATTTCGTGGGTTGGTCGATGTTAGAAACTATCACCATTGGGTGCCGGCTCAGTGGTTCAGTTGGTTAAGCGTTCGCGCGCGAGACCGAAGGCCCTGGGTTCGAGTCCCGCCCGCGGGGTCGTGGGTGCGCACTGCTGAGGAGTCCCACAATAGGACGTAGACGGCTGTCCAGTGTCCCCAGGTTTCCAATTGTGATGCTCTAATATCAATCGGTTCCCGATCTCAATCAAAAACTTATTTCTTTGATTTCATTATTCAGTACCGTTAACCAGCAACACAAACAGGAATATTTATAATGAGTAATACCCATTGATCAAGATATGAATATCATAACCTAGTGGATAACACTGGAGATTTAAACAGACTTTCGTCTAAATTTGATCGATTAGTTTCACAGTATTTTTGGCGTCGAGTTAATGTGAGACATTAAAGCAAATACAAATATATTCTTGTTCTTTAGAGATAAGTTGCAGTTTCAAATCATCGTTCAAGTAACAATATACTTGAATCGTGGAACATTCATATAAAAAGTCTCACGATTTCCACTCTAGTCACTACTTTTCGAGCTGGATAGCCTAGTATTAGTAGACTTATCTTATTGTCCTATAAACTAAAAACAACTTCGGAAACAAATGGTATGTTCTGTTGATGTGACATCGTTTTCCTGATTATAAACAGTAAATTCGACTGTATACTAGATTGTTCAAGCATATGTTTATTTCATTCATAAGAACATTGTCTGATCATAGCTCTTCTGAAATATAACCTAAATGTCCTATTTAGTACGATAATAAATGTTACATGAATTCCCTAGCAACTTCAAAATCAATGGAATTCATTCGTATACACTGACCTTTTCCGATCACTTCCGTTAATTAAAAACCACCACAATTATTCCTATTGAAATAAATTAGAATAGAATAAAACGATAGAGACATTCTTTATTGAAAATAATGTTTTTGCAATTATGTAACCATTAATCAACAGTCACATTGTGCTCAATTTATCCAACTTGAAAGAGTCAGTAATACAAAACAAGACAGTTTCGTCACACACACACACACAGAGTGAGAGAGAGTGAGAGTATGTAAAGAAAGATTATAGAAAGAAATGAATTAAGCTCTAGTTTATTCTTTCTACATTCACATTTTCATCATAGGCATCATCGTTTATAACATCGAGGTAGTAACAAATATAGGTGAACTGGTAATAGTAATAATACTAGACATGAAATATTCTATCACAATGCATAGATCTATGTATTGATCAAAGCGAGTAAAGACATAAAAGGTGAATTAGTTTCTCTGAATTGTAATTTCTATACAATTCAAACAACAAAAGCAATTCATGCATCATTTCACATTGTATTACCATGTAATAATAAATGCAAAAAAAGAAAAATAAACATTTAAAAAAAATAAAAACAACTACGAAGAGTATCATAGAGGAGAATGAAAGAATCCCCCCCCCCAAAAAAAAAACAGAGGCGAATAAGTGAATGCTTCTCATTTCTCATTTATTCACAGTTATAATGAAATGAAAGACCTGATTTATATGTATCTGTATATTGTTTCCATGGAAATATTTGAATTATTTTTGTTACTATACAACTTGTTATATTTGTAACTCTAAAGGAGTAGATGTAAATAAGTAAACTGTGTTGATGTTGATTCATTTTATTGAATGCAATATGTATTACTTGGAAATATGCAACTATATGCATGAATAGGGCGCTAAAATCTTATATGGTATAATTCATATTTTGTCAATTTCTGTTATCCAGGTCGATCATTATTATCATCAATGTTAATATTCTTATTGTTGATATGGCAATTATGATTTGAGAATAATTTCATAGCAATAACAATATTGTCATATAAAGTTAATTCTTTAAACATTTGTGTAAATAATATTGGTTCAGCATTAATTCGAAGCATTTCAGAAGATTTTTCATTGACTATACGTATAACATATTGCCAAAATCGATTGCGTACTTCATCAATTACTTTTGATTTTAAACAATTCTCTACACTTGTTGTTGCTGTTGTTGTTGCTGAGGAGGATGATGATGATGATGATGTCAGTACATGCATTGTACTTGATAATAACTTTTTATTTCCACCTTCTGAATGTGCAACAAATTGATTTGTTTCAGCAATAAGAAATGGTCTTAATGGATAACTGATTTCATTACCAGTATATGAATAAGCTAAATAAAGACATGCCATAATGATTGTATGCAATTCACGTTCTGTATGTATATTACCATTTTGTATAAAATTTTTTAACATCATATATAGAAATACAATATGAGTTGGATTAATAAATGCTACTTCAGACCAACCTTGTAATAGAAGTGCTCGATCAATAGCTCGAATCCATGCAACAATAATTGCTGGTTGAATACCATGTAAATCAGAATTATGTAAATGATTTGAATTCTCTAGTAAATTCATTTGTATACGTGCAACAATAAAAATAGATAAACATTTTAATAATTCACTTGTACTTGCTTTAAATATCGGTTGCCGAAATAAATTATAAACATGAGGCGCTGTAACAGTAGTATTAGTAGTAGTAGTCATAGAAATATTATTGATAGACTTGCCAATTCCTGACTGGTGTTGATCTTTCTTCAATTCACCTCGTCTCCAACTTGTTTGCAATATAGATGTATCGTAATAACAATGATTGTCATGATTAAGATGTTTCATATTATAATATCGATCAAGTTTATGATCAGATTTTAGATTTTCAAACATTCCATTAATTTCATCTAGTTTCCCAATACTTTTACGATGATTAAAACACTTGATACAATCTGTTGATTGAGCATCAGTTCTATAATATTTTGGGATAAGACTATTTTTTTGATTGTTATTCATCGCACTTGTTGTTGTTGTTGTTGGTGGTGGTGGTGGTGGTGTTGTCATAGCTGTAGTTGTCATAGCAACTGTATTACTTTCTTCAAATTGTTGATTATATCTTTTTAATTCTTCAACATCTCTAACAGAAGAATTCTTTTTCATACGATCATTGATCTTCTTATCAGAGCGTACTTTAGAGATTTTTCGATCATAAATGATGTGATTTGTACGGAAAAATGATTTTGTCATTGTAGTTGATTCGACAGAACTTTTTTTATATTTTTGTTGATAAAGATGATTGTTATTATGATGTGTGAAAAGTTTTAAAGCATAACATGATATTGATTTTGTAATATTTCGATATTTATCAAATCCCATTCCATTGATCTTACGTTGTACATGAATAGGAGATGATGGAATTGTTAAATCAATACCATATTCAGTTAAATGTCTATCGAATTTACTTGATAATTGTTCTTCCATTTTGTTTGTTTCATTTTGATAGTTGTATTGTGTATTATTATCAGGGATTTGAAATGTTTGAGCTGATAAACAATTATGTACACAAGATAAATTAAAGCTTTTAATATTATTACTTTCAGAGAGTGTAGAAGTATTCGGTGGTATAAAAATTGGAGCATAATTATCTTTAACAGTACACAAAGAGGAGTTTCGTTGATCTGACTGATTATCATGATGATTGTATAGGGGAAAACGCATATCGAATGAACAACTACGTGTACTCGGTGAAGTATCAGTGACATTCTGTGCAATGTGTTCTACTATCAATTGATTATTTTGATATTGGTGATAGTTATGATGTGTGGGATTAGGATGGTGATATTCTCTTGGATAAGTGTCCACTGGAGATGAATTGTCGTTGAATGTTGAAAGCTGTTTAGACGATTTTTCTGATATTGTAGACGTAGGTATATAAAAGTAATCTTTATTATTCTGACAACTTTGCACAGTAGAGTTATTTTCTATCAGTGAATAAGGTGAATTACTTACATAAATCTGTTCGTTTGAATGTTTGATATTTGAACCTTTAGATCTTGCAACCCACGTTAAATCAACAAGGCTAGGTGTATATGGCATGGTATTACCAATAATATCATTGTTATGATGGTGTGTAGCACAGCATTTTCGATTAAACTCTGTAGATAAACAGTGAGAATAACGATGTCTCAATCGGGAATTCGGCTCAGATAATTGTTTATGATGTTTATTAATAGTAGTATTAGTAGTAGTATCGTGGTGAATTATAAAATCTTTCCGATAAACTGATTTAAAGTCTGTTAGGGAGTTTTGACCAGATGAACGATACTCTTGGCTAACACTATCATTCATAATATCTCTGGATTCAAAATGACAAGAACTTTGTGTTATTCCTAAAGTTTCATATTGAGAAACTTCTTTTGGAACTGATGTATCACAATATGATGAGGAAGATATAGGATTTAATTGAACATTGTCTAATTGAATATTCTGTATATTATTAATTAACTTTGTTGAATCTTCTTCAAGATGTTCCTTTTGTTGATGACAGTAAAACAATGGGATTTCAATCGTTGAGTGATTTTTTGAATGAACTAAAACTTTCATTTGATCCCCACGACCATGAACAGTATTTTTTCCATCAGATTTAACAGATAGTCTATGAATTCGATTATCTGGGGTTTTTAAACTTGGAATAATCCCATTACTAACAGACATTTTTGTTTTGCGTGATAAACCAGAGAATAAGAATCGTTTTAAGCTAAACATATTTGTAGAATTGTGAGTTTTATCTGATTCTATATAACGATTGCCAGAAATATATTCATATTCTTTTTGTATTGTTAAAGCTTCATCATTTTGATCGAAATTCAAATTTTTATTGATTGATTCCTGTTGATCAATGTATTCATCATAAGGTTCATTATGTGGTGTAGATGGAATGTAACACTTGAATTCTTTTGTTTTATGCACATCACTTAATGATCTTCTAGGTGAATGTACTGGATATTGTGATGAATCTTCATTGGAAAATGTTGAAAGTACGGTTCCCATACTGATTTGTTAATAGATTTATCTACCAGTCATCATCATCATCATCATCATCATCATCCTTATAACCATCCTTGTTACTATTATTGTTTAGAAGAGTAAAAGTGAATATGATCCATCAGTCGATGGAAACTACCTCTGTACATAAAGTAAATCTCTTCGTTAAGCAGTAAATTAGTTCATATTTTTTAGTTATTGTACTACTATTCTCTGATAAATCGATTATTCTGAAATATTCAAGAGCTTTGCCATCTGGTTAATGTTACACTAATAATAATAATAACTAACCAAGATGTTAACTGAGTAGAGTTTTCTACCTCTACATCTCCCCTACATTTGTTTGTCTGTTCTACTACTAACTATATAATTTTTCAAATTTACCTGTAATCAGGGTCTGAGCTAATCAATGAGTTACGAGCAGTCGAAAAAAGGGTTACACCCACACATTAAGTAAACTGATTGGTAGGATATTATTATTATTATAGGTCACATGATTAGCTTTTCCCTAATCCCTTCAACTAGATATATGTACACAACCATGTTCTAAAATAAAACTGATGTCTGTCCCAACTTTCCAATTGTTATTCCTGTCTACCTATCCATTTCTTTATATTAAACTAGTCACTGGAACACTGATCAGGCATTCAACTAAAGCGGATAAGAGACCTGGAGACTCATAGAAATTTGTGGTTTATCAGCCAATAACCTTTTTTTTCTTCTTTAAAACAATGTAGTTTCCCAAATGAGAGGAATCATGAATTATTATCCATACTGACAATTGGAACATTATTTTACTGTCACTGATATTCATAATTTGAATGAATTAGTTTACCCTACTGTATTGTCATTTTGAAGAAGAATAGTCAATCATATAGAAGGTAAATTCGTCGACTATTTGTGAAAACATTGAAAATTCTCACTTGATTTTTAAGTTATTCTGTAAAAAGTTCGAGTGCTTTTCACCTGTCAGCTCGTCACAAAGCTATTTGATTTAGCTGTGACCTATAAAACAAAATGGGTAAGTAAATGACTTTACTGACCTGGGATTGGGATCACAGAGTTCAAGGGACAGCTTCTTGAAACCGTTTATCTGTAGCCGTTATGCGTATAGTTTTTTTTATGTATCATCTGTGACTCTCCCTACCTGCCTAGTTATGAGAAGACAGAACAATTGGAGGTGTTCATAGACCCAAGGAAACAATTTACTGTTAACATACCCCAGTACTGATGACCTTTTGAATATTACATTTGTTGCTTTTGCTATTAAAGCTATCCAACCGTTCTTTTGGAAATCTTGTCTCATCTGCTACTTTTAGGTTTTCTATATCAGTTTCCAAATGATCTAATATAATATATAAGATTATTGTTGACTTTTGTCGTTTCATTTATCCTTCATAATAATCGTTTCTGATTATTTACCAATTCGATCAATATTATTTTGATAGAACTCAATAAGAAATTGACCCTAGATAACATAATATTACTTACTTACTTACTTACGCCTGTTACTCCCAATGGAGCATAGGCCGCTGACCAGCATTCTCCAACCCACTCTGTCCTGGGCCTTCTTTTCTAGTTCCATCCAATTCTTGTTCATTTTTCTCATGTCTATCTCCATTTCTCGGCGTAATGTGTTCGTTGGTCTCCCTCTTTTTCTTTGGCCTTGAGGATTCCATGTGAGGGCTTGTCTTGTGACGCAGTTGGGTGCTTTCCTCAATGTGTGTCCTATCCACTTCCAGCGCTTCTTCCTGATTTCTTCCTCCGCTGGGATCTGATTTGTTCTCTCCCACAGTACGTTGTTGCTAACATAATATTAGATATTCATATTTAATCTATGATCTGTTTGATTTAAAAAACAAACATCATTTTACAAAATGCTAAATTAACCCTTTCAAATGAACAGTTATGAAAGAAAAAACGAAAACCATTTAAATATCTTATTCTTACTGTAAGTAGGTTGTGATCATAATAGCTTATTGGAAACACCAGGGAATGTGACACTGGGTAAGAAACAAATTAAGCCAACATTTCACTCAAGGCTCTGGATACATCTCGCTATCATAAAATCTTTCTCTAAGACTTCCTATCATTTGCCTCCAAGTACTTATTATCATGATCAAGTTCATGTGATATTAGATTTCTATATGATAATTGAAATCTATTTACATCAGTAAGACACAGTTAGACAACAGTTATGATTGTTATGCCTCACTCCTCCAGAACCTTATAACTCACTAACTAATGGAATAACACAGTCAGTCAGTCCGTCAGTCAGTAACAACGTAGAACTTCGTACGTACGTACATCAGTTCGAGTTGCCACACCACATTAGCATAGAGATGCAGTGGTCGATTCAAATCCCGTAGTGGTAGAGGTAATAAGAGTATAAGCAGTAATCGGGAAGATTAGTGTTTGGAGATGTTATTTAAAGAGTATAATACAGTGAAATAACTATGGTTTATTTGAATAAAAATACAGAACTTTATCCATGTTATCCAGAAAGTAAAACTAATCACCAGTGGTTGGTTGAATAAATTACTGAAATAAAATAGAAGAACAAAACAGAAAAGGAATTCCACCTCAAAGGAGAGGAATTATTTGAAACGTAAGTTCTCTGTTCAAAAACTTTGTGCAATTGTCAGTGTGGGATTTGGATTGCATTGAAATCACAAATCAATGTAATTTAGGTAACCATTGAAAACCAGGAAGTGCTGTATTTTTCTAGTATGGAGCCCCTCAAAAATGCGTTTCCAATCCCCCGCAACTGAGGATCGGATCAAGGACCTTCGGCCTTACATGCGAATGCTTAACCTCGCAAATGTGCACTGTTGAGAAACCCTATATTAGGACGAAACGGACGTTCAATGATTCCAGGATTTTAATGGTTGTCTAACCTACATCGATTTATGATTTCAATCAAACTTCGTTTAAATTGGAAAAATAAATATAGACAGTAATAACTTTAATAGTTTTCTGCGTAAAAACTTTGGACTCGAGTTTAACGAATCAAGTTTTATTTACAGTTTTGAGGGGACTGACGAGCTTGTAGTGACTCACTTTTATCACGAGAACACGATTGGTTTATTGAAAACAATTATTATTATAACCAATTGTACCAGTGACTGTTTAATGTGCTCTTTGTTTAACTGTGTTAAAAACATCCATTATATTTACTTCGATTGTCACCTTGCGCGAATCCAGTTACGCTCAGTAACTAAGCTTGTATCCTGGCACGATCTCGGTATTCTTTCGATACCACGAGATCGCCAGCAAATATATCTCGACTTGGTCCATTAACTGCCTTCTGATATTTTACTTTCGGCGGATTTTATGGATATCCTGGCACGTGTTTCTCTGTAGCGGTGTTCATAGTCAACTGCTACTCGACACCTCACTACAAGCTCTTCGGAAATTGCGCGCACGTTGTTCATTATCACAGATAGAGATGTTATCATTGATTCTTTTTTATCTTTATTGCTACCTGGATTCTATTGGTCAATTTTTCAAGTTAATCTGTAGTGTGGCGTCGAATCGCAGTTGACTATGATCACCACTACAGGAAGGTTGCGTACCAAATATCAGAAGTCGATTGAAAGTTGTAGCGATATATATTTGTTGGTGATCTCGTGGTATCGAAAGAATACTGAGATCGTACCAAAAGAGTACAAGCGAATATACTGTTCAAACGTAAGTTCGTGCAAGGTCACAACCAACGGAAGGAAGAATAGAAGAATAATCGTTGTCTTCATTACAGTTAGAAAAACAAGCACAGTAAAACAATCACTGATACAATCGGTTATAATAATAATTGTTTCCGTTAAACCAATCGCGTTCTCTTGATAAAAGTAGGTCACTACAAATCTGTAATCTACATAAAAATCGGGTAATCAATTAGTAGTCAGATATATTATCAAGGAGTTGCTCGGACTGTTATCAATCAACAAATTTAGATTAACACTAAAATCTAGGTGATAGAAAACTCTATAGCATACGATAACTGATAAATCTGGTCGAGTGTAATAATGTCTTGGCAACGTCTCTGATAGTGACAACTGACGATAGTTGGAGAGAAAGTATTAAGGTAAGACAGTGATTTATGAATAACTTTTTGAGAAAATTCACCTACTTACTAGGGTCTAGTAACCAGGATTATGATTGAGAATTGGAGGTTAGAGTTTAGAATTGGAGTTAAGGTTTTCATCACGTAGTGGCATCAGCGATAACGCCAAAATTCTATTTAACTATGTGGATGAATGCATTTCGCTTCACAAACCAAGACTTGTTGTCTCCAATTTCATTGGTTTATCCATGAATTATAGCCTCACCAACATTAAAATCATAAAGGTTGAAACCATATCTGGTTGATCAGCGTTTAGCAGCCTTGTTCTGATTTATGGACGAATTATATTCATTACACTCTTTTTCGGACACTTTTGTACACCGATCCTTTTGAGCAGTGCTAAGATGACAAAACAAGTAAGCCTTTTAAGTTATTCTTTCATTCATATATATCCATTCCAATACCTCACTTGTAACTATGACCATATATCATATACATGGTAGATGTGTTTCTGTCAGTTCATCTTTATTCTTACATGAACTATAAGAACTGAGTAGACTTACTGCTAGCTTAGTAGGTGTACTACAGAACTCTAATGCTTTACACATTCGTTGCATCTATTACTGAGTGTTTTTTCTTTCAATAGCATAATGTCTGAAATATACATATCCTAGGTAGAATCGGTATTCAGCCTTGATTATTTACGTTGTATCAACGTACACAATCGACAGAATGAATACGAAGCAAATAGGATTTATATTTCATTACCTACTTTCTACTTATTTCCTTACACCTGTTACCCCTCATGGAGGAACATAAGCCGTCGACTAGAATTCTACAACCAAATCTGTCCTGGAATCTTTCCAGGTGTTCCCGATTGCTACTCGTTTTTATGTTTGCCTCCAATTCCCAGTTTAATGTGCTTTTAGGTCTTCCTCTTCACTTCATTCACTGGAACAAATTATGGAGGAAGATGCAAATGATTACATATCATGCAAAGTAGAAACACGTTTTCGATCAGTATATTAGTTCTGTTGTTTTTTTCTTATTATTGTTGGTTTAGTAGCCTGTCTATTTTTCTCAAGTTAGCGACAAACCGACGACGACTGGGTACCAAATCATGTAAGGCATAAAGCAGTCTGAAGCCAGAGCACATCACTACACACAAGCCGCTCACGATCAACTGACTGTAGTTATTCTAAGGTAGGTAAATGCAGCACGAAAGCAATACGGTGTGAATGAGTAAGAACAAAGTCTAGAATAAAAGCATGAGACAGTATTTTTTATAAAATAATATAATATAAAGATAACCGTTATATACTAGTAACTTAAATACGGGTATAACAACCATTACAATAATAAAATACAAAATGTTTAGCATCAGCAGGTATTATACCGAGTAACATGAATTGCTGGAAAATTTGAACAAAATGTACTTGCTGTAATTAAACGGTTAAAACAGAATACAAACAGAAAAGTGCATAGTTAGAGAAACTGAAAACGGAAATGGATCGCAAGTTGTGAGACCAATGAGTAAGATAAAAACGACCAAGGGCGTAGAAGCTTTTTCACTTCATATGTCTCGATTTGAAGGACTATTATGAACCAACTGAATCCTAAGTCATTGTATTAGTTTATGGATTTCAGGTTTTCTAGGTGATTCAATCAGTCTGATAAATTACAAACACGATTTTATTTAGAAAACTGATTTACCAATGCCTATTGGATAAGTTTTGAATAATAGAATAGCAGAACAACTAATTGACTGACTTCATGAACAATATTAGAGAGATAGAGATTTTGATTAGATATAAAATATCCAAATGATTGTATGATTATCAGTATGGAGTTGTAGAGATTATTAAGTTTTGTGATTGAGATCATAAATCGATTGATGCTAGACCACCATTATAAACCTGGAAGCACTGGACGACCATTTCGTCTAAGTATGGGGCTCCTCAGCAGTGCGCGGGACTAGAAGTTAGACATTAACACCACTGGGTGCCGGTTCAGTCGTCCACGCGCGAGACCGAAGGTCCTGTGTTCGGGCCTCGCGTGTGGGATCGTGAATGTGCAGTGTTGATGAGTCCCATATTACGGCAAAATGGCTGTCTAGTCCTTCCAGGTTTTTAATGGTGATCTAACATCAATCGATTTATGATCGCAATCAAGAAAATAAGACTGTACGGTTGGAATACTTTATTCGATGAATGATAAACTTGTGATCAAAAGTGAAAATTGTATTGCAATAAATGTTTATTTCTTTCTAATCCACCATCCTAACGCTAATCTTATCAAACTGTATGGACTCATTTAAACTTATATTCTAAAAAAACACTAATTAAGCTTGTTTAGTTACGTCATAGAAGGTTTTAACCAATGAAACCCTAAATAACAACCGATTTCAATAAAAAGCACTAAACACTTATCAACATTTACTACTAAGGTATATTGTCCATATACACTGTCATCTGTAGAGATATATCTTAATGTCATGGTAGGTGGTTTAAAATAGAATCAATATTTAATTTTTGTTTGCAAAGCCATTATATAAAATTATAAACTGGTAGTTGTTGACATCAGGTTTTTTGTCTATAATTTTTAACTAGTTATGAAATGCGCTTTTAACATAACTAATTAATTTCACCTTAACATAGGTTTAACTGATTCAAACACACACGCATATATATATATTTGTTAGTTTGTAACGCTCTTTTAAGCTCTTAGTAAAGACCAATAGATACTACTTTATGACAGTGTTTAATCCTCAAGCTGAGCTATGATGAGTTTTACGATTACAACATTCAGCTTACAGGACGCAGCTTCTTTAAAATTCTAATCATGATCAGAAAATCTCCGTCAATTCAACTGATACTCTTAAGACAGACAATGCTCCTTGTCTAAAGTTCAGTATTATCCCAAATATCCTTGTCATAAACTTCTCTCTCATCTGTGAGATGTCGTCTATAATTTTTTATTCACCAAAATTTCCTAATACTGGCTAAGCTGAACCTTTTCCCGTTGTCATATCGCAGAACTAGAGGCGACTTGATTACAGTCTACAAATTGCTTAGTGATAAATTTGCACCTAACATGCCCTCATTTTTCTTGTCTTCCAAAACAGAGAATTTACGAGGACACTCCAAAAAAGTTCATAAGCCGAGAACAAATTACTTGTCAGCTGACTATCGACTTTCCCATAGAATCATCAACGAGTGGAATTCACTACCTCAGCACGTGGTTGAGGCTCCATCCATCGACTCTTTCAAAAGAAAGTTGGATCAACTGAGAGACCACCATTGCCAGGACTAACATAGGCCATCGAGCCTCCTGTCCTTCCCCAACTGAAACTGATATCATGATGAAACGTGCCAGTCAATATATTACAAAACGTCATGAACATCATGAGCACATAGATTAATGGTCAAATGTACTGTAAATTAGTCACCTATACATATATGAACTAAATAACTTCAAAACAACACATGAAGAAATGACTACGATTGCCCACTATTATTACACTAAATATTTTGAGGAGTCTCGTCATAGCATGTATCCAAAACTAGGGAGTTTTGTATACGAAAAGGAATAATAAGTCCACGCTACAACTTAATTAAAATCATAAAAAAGAAGTGACTTGAGAAAAAGTTAAATATTAGATCTTACATCCTGTGACTACATGTAATGTTAGTGGTCCTTCATTTCAACCATATAGTATAACAGTATAGGGTTGTGGAGATTACTAATTTTCTCATTGAGATCACGCACCGATTAATATTAGAATACCAATGAAAACCTGGAAACACAGGACAGTCGCGTCGTCCACTTGCAGGAGTAGTGAACGGCATTTCGTCTGAAAATTTAAGGAAGTTTTGGAGAAGTATCTACAGTGTTTTACATTTCTTTTAGTTTACAGGAAAATTGTATAAACCACTAACACGCAACTTTGTGCCTGATGTTGATTGTTGTTAATTTAAGCCTCATTAGAATTCTACTGTTTGTAAGTTAAGCAGAAAGTAGATATATTCAAAACATATCAAGAAGAAACAAAACACTCTTAATCTTTTATTAGATTGTTAACACCTTATAATTCAGTATTGGTTTGGAGAGAGACTGAACAGGAAAGACTATCCTGAGATGAACGGCTTCATTGTGAACACAGGCTAGCATCAATGCCTAGGTAATTATACAATAACTCCGATATAAACACATACTTCTGTAAGCGATTACGTCATAATTACTAAGACTTCCCGAATATTCTTCTCGTGATCACGTGAACAGCAAGAATCTTTAGCTGCAAACTAACGAAAGTTACTTAAACACTACTCACTTCCCCATATGCAAAAGTTATTGAGGAAAGTGGTCGTAGCAGTCTTACTTGTGTATTTCCACACAAATAGCTGACATTTTCTGTTCAATATACATTAGGCTACTATAAAATCAATTTCTTATTCACTTTAAACATAAAGTGATGTTATAACATCGACATTCAGAAAGAAGCTTAAACATATCCCATAGGTGTAATAACTCCGCTGCATATATACACAATGAACAGAGCATTTGTCAAGCTTCACATTATGACGCATATCAACCAAAACAGTTGCGAAAACGAACCCCAAATACCGCAGAGGGGGAAAAACTAAGTACATAAGACGTACGATTTGAACTGCGACCACCTTTCTATAGTACCTAATGAACGAAATGCATCAGAACAGAGGTAAGAACAAAGGAACGCCGAAATAAAACACGACTGGAATCATCGGTCACATTAGCTTACATATGAGTAGAGAACTAATAAACAATCAAACCCACAAAAAGTTACAGCCTTCACAGACTTTAGCCAACAAACAAGTGCAAAAAAGACAATGAATCTTCGCGAACCGAAAGATCTAACTAATGGAGATGCCTTGCACCTCTCCCGACAACTTAATGTTCGTTTTAGACCAGAGCTGAATATTTAGTTCCTGACCATCTCAGAACATACTTTCATCGTGAAAACGTGGGTTGAGAGCAGATTCATCACCACTAAATCTGGAATCTACTTGACCAGCTCGATGGCATGGCCTCTCATCTAATCTCCAAGTTTTATTCGGGACGTATTACTGCGTAGTGTTTCATCTACTTCAGAAACACAGGAATAATTTGCACAGTAGCTGACGATGAGTCGTCAGACCGGTGTGATCTGTGCCCTCCGCGAAGTAGGCGACCGCTTGACATCGCAAATGGTCGACACCCCCCAGCGAGTCCACCTCACCTCAAACCTCGAGGGGAACTCGCAACTCGGAGTGCAACTGTGAGTTGGGTTCCCATCACACATCCCACCCCTCAAACCCAGCCAACCCCTGTAGCACACTGTAGTCTCGGGAGCTTTTCAAAAGGTCTGAGGGAACTTGACAATCCCTCAGTGATCCAAAGTAACACCCCACTAGCTGACAAGCATTCTCCTATGCTCCTGCCTGTTTCAAATACAGGAACACCGACGACTTATCGCTACGGGACGTGAACGCCGGTACGAGATGAATCAGTGAACGAACTGTCGCGCGAAAGAAAAGACTAGTCCCACTTGTCCACCCAAACCCGTGTAACTCACCCAGTCACAACCGTAATAAAAAAAGAAGATAGTTGTACATGCGGAATTAATCCGTAAATTTATTTTTGACAATGTTTCACAGCATACATAACGATGGTTCAACCATACAAGTTTCCGAGTCCATTGCGTCCCACGCCGCGGACGAGTGTCAATCCTCCAAGGGGCACCGCGAGATCTGCAAAACCACTCAAAAATTGTGAACAAAGTGAATGGATACCCTGGTTTCGACCTTGCTACATGCCTTTCTGGACCCAAATTTACGGCTCTACAACGAATTTTAAAACTGCTCACTTTCAAGTGCCTGACATAGTGACAGGCCTGCTTAACACAAGGGGCTGGAAGACCTAGCAAGTCAACCTCGTCTCCCGCCCAACAAGCATCCATCTCCCTCGTCACTACCAATTACAAAACTCATAACTCAAAAGACTAACTGGCTTCAACACTTTTATTTCCTTTAATACTAGTGACAAAGCTGGGTTAAAAAATGACGCTGCATGGGCTTATGCAATTATGATACGAAACTTTACACTTAACGATGAAAGTCACTCTTGATTGGATGCTAACTCACAACGGACATGACAGTTAAAAAGAACGCTCGATTGCACATGCAGTGAAAATTAACAGTTAACAGTATATACACAGTGAATAATAGGATCCCTGGCCTCCTCAGCTATAGACAGGCTGTCGACTTTCTGCTGGCTGACCTAGAACTTGAGGGCGCTAGGACAACTCTGTCTCCTCTGCTAGTAGAACTGCCTAGACCAAACTGTTGAGGCCATACTAACCCTGCAACGGATATGAAGAAGCAATTAGACGTTGAAAACATGCTCATACTAAGAAATTCTTACCTGACTGAAATTAACGGCGGCCATAGCCCCCTATGTGGAAGACAGATTAGTTTGGACGGAGTGTGAACTTACCTCCATAGGGAGCATTCCTCTGGTAACCGCCTGGTGGGCCACCGCGCATCGGACCACCGGCATAGTTTTGTTGGTTCCCGTAGTGCCCAAATCCATCACCCATTCCTCCCTGGCCCCAGCCAGGACCATCTCCATTCATGTGATTTGGACCCCAACCCCCTCCGTAATTCCCACCCCCGTAGGCACCGCCACCACCACCACCGTTTGAGCCATATCCACCATAAGGACCACCTAGTCGATAGAACCATCAAGTAAACTACTCACCTCCGTAGGAACCCCCGTAACCTCCGTCATACCCGCCATAGCCTCCACCCATCGGTCCATAACCGCCGCCGCCACCGTAATTGTTATTGTAGTCATTTCGGGACTCTTGCTTCTTCTTCATTGTGTTGATTTGCTCTTTACTGAGAGCCTTCTTTACGTCTGCCCTACTGGATCCGATATGGTGTGGTTTATACAGTATAGCTTTATCAACAGGGTCGTAATCATCAAACGTGACGAATCCGAAACCGCGTGACTCGCCCGACTCCTTCCAAGCAACAACCTCACACTCAGTGATGTTACCATACTTGCTGAAATATTCACGCAGTTCTTCATGAGTTACATCTTTTTTCAAGCCACCTACAAACAGCTTCGTTACAGTCATGTGGGACTCGGGACTATTTGAATCTTCACGCGGCATAGCTCTCTTGGCTTCAACGGTTTTACCATCAATTTCATGTGGTCTATTAGCTTGAGCAGCATCCACCATTTCTGGTTCCTTGTAAGTGATAAAACCAAAACCCCTGGAGCGGTTGGTTCGACCATCTTTCATCACCACAACATCGACAATTTCGCCCCACTGTGAATAGAAGTCCTTCAGCTTGGCTTCTGTAGTAAGAGGAGTCAGGCCTCCAATGAACAGCTTGCGGAATTGTTCAGTACGACGGTCGTTGTTTTCAGAGTTACGTCTTCCCATTTCGTCAACCACGGAAACAGACAGTATGAACTGACAGTATGGCAAACGGATGTAACCTCACCGCAAATTGACTAAAACAAAATCAGGGAAACATAAATATCTCTATATGTGCCTTAAACTTCCGTTATGTTTTTTGGTGGATATTTTGCCCGCAAAATAATATGATTGTGATTGTGTCTGTCACTATCATATGAGTCGAACAACTGTTCAATGTACTATGAAGACTGATGGAGATCGTGTCATTAATCACTAGTTCGTAGGTGTGCTAAAGGTAATTGAGCGATTTTAAAGCATGCACTGAGTATTTCAAAACTGCTAAAATCTGAGTCTGACGGTCATGGCTGTCAATGACCGACGATTTGCTAATGGGACAATACTGACGATCTTGTTGACCAACCGAGCTAAAACTCCTGATTTTGTCGGACAGAAATGATGAATTATTTGTCAGTTGAAATAAACTTCTGAGTGGCACCCTCGGTAACCACAGAACTAAAGCATCAGAATTACCCAAGGCTATATCGTGTAACACTCACTAACGCTACAGACGAAGAGGATATCCTACTAGCTAGTTACTTACTGAAATCAGATGAGAATGCAAGAATATTCCCTGACATACAGTATCTTGAGCTCGTTCTCATCCGGAACATATCTAAGCTATCTCGCGAGACGTTTTTCCGCGGAAGAAATATCATTGTGAAAGGTGTGCCGGAAAACCCGGTCCCTGATCATATAAACTCCGATATTAGGGAATGGAAATTCATCAAGCAATCCTTGGAGCTCAGAAACATATTGACTCAACAAGTGATGAGACTAGCCATAAAGGAGTTAATTTCTAGACCTCGGCTAATGAAGGTAGCCTTCCCATCCTATCATATAGCAACTGCAACTCTGGAAGCATTTCGTGCCAACAGACGTCGGTTGCCATCTGAAATCAATGTGCATCCGAATAGGCCACATGACGCCAGGATCAAACACAAAAGCAAGTTGGAGCTGACCATTCCACTTGTGAACGGTCTTGATCATAAAAGACGTGGGAAGGACAGGGGCTACCTACTCGGGAAAAATTGTATAGGTAGGCTATCTGTCTATCCACATATGACTCATACAGACAAACAGAATGGGGAAGCTCACTCGTTTTAAATTGAAAGAATAAACTGCTTCTACATGAACGCCACGAGTTTACCGAATAAAATGGATGAGCTACGCGAACTCAGTAATGCTAACGATATTCATTTGATAGGAATATCTGAAACCTGGATATCTAGTTGGTTTACGTACTAGGAGCTAGCAATACTCGGTATATCTTTGTTTCGCAATCACATAAAAACAGTAATTAGAGTAGCCTTATTCTTACGATCACGCATGGAGGTATATCAAGTGCACAACCAAAAGTTTATCAATCTTGATGAATTTGTATGGTGCTCAGTAAGATTGTTTACCACCTCTAGGTGTCTGGTTGGAGTCATTTTGTTGAGGACGTTAGATCCCCAAAACTGATATTTTGTAATTTTATCTTTGTGGAGCTTGTATGCAGATGTACGCTTGGGTATTTCTTACCACCCACGCACACAGTCAATTGACGAACTTATCGATTAAATGTTTAGAAAATACCATGGCAACGTTGATTATATCTATATTTTTATAAATACGCTTGATTTGTGTGCTTGAGGGACCTGGTATCTTCTGGTTGTCTGCACAATACACTTTTCTACATTTTACAAAGACTTCTGGATCGAGTTAGCTGAGTCGGGAATAACGGACCATTATAGCCTATCGAGTCGCTGAATCCTTGATTCTTCATTCCGTTCCGAGTAAAACGAATCAGTAGTAGCATTCAAGTTTAACGAACATAACACATTTATAGGAAGCCCACTGCTGAAATCGAGTATGAGAATCGTATGCTGGAAGGATTATCCCGATCTACTCGTCTCGGATTCTTCATATCTTGATTCTAGGAGACGTTAATCTTCCTAAAGTCAGTTTAGCGGAACATATGTATATTGGAGGTGAGAAATCTAATGAAGCTCGTTTCTTCAACCTCATTGGGAATCTGAGATTATTCGGAAATATGAAGTCGGCAACTCGTTTGAGAAACAGTCTTAGGCCGTCGCGCTTGAACTACGTATTTACAAACTAAAAATTCCTAGTTGACAATCTCTCAATCCTAGCTCCCCTGGGGAGAAGCAATCACGCCATCGCAGTTCTCAGTTTTATCAGTAAAACTGAGCCGAGACATCCCGCCCACAACAGGCTCTGGAATTTCAAACGTTAAATGTGTCAGCTTTACAGGACAATCTACAACAGATGGATTGGGAAATTCACACTCAACTTGATGTAGATGCTTATTGGGATTCCTTACTGAACACGATCTTATGTGCTACAAAGCAGTCTGTTCCTCAACTGGTCCCCATAATCTACAATCAACCAACGGTCATCAAGTACTACACTCTTTGGTTGCTAAGCCACAAAAGGGGCTGTTGGGCAGAATACAAACAGACTGATAAAAACGGCGCGCACAGGCAATACAAACATATAAGGAACATATGCAAAAAGGCAATAAGAGAAGACAGGCTTCAGTATTAGATAAAGCTTATCGATAAATTTGTCTCTCATCCGAAAAGTTTATTCCATGATGCAGCCTCTCTTTGACAGGCCAGAACTAGAGTTTTTGATGGAGTTTTGTTCTCTGAGCTGGATGGTTTGTTAGTGGAGCTTTCATCGTTCTTCTGAACACGACATCATAGGCTCTCTCCATTTCTAGACCGAAATGGACTTCAAGTTCAGTTTGCCTTATTTTTCCTACTTCGCAGTTGCATTAGTTAATTTCGACACCCTATTTCTCCACTTGAAGTAGACAGGTAACTCACTCGACCTATCGATACTGTTCAACTAAGCTGGGTCGCTAAGGGACACTCATTACTACCCTGAAAAGTCAAGAGAACCACACAATCTACTGCCTACTACCAGTGGTCTTGTATCTATGTGGCCTGTTACCCACCAACTGGTTAGGACAACACAAAATAACATCATCACCAAGTTAGCGTGAGTTTCTTCCTGTTTATTCTTTTTTAGCCTATTACTCTTCTGTACACTATGTTGAATAGCAATTAATATTTTTTCTCCACTCGTTACCTTGTCTACAACTCATATACTTCTATACTTTTCCACCTGCTGTAATAAACAACTATCCTACATTATACCCTTCTCAATGCTTATGCTCTGGCAAACTATACTTTATACTATAGTCAATTAAAGCACTTCATCGATGCCTTACCCACAGTCCGTAACTTGTAACTACCTGATAAGCTTGTAAAGTGTTACTTATAGAAATAGTGATTTCCAACAGGATATGAAACACAGAGGATTGTGTGAGGTATGACATATATCCAAAAATAAGCTTAAATGAGCCTAACATCACAAAAGGAGGTAGGGTGGAATTACTGACCAGCAAGCATTGATGGTGAGGTCGATGACTTTAATCTATCCATGTTTGTTGGGGCAGAACATTTTGTATGTATCAGGCTTTTTATGATTGGGAATGAGTCAATCAATCTGTGATATAGATTGTCTCCCTACGACCACCACTCAGACTCATGTTTCCAATTTTATGCTTGATTATCTATTCTACTAAGACAACCTATAACATGCTAACTCGTACTTTTACACTAGGATTGTGTGGCTGGCATCGGATAAACAAAAAATTTACACAACAAAAGATACAGTCATTAGTATTCTTAACACGTCACCCTCTATATACACACCCTTCTAATTAACCGCTTTCCTTGTACCAGCTTTGATTTCCTTTCCTTCATGTGAGCTTACTCCAACATGTTAAACGACACAACTCATTGTTCTTTATTACTACATTCTCTAATATGGAGCCCCTGAGTTCATTTCACTCTAACAAGAGATAATATGAATTTATTCTAATTTACTATACCTCTCTCCGTTCTACTACAAAATGTTAAGCAACCTTTGGCGTTCATATCCAAGTGCCTTGCACCTCTTCTGTTTCTCTTTTTTCTTCAGAAATTTGCTCTGAGAGCACATATATGAAACTTCTGGTGTCTGGAACAAACTTGATGTACGCGTCCCCTCAAGATCACGGTTTACAGCAAGCGCCCTACGAGTACACTTTATAACAACTACAAACTTAATAAGTTCCGAAGCATTTTGTGAACCAACAAATGTTGTAATTTATAGATCATGCCTGCAAAAATGGCGTGTAGCTGCACATGCAGAAATAGGTATTTTTATTATTATATTATTATTGTTCTTCTGAACGACATCATCAGCACAAACTTCAGATGGAAGTGAGGCGTTCAAATTTCTCCACATGTGTTTCACAGATTCTCCTGTACATCTCGATGTTGATTGATTCTTGTTGACCTTAAACTTGTCATTGTTTACTTCTTTTTTCTGGTCGTATCTCCTATTAGTTTGATTTGTCTTCTTTTGTCATTTCATCCTTTGGTTTGCATGGGACTGATTGTAGGGATTTCGTTGGTTTGTGTGCAACACCTATTCCAAAGGTTTTCAGCAGTCTCGTTGTGGTTTCTGATATGGCTTTTATGTATGGTAGGGCGATCCTTTTGTTGATTTCAATGCTTGACTTGGATTCTGATGATGTATGCGGCCGGTGTTTTTCGGTGAAGTTGACTGGGTAGTCATTCTTTTAAAATACGTCCTCCAGGTATTTCTCTTCATATCAGAAACCGCAACGAGACTGCTGAAAACCTTCAGAATAGGTGTTGCACACAAATTAACGAAATCCCTACAATCAGTCCTATGCAAACCAAATGGATGAAATGACAAAAGAAGACAAATCAAACATCATCTACAAAATATATTGTGCCAACTGCAAAAAACACTACATCGAACAAAGCGGACGCCCTGTTCATCTTCGCCTGCATGAACATCAATTAGCAGTCAAACGCCATGACATGTCCACACTTATATCAATGCACGTGGACAACTGTGGACACTCCTTTGACTGGAAAAATGTGGAAATCCTGGATATAGGGAATTCCAAAATGCCAGAGAATTTTCGGAAGCTTGACACTCAGGTCAGTCAGCAATCAACAAACACATTGAAATTGATCCAATTCACAAGCAATCAGGAAAATTATACACAAACATAGGGATAAAATTCAAACGAATGGGAGATACAACCAAAACAAAGAATTAAACAATGACAAGTTTAAGGTCAACAAGAATCAGTTAACATCGAGGTGTACAGGACAAGCTGTGAAACACATTTGGGAAATTTGAACGCCTCACTTCCATCTGAAGTTTGTGCTGATGATGTCGTTCAGAAGAACAATGAAAGCTCCACTAACAAACCATCAAGTTCACAGAACAAAACCCCATCAAAATCATCCACCTGAGCTACAAATCTTCACCATATCAAAACTGGAGTTTTCCAACCGCTAGGTCCTAGTGGCCCGAACAATAACGACGGTGGTGCCGCTTACCTTTTGGACATTTCAACCGACCCACATTAACTACATTGATGAAAGTATCATCTGCAATTGCATAGGACTTTCGAAGTAAACTTGAGGGATGACTTGATGTACGGGAAACTAGGGGACCTAAGGAAAGACACTTCTCCTGGCCCGGATATCGTTCAGTCTGTTGTGGTGAGGGAAGCAGCTCCAATCCTGGCAACACCACTTAGCGTGATGTTCTCAAACTCGCTGATCCGAGGCAAATTACCGGAAAATTGGAAGCTGGCTCACATTACACCAGTTTTCAAAGGAGGTCGACACAGCGAAACCTCAAGCTACCGACCGTTAGCTCTTCTCTCTATACCTTCAAAAATTATGGAGTTCCTGATATGCGACGATATACACGACTATTTATTATCCTTGAACCTTTCACTCCAAAAGCATGGTTTCAGGAAGGGTCATTCTTGTATAATCAACCTGCTGACTGTGGTGGACAGATGGACAACCATCCTTGGTTGCAAGGAGAAGGTTGGCGTCATCTACCTTAATTTCTCAAAACCTTTTGATAGGGTCAATCATATATGTCTTACCAATAAGCTCAAACGAATAAGTATCATGTCACCTTTAGTTGATTGGCCCACTTCATATCTGAAAACTCTACATTTTCAGGACATTGTTAACTTCACTTTTTCTCAGGCTATGAAATGTCCTAGTGGGGTCCTCCAAGGCTCAGTACTGCGTCCTCTTTTCTTGATTTATATAAACGATCTTCCACAACAGGTATCGTCTGACTTATTACTTTTACGCTAATGACATGAAACTTTGAAAGGAGAGATACACAACCGGAAGGATTTACGGGCACTTCGGGAGGATCTGATCCGACTTCAAAGTTGGACAGATGACAACAGACTTACTCTTAAGTCTTCAAAGTGTAAAGTAGTTCATCTAAGTCATGTTGAAGACTACAGTTACAACTCAGGAAACTTTTCTCTAGAAGTATCTCAAGTTGAAAAAGATTAGGAGTTCTGGTACCCTACGATTTGAAGTCTTACGCTAACTGCGACCGAAACGCCTTTCGAGAAAACCTTGCACTGATAACATTGAAGCGCATTTTGACCAGTTTGACAGAAGTTTCTACACAAGTTTTATTCATCCCCATTTAGAGTACGAAAACATAGTATTTCCTACCTAACTCCGAAAAGATAAGGACATTACGGAGCGTATCCAACGGCGAGCCACAAAGTCAGTTCGAATACTCAAATTCAAGGTTTATGAAGAGCACCTCCAATCACTAAATCTTTACCCATTAGAGTAAAGGCGTCTTAGAGGTGATCTAATGGTTTACAGTGTCCTTAGCACTTCCGGACATCCCCCTTAAACACCTACTTAAGTTTACCTAAGGGGTAACACACAGAAACTGCAGTCACAACACAGAAGAACGGATTGTAGACACACATGTTACTCTTTAAGAGTTGCCAAATACTTGAATTCGCTGCCAACTGAGCTAGTTCAAGCGACTTTCCAGGAGTCGTTTGAGAGAAAACCAGACCTATTCTTAAGGACTTAGGATAGTATTTTACTATGATTTACCAATTCCGTTTTCTTTTATCGGTAATATACCTAGGTTCCTGCATGGAGGTATCGGTTATCCACTACTACTAGACACGGAAGCCCGTTAAGCGAAAGATAATTCTATTCCGTCCGCAACCATTTGATCTTGCATTACTATACAGATTACAGGTCTAAACCGCCACGAAAGCATGTAAGACTTGTTTCTTAGTCTACGTAATTTTTTGTTTGTTCATTTTTGAACACATTCCAAAAATGTAAGGTCCCCCTTAGGCTAAGGGGATTTTTTCCAGACTAGGTTTCGAACGAGCACTGAAAATAGCCTCAAAGAAACCTGGAGTCAGGTTACTTAAGTTTCTGGAAGGAAACAGCAAGACAGATGTGCCTTATTGTTCACAAGATGTCGATGAGCAGAGACACATACAGTATCACACAGGGGAATGTGATACTGAAACCATTCAGAAAATAAGAGGTGGATGGATCACTGATGTTCACCACTATCATCCTAGATTTACGGATGTCGAAGGAGGGAGTGATTTTGTGTTTATTAGAAAGTGCCCTGGTACAGTCGAGGGAGGAGGAGAGTTAGCTCGCCCTCTCGAAGTGCTCTCACATGGCCACGTGCATACAGCTACTGCCACGGAAGTCCTTCTCACTGTCTTCTCGCAGCACAGGTGTTGTTTACGAAATCGAGAGGACAAAGAGCGAATGTCCGGCGCTATAACTGGGTTGATGGATATGGAGGACTCACCTAGGGGAAATGAAAAGCCCTGATTCCAAACCAGTGGTGCACATTGGCTTCAGGATCATGAGGGAACAAATGGCATATGAATGAATTATTGGTCACTGGCTGCCATGGGACTGCATGTCCTGACGTTGCTTCACTGGCTTGTGGATTAGAGGTTTAGGTCAAAGGCTCGGGTTGTGGCCCCCTAAGATAACCACCTGCTTCGGTCTGGGTACGCGGGTAGTATCACAGCCAACGCTTAAATCGATTGACGTGTGTGGCGCATGTGTATTTGATGCCTCTTCGTACCAAAATGTATGTGTTCAAATAAATAAATAATGAATAAATAAGCCAGAAGGACTTTCTTAAAGGTTCTAGCTTGTGGCCGGGTAAGGATAGTATGTAGATCAATGGAAACTCGTCATTCATACACATTAAAGCAGTAAGGCTTGTAGTGGCATTGGACAATAACCACACAATCCTCAAAGCTGAACACGAGACTACTCAGAAAATAGATATTCAATAGTTAATGCGGGAAAATACCTAACGATGGAGAAGGCGTGAACAAGGAATGGGATGAATTGGAGTTGGTCGAATGTCATGGCTCGGCCATGCAGGCGTGGTCCCAGTTGAAAACTACCTTATATCTTTTATTCATATTAAATGTATTGTTCTTTCTCTAGCCTAAGCTTGTTCTTCATCACGTATTGGTAGTTGTTACGATACAGTGAGTTGGTGTAGACGATGTGACTTCCACGTAAGATCTTATAGATTAGGCAGTTATATCACAACAAATCTACAATTTTAGGATAAGGTCTATTATTAGAGCAGTACTAATATCATAGTAGACCATAATTCAACTGGCTCACTCAGTCAGGTAGTTCTCTTAGGCGTGCTCGGACACTATTGCAGTCAGTTATACGGTAGTCTTTACATGAAGTGCGTCCGACTGGCAACTAAGTTAACAAAACATCCAATGATAAGAGAATATAACCGACACGTTTTCGAGCAGAATGGAGGACGTTTTGGAGAAGTATCTACAGTGTTTTACATTTCTTTTAGTTTACAGGAAAATTGTATAAACAACTAACACGCAACTTTGTGCCTGATGTTGATTGTTGTTAATTTAAGCCTCATTAGAATTCTACTGTTTGTAAGTTAAGCAGAAAGTAGATATATTCAAAATATATCAAGAAGAAACAAAACACTCTTAATCTTTTATTAGATTGTTAACACCTTATAATTCAGTATTGGTTTGGAGAGAGACTGAACAGGAAAGACTATCCTGAGATGAACGGCTTCATTGTGAACACAGGCTAGCATCAATGCCTAGGTAATTATACAATAACTCCGATATAAACACATACTTCTGTAAGCGATTACGTCATAATTACTAAGACTTCCCGAATATTCTTCTCGTGATCACGTGAACAGCAGGAATCTTTAGCTGCAAACTAACGAAAGTTACTTAAACACTACTCACTTCCCCATATGCAAAAGTTATTGAGGAAAGTGGTCGTAGCAGTCTTACTTGTGTATTTCCACACCAATAGCTGACATTTTCTGTTCAATATACATTAGGCTACTATAAAATCAATTTCTTATTCACTTTAAACATAAAGTGATGTTATAACATCGACATTCGGAAAGAAGCTTAAACATATCCCATAGGTGTAATAACTCCGCTGCATATATACACAATGAACAGAGCATTTGTCAAGCTTCACATTATGACGCATATCAACCAAAACAGTTGCGAAAACGAACCCCAAATACCGCAGAGGGGGAAAAACTAAGTACATAAGACGTACGATTTGAACTGCGACCACCTTTCTATAGTACCTAATGAACGAAATGCATCAGAACAGAGGTAAGAACAAAGGAACGCCGAAATAAAACACGACTGGAATCATCGGTCACATTAGCTTACATATGAGTAGAGAACTAATAAACAATCAAACCCACAAAAAGTTACAGCCTTCACAGACTTTAGCCAACAAACAAGTGCAAAAAAGACAATGAATCTTCGCGAACCGAAAGATCTAACTAATGGAGATGCCTTGCACCTCTCCCGACAACTTAATGTTCGTTTTAGACCAGAGCTGAATATTTAGTTCCTGACCATCTCAGAACATACTTTCATCGTGAAAACGTGGGTTGAGAGCAGATTCATCACCACTAAATCTGGAATCTACTTGACCAGCTCGATGGCATGGCCTCTCATCTAATCTCCAAGTTTTATTCGGGACGTATTACTGCGTAGTGTTTCATCTACTTCAGAAACACAGGAATAATTTGCACAGTAGCTGACGATGAGTCGTCAGACCGGTGTGATCTGTGCCCTCCGCGAAGTAGGCGACCGCTTGACATCGCAAATGGTCGACACCCCCCAGCGAGTCCACCTCACCTCAAACCTCGAGGGGAACTCGCAACTCGGAGTGCAACTGTGAGTTGGGTTCCCATCACACATCCCACCCCTTAAACCCAGCCAACCCCTGTAGCACACTGTAGTCTCGGGAGCTTTTCAAAAGGTCTGAGGGAACTTGACAATCCCTCAGTGATCCAAAGTAACACCCCACTAGTTGACAAGCACTCTCCTATGCTCCTGCCTGTTTCATATACAGGAACACCGACGACTTATCGCTACGGGACGTGAACGCCGGTATGAGATGAATTAGTGAACGAACTGTCGCGCGAAAGAAAAGACTAGTCCCACTTGTCCACCCAAACCCGTGTAACTCACCCAGTCACAACCGTAATAAAAAAAGAAGATAGTTGTACATGCGGAATTAATCCGTAAATTTATTTTTGACAATGTTTCACAGCATACATAACGATGGTTCAACCATACAAGTTTCCGAGTCCATTGCGTCCCACGCCGCGGACGAGTGTCAATCCTCCAAGGGGCACCGCGAGATCTGCAAAACCACTCAAAAATTGTGAACAAAGTGAATGGATACCCTGGTTTCGACCTTGCTACATGCCTTTCTGGACCCAAATTTACGGCTCTACAACGAATTTTAAAACTGCTCACTTTCAAGTGCCTGACATAGTGACAGGCCTGCTTAACACAAGGGGCTGGAAGACCTAGCAAGTCAACCTCGTCTCCCGCCCAACAAGCATCCATCTCCCTCGTCACTACCAATTACAAAACTCATAACTCAAAAGACTAACTGGCTTCAACACTTTTATTTCCTTTAATACTAGTGACAAAGCTGGGTTAAAAAATGACGCTGCATGGGCTTATGCAATTATGATACGAAACTTTACACTTAACGATGAAAGTCACTCTTGATTGGATGCTAACTCACAACGGACATGACAGTTAAAAAGAACGCTCGATTGCACATGCAGTGAAAATTAACAGTTAACAGTATATACACAGTGAATAATAGGATCCCTGGCCTCCTCAGCTATAGACAGGCTGTCGACTTTCTGCTGGCTGACCTAGAACTTGAGGGCGCTAGGACAACTCTGTCTCCTCTGCTAGTAGAACTGCCTAGACCAAACTGTTGAGGCCATACTAACCCTGCAACGGATATGAAGAAGCAATTAGACGTTGAAAACATGCTCATACTAAGAAATTCTTACCTGACTGAAATTAACGGCGGCCATAGCCCCCTATGTGGAAGACAGATTAGTTTGGACGGAGTGTGAACTTACCTCCATAGGGAGCATTCCTCTGGTAACCGCCTGGTGGGCCACCGCGCATCGGACCACCGGCATAGTTTTGTTGGTTCCCGTAGTGCCCAAATCCATCACCCATTCCTCCCTGGCCCCAGCCAGGACCATCTCCATTCATGTGATTTGGACCCCAACCCCCTCCGTAATTCCCACCCCCGTAGGCACCGCCACCACCACCACCGTTTGAGCCATATCCACCATAAGGACCACCTAGTCGATAGAACCATCAAGTAAACTACTCACCTCCGTAGGAACCCCCGTAACCTCCGTCATACCCACCATAGCCTCCACCCATCGGTCCATAACCGCCGCCACCACCATTATTGATCCTCAGCTCTTCATCGTCATTCTGTTTTCTTCGTTTTTGTGTCCCGCTGCTTGAGATCATGTCGTAATTTGCTTCCGGTTTATTGCATGTTGGAGTTTAAATTTCGCTCTATAACTATGTCAGTCACTAATTTTACTTCTAGAACTTACAATGTTCATATTATTTTTAAATTATCATGTTTGGCAGCTAATCATCATTAAGAGTTCACAATAACCCTTTGAAGGTTACAACTTCTCATCTTGTCAATGTTGGACAATTCAGATTCAGTTGGACAGGAATAGCGAATGAAAAGTTAGGTGGAATATTAATTCGTTCCTTCAGACCTTCCTTAGTTTATCCATAAAATCCGCACGAACTATGCTCACTAGACACCTATATTTTACTATCTAAATGGTTCAAATGATTGTAAACGGAATAGAATAAGCTTTCGCTTAACAGCCTTCCGTGTCTAGTAGCAGGGGATCACCAAATCCTCCAGGCAGGAACCTAGGTATGTTAACAGTAAAAGAGGAAAAGAAATTGGTAAATCATAGTATGATGCTGTCCTTGGTCCTTAAGAATAGGTCAAGTTGTCTCTTGAAGGACTCCTGGGAAGTCGCTTGAACTAGCTCGGCTGGCAGCGAATTCCAGCTTTTGACAACTCTTAAGGAGTAGAAGTTGTGTCTACATTCCGTCTTGCTATGTTGTGTTTCCAGTTTCTGGGTGTTACCCCTTAGGTTATTATTCGAGCTAAGCTTAAGTAGGTGTTTAAGAGGATGTCCAGAAGTGTTAAGAATACTATAAACCATTAATAAATCACCTTTAAGACGCCTATACTCTAATGAGTGAAGGTCTAGTGAATGGAGGCGTTCTTCGAATGGTTTAGATTTGAGTCCTCGAACTGATTTCGTGGCTCGCCGTTGGATACGCTCCAAAGTGACCTTGTCCTTTTGGAGTGAGGGAGGAAATACTCTGTTTCCGTACGCTAAATGGGGACGGATAAAACTGTTGAAGATTATATGGAAACTTCTTCTGTCAAACTGTCCAAAAATGCGCTTCAATGTTACCAGTGCAAGGTTTACTCGGAAGGCATTTTTGTCACAGTTAGCGTAAGACTTTAAATCGTAGGGCACCAGGACTCCTAAATCTTTTTCGACTTGGGATACTACTAGAGAGGAGTTTCCTAAGTTGTAATTGTAGTTTGCGACATGTCGCAGATGGACTACTTTACACTTTGGAGTGTTGAAGGTAAGTCCGTTATCGTCTCCCCAACTTTGAAGTCGAGTCAGATCCTCCTGAAGTGCCTGTATATCGTCTTGGTTGCGTATCTCTCTCCAAAGTTTCACGTCGTCGGCAAAAGGTAATAAGTCTGACGTTACCTGTTGAGGAAGATCATTTATGTAGATCAAGAAGAGAAGATGCCCTAGTACTGAGCCCTGGGGGACCCCACTAGGACATTCCATAGCCTGAGATAAAGTGAAATTAACCCTAACCTTAAAGTGTCGATTTTTTAGGTATGAAGTAAACCAATTGATTAGAGGTGGTTTGATACCTAGTCGTTTGAGCTTATTGATAAGACACAAGTGGTTAACCTTATCAAAAGCTTTTGAGAAATCAAGGTAAATGATATCAACCTTTCCCTTGCGATCGAGGATGCTTGTCCATCTGTCCACCGCAGTCAGCAGGTTGGTTATACAAGAGTAACCCTTCCTGAAACCGTGCTGTTGGGGTGAGAAAAAATTATAGGACAGTAGATAGTCGTTTAAACCGTCGCATATCAGGGACTCCATGAGTTTTGAAGGTAATGACAGAAGAGCCACCGGCCGATAACTTGAAGGTTCATTGCGTCGACCTCCTTTGAAAATTGGTGTGATGTGAGCCAACTTCCAATTTTCCGGTAATTTGCCTCGGCTTAGCGAGTGTGAAAACATCACGCTAAGCGGCGTTGCCAGGATTGAGGCTGCCTCCCTCAGTATGGCAGGATGAACCATATCCGGGCCAGGAGAAGTATCTAGTCTTAAGTGCTGCAATTTCCGGAACACCAAGTCAACGCTTAGGTCCACTTCGGAAAGTCCTGTGCAGTTGCAAATGAAGCTGTCCTCAGTATAGTTGATGTGGATCGGTTGCAATTTCTGAGAGTATTGTTCAGTCAAAAGGTTAGAGGTGTGGCCGTCGTTATTGGTCGGGCCGTTAGGACCCAGTAGTTGGGAAATTCCAGTTTTGGCTTGACAAAGAGAGGCTGCATAACTGAATAAGCTTTTGGGATTAGAGACAAATTTGTCCATAAGCTTTGTCTGGTACCCAAACCTGTCTCCTCTTATAGCCTTCGTGCATATATTCCTTATATGTTTGTATTGTCTGTACGCCCCATTGTTGTCAGTTCGTTTGTATTCTGCCCAACAGTGCCTTTTGCGGCTTAGCAGGCGAAGAGTGCGGTTCTTACAGAGCACCATATAGATTCCTCAAGATTGTTAAACTCGAGGTTGGGAACTTGGTGCACCTTCAAGCAAGAGCTTATATACATGGCTACTCCGCCCCCAATTCTTGTTTTTCTGTCGTTGCGGAACAAAGTCATCCCAGGTAATGCTAACTCTTGATCAGAGAACTGAGAAGATATCCAGGTTTCAGATATTCCCGTCAGATGGGCCTTATTAGCATTGCTAAGTTCACGCAATTCATCCAGTTTGTTTGATAGACTCGTGGCGTTCATATATAAGCAGTTCATGCTTTCAATTTGGAACGCGTGAGCTTCGTCCTGTTTTTCTGTATGAGCCTTATGTGAATAGACAGGTAGCCCACCTATATGAGGTTTGCCGAGGTGGTAGGCCCTGAACGTCTTTTAAAGCATAAAGTTGTCTGTTTACACCAGCAGATTGAGCCGAAAACTTTCTGACTCAAATTTGTTGATATTTACATTGGATATTGGAGTTTGTTTTAGGTTTCTAAACGGAGTAGATGTCCATTAGGCGCCACAACTTATGTTGCTTTCCTGAGTGTAAGTGTCCCTACATAAGCAGTAATAAACAACAGTCAGTAGTTATGAGAAGTCCTAGACCAGACTTAACTAAACTGTCACTGTGTACCTACGTTTTAAACATAGGAACCATCCACCATCATTTAAACAACGAATAATACAACATGTACTACTACTACTACTACTACTCTCTCTCTCTCTATATATATATATGTATATATATATATATATATATATTCAGGTTTTGGGGAGCTACACCTAATGAACATAAAATATACAGGCCATTTTAGGATATCACTTTGTAGATACCTTTGCGACATCATTGCTGTTCCCTCGATGTGGTCGGGTTATTTCCCGGCCGTTGCTTCTACCTCGATGTGGTGGTCGGGCGTGAATGCAGTGATGAGCCAGTCAGGCCATACTGGCTGGAACAATCGTTCCTCAAGGTCCTACCATGATTAGCAGGCCGGCTGCAGAACGACAAAACTAAAAGCAACGAACCCTGTGTCCTAGGACGAAGTCGTACTGCTAATTGTAGGGGAGTTAGACAGCAGTAAGGTGTTTCTCTTGGAGAACCAGTGTCTGAAGCGATGCTGCCTTCCCGCAACGGAAGGTTTGGGTTAGAAAAGGTCGGTCTTAAAAATACACACTTCGCCTTTTCCCACGGATTCTCGTCTTGGTCAGTAAGTTATTTTGAAGTGCAATGCTAACTCGTCTAAAGCTTCCCATGAAAAGGCCGTACGCCACCGTCCTGAAGCAGTTGTCTTTTGGGCACTGCGGTCACGCTCTCAGTTCACTGGAATCATCAATTTCAGCTTCCTCTTCAGGTCTCAAGAAGAAATATTCTCCCATGTTGGCAGCCGGAAGTGACAACCAATCTCATACTTCTATCAGAACCTGAGGTCATCTTGCTGACGACGAGTTCCCTCTCCAGACCCATTGCCGGATCAGTTGTGAACTTATACCACTTGGTAGTGATGGCTTCTAGCTTTTTTCCGACCTAATTATATGCCAGCCTGCATTGCATTTCTTGGTATGCGACTAGACCATCTTCTCTCGGTACCTTTTACATCGGCTTGGATTTACTTTGAGAGTTAGTGAAACTACTTAGCTCATACCGACGTAGATGAAGTTAAACACATTTTGACTGAACTGGACCAAAGTTATTTATTTATTTTAACACATAGATATTGGTACAAGAAGGCACCAAATACATATGGGCCAAACAAATCTCATTTGATTTGCGCGAGGGCTTTGATACTGCCCGGGTGCCCAAACCAGAGCAAGTGGTTTTCTTAGAGGGCCGCACCCCGAGCCTTCGACCTGGAGGTCCGATCCACAAGGCAGTGGAGCATCGTAAGGAGATGCAGTCCCATGGTAGCCGGTGACCAACAATTGGTTCATACGCCAAACTACTCATTCAATTACATGGCTGGAACAAAATATTTTATAAGCCTTTGTCGTTTTTCAAGAATATTTAGAAATTATCTGAGGTTACAAACTTTGGATAATGTATTTTAAAGTTAGCCGCTCCCAATTTTCATGTTCCTTTCAAAATATGTTCCCTATAGTTAATTGCTCACTAGTACTGATACTGGTATTTCTATTCGCTTACTTTCCACATAGTTAGTTTCGAACTGTGGAGCATACCAAGCAGGTGTTGATTCCTATCTATCTTGACCGTCTTAATATTTCTTTACGCTGTCATTCATTGACGAAAATAATTAGGATGGATCTTGACGCAGTAATGATCTTTAAATGGAATTACAGATTTGCTATCATCATGCACTCTTCAGACTGATAATTGCCTTCTACTTTCGTAAAATGGATTGGATGCGATATCAGGCCAGATCAGTCATTAAACCTATCGTATTTTGACCACCCAGGTTTTCGAATATCTTGTTTAGTTATCATCCTCTAGGTTATCCGGGTGTGATTTCAGTTTTTAAAAAATAATTGTCTCGAACATACTCAGACCAAAGAAGGATTCAAAAATACTCCACTGGTCGGAAAGAATGTCACATTTCACTAAATAGGTCAAACACTTTTTGTGCTTATATCTTCTACTTTTACTCACTCGTGTCAGTATTTACGTTCGCCCATCATTAATTTTCTTTGTGCTTATGTTAGGGATAACAATTTAGACTAACAAAAGTTGTGCCTGTCGTAAGTTATTTTTCATTTTCTAAAATGAGGATCTCCAGTTGACAAATAAGTTTAGTCTCTAGTGGAATGCTTATTATGTTCGCATATAACCGCTTCAGATAATAGCGCCTCATAAACACATGTCTTTCAGTAACAGATATCGCCACAAAATCTTACCATTGGTGTGGTCGAATAGATCATTTAAGTAGGAATTTTACTCCCTTACTTTTGATTAACTCAATTTTTTGTCAGTCGCTTCTAGTACAATCGGTGAACTTTCATAAATTTACTCAATTTCTTTGTTTTCATCCATAGTTAGTTCCATGGACGCTTTAAGAGCTACATTGGATAGTACTGATGGTCAAGTGGCTACTGTTAGTCGAACTAGTTCACCACCTCCTTTGGATCTTCTCAGTCCGCCTCCCGTTGTTGCTGAATATTGGTGTCATACGCAAGTAATTCATTCCTTCCTACCATTCTCTATACTTTCGAAAGGTGCGTGTAACAAAGATGAAATACGTTTGGACGATAAGCAATTTTAGCTTTTGTCGCGAAGAGATGGGAGAGGTTGTAAAGAGCTCTTTTTTTTCTTGTGGCCCTAATGATAAGTTGAAATGGTTAGTTTACAGCGTTATTCTTATGTTGTTTGTGTTTCCTCCACTTATCAAGGTGTCTTAGAATAAATCCAAAGGGCTTAGATGAAGAAAGCAGAGAATATTTATCACTGTATCTTTTACTGGTTAATTGTGGAACTAAAAGCGAGGCCAGAGCAAAGTTTAAATTTTCTATCTTGAATGCAAAGCGCGAAGAAACAAAAGCAATGGGTTTGTATTGATAGTAACGCCTACTAATTTCCTCCATCTTATCTAAAGAAAGTCAACGCGCTTATAGGTTTGTGCAAGGCAAGGATTGGGGTTTCAAGAAGTTTATTCGTCGAGATGTTCTCATGGATGAGGCCAATGGTCTTTTACCAAATGACCGCTTGACGATTTTATGCGAGGTATGAAGATCATTCTTTCTTTTTACAATTTGAAGATCGATTTTTTCTGTCCTGATTCTTATTAATTTTGCTGGTGCCCTTAATTTCTAAGCAGAAAGTTGCACATTTGAACACCGTTCCAAGAACGTGGGTTTAGGAAGTTAGGATCTGTCATTGACCCTTACACAAGCAACGCGGCTCACAGTGTAGCACATAATTTTGTACTTGCTAAATGACATATTAATGATTATTAACTTTAGCGTCTCTGGTTGTATTCGTGTTTATGCCGATCAAGCTGGTTTGTCCACTGTATGCTGTGCCCGGCTGTTGCTTCTACCTCAATGTAGTGGTCGGGCGTGAATGCAGTGATGAGCCAGTCAGGCCATACTGGCTGGAACAATCGTTCCTCAAGGTCCTACCATGATTAGCAGGCCGGCTGCAGAACGACAAAACTAAAAGCAACGAACCCTGTGTCCTAGGACGAAGTCGTACTGCTAATTGTAGGGGAGTTAGACAGCAGTAAGGTGTTTCTCTTGGAGAACCAGTGTCTGAAGCGATGCTGCCTTCCCGCAACGGAAGGTTTGGGTTAGAAAAGATCGGTCTTAAAAATACACACTTCGCCTTTTCCCACGAATTTTCGTCTCAGTCAGTAGGGTCTCAATTACGGAGCTAGCACAAAAAGACCGTACGCCACCGTCCTTAAGCATTTGTCTTTTGGGCACTACGGTCACGCTCTTAGATCACTGAGAACAACTCTGACACAATTTCCTTTTCAGGTACGTGTAGAAGAACCCTTCCGTGGTGTGGGTAACCAGTAAGTGGTAAATACTCTCATACATTTAACAGCACTGATTAAAATCTGAGCTTCCCTAGTGCGCTAATAAGATCGTTGGCGACATGGTTTAAACTGATCACACTGAGGAAGATGCCTTCAATTTATATGTTTCACATTTAAGATCTTAATACTATCCATTACGGCTTTTCAACTCATACCATTAAAGTCAGCCATAAATCAGATCAGTAGATAAAGTCTTCCCTGACAAGTTTTATCATACCAACCTACGTTTAAACTTCCTCCGCTGATCATCGTGTTCATAGTCAGACGGGATGAGTTTCCTAGCATCCATCAGTTATGTAGACGCCACTGAAATCGGCTGAGTTTTCCTAACCTTTTGGTTTAAGTTACGAGTAGATATCATAACTGTTTCCACAGCTTTTCGAATATTATACGAAGCTACTTCGGGGTGGATATCATTTTCACGGTTGACTAGCTCCCTTTGTAGCTGTTCCTGGAATATTTTTTTTAGCTTTTCACCATTAGTTTGGACACTAAGGGGTTTACTTATGGCTTTTCTACGTCCATTAAGACTCAGACAAATATGTGCTCGAACTAGGTCATGATCCGAGTCTAAACATGTGCTCAAGGATGTGCGACAGTCTTCAACTGAGCCCCTCCAACTATGGCTAATTGCAATGTGGTCTATTTGAGTCTATGGATGAGTCGATCGCGGAGGTCACCATGTCAGATGATGTTTCTCCTCATATTTAAAGTTGGTGTTTGCCATAAATAGACAGTTATCTGAACATAGTTGCAACAGATGGTCACCACTATCTGTTCGCTGAGCCTCAATGCCGTAAGATCCGCCTAAGTGGGGTTCGGTTTGATTTATTGTACTTGCTTGGGCATTAAAATAACTTGTCACTACTACTACTACATCAAAGCGTTTAGCTTTTTGAAGGTTAGATAGCTTCCTATAAAATTCACCGTTAATTTGGTCTGAGCTGCAACTAGTGGTAGAGTAGGTAGAGACAACGGAAAGGTAACGGCATGTATCCCCATATTTTCGAGTTCTTAATGTCCTGTTTAGTCGAACAGCGCACAAGCGACTGTCTATTGGGATCCAGTATAGGAGAGCCTGTTCTGCCTCAGAACTTAGTGCTTTACCTACACCAGCGAGACCACGGGAAGTAACAGTGGGGTCTCCAGACACTTGAATTTTAAATCGTGCCGGTTCTTTATATTGACAAGACGAGGTCAAATGAATGACTAGTTGGGTCGTTTAAGGGCGTTTTGGTGACGCAGCATATATCGATGGTGCAAGATTCTAGAGTCCTAGCCAAAAAAGCCTATTGTCTTATCGGACACTAGATTCTAACAGTAAAAGCTTCAATATGTGATTTAGAGCGTGGTTTCAGGTGACTAGGAATATATCATTAAGAGAACTCAAATAGTTAGCATTATTGATGCGTGGTGATAAAGATATATGAGAAGGGTTAATTGTGGGTATGGAAGAATTATTAAGATATGAGAGATTCGATCGTCAACAAGATGATCTCGGGTTCTGTAACCGGCCTGCCTATCATAGTAGGACCTTGAGGAACGTTTGTTCCAGGTAGTATGGCCTGATTGGTTCATCACGACATGCAACCCCGACCACCACATTAAGGTAGCAACTGTGGTTGGAATACATCGCTATTGTGAACGATTAAGTCTTACCACCCAGTTTTTAATCACTAACCGTGGTTATCATATAACTACATCTAAGTAGTCACTATCTATCGTCATGGATTAAATCAGTAGTCGACGACTCCGTAAATTAATTCAATTTCTTGGTTTGGTTGCTCGTACCGTCCAACCCCTCCCTAAACCACTAAATATACTCCGCCGAGACGCGTTGGTTAGGCTTACTAAACATATGTCTTAACCCACCATCTTTAGTATAATCTACAAAGTTAAACAGTCTGGTTTACAAGGATACAAATTTAAAACTATTGTGTCGCAGAAACGTTACCAGTTCATCTCAAACGTGGTCTATATGCTATTCCTTCATTTTACTATCTTGAAAACCCTCTTAATTTAATGAGCTGATACCTACTCATTCCTTCACTTTTTATTTCCATGAAATGAACGATTCTTGTTCATACTTCTCATCTATGATCTATTTCCAGCTCACTGTCTCTCGTTTACCTATAAGCTATTTTTTAACTTTTGTTTGATATTTCAAGTTACTCTTTTGATCAGTTTTTAAGTAACCATTGTGTTTAATATCTACATATGCACATGTATAGGCTTACCTAATGACGTCAAAAATAAGATTTCCTTCACTGTGTCGTCTTATTTTTCTCGGAATGTTTGAATGATTTTATTCGGTTCTTGCTTATTGTGATGTGTTTTCATGTTTGTGGATTTTCTGTCTCACTTTTCTGCAAGTTTCTTGGTTGTGCTTTTTATCTGCAAGTGTGTTATCTCATAAACGAAATGGGGCTCACAGCCGATCATGTGTGATTCTAATTTATGAAGTACCCGGGGCGGTAAATAAGGGTTTGGCAAAGAAAACTCATTGTCATCGTTTTGAGTCTTACATTCGTATTAACAGTAAAAACAGACATAGCACTTTGATTTATAGCAACTAATTAAGTATTTTTTGAAAGCATTTCTATAAAGCACATAATCGTTTTAAATTTATTTGTCTTTCTGTGTAAACCTGTGTTTACTGTAGTCGTACATACTTTTTATACCTTGATTCATATTCAGGGTTCATGTTCCTGTAGTGAGCTTCCAGTCACATTCTGACTATATAGTATGTATTCTCCTTTAACAGGCTTCCAGTTCATGATGGACGTAATCGTTTTGTAATCAGTCAATCAGCAACGACGTAGAACTTCGTACGTACGTACATCGGTTCAAGTTACCACACCACACTAAAACAGAGATACAATTGTCGATTCAAATCCCATAGTGGTAGAGGTAGTAAAAGTATAAGCAGTGATCGGAAAGATTAGGGTTTGAAGACATTATTCAATGAGTATAATCCAGTAAAGTAAATTTGGAAAAAGAAAAAAAGGGACATGAAGAATTCAGATGATTAGAATTTGGGAGAACACAAAGAGTGGATGCACCTGCGCCATTTGTTTTGTAATAATACAAAGATATGTTTGGCTGGCTTAGTTTTTTTTAACGTAGAATCCTCTCGTAGTCAAAATTGCTAAAATACTTCAATTATATGTGATGCTAAACTAAGTATTGATGCAAATAAATCTAAAAACAAGCATGCCTATGTTAACGTTATTTTTCTAACTTCATAATAACCGACTGACTCACCACAGTGTAATGTAATGTATAAACAATTTGTTTTCATTAAAACCTCAGGTTTCAGTCGTGGGCGAGATTCTTTCGGAAAGTGGACAGGTTAACAATCAGCCTATCACCGTTCCAGAATGCAATTTACATGAAGATATTGGAAGCTTGTTATTTAAACAACTGCTGACTGACGTTACTTTAGTTGTTGTTTCTAATAATCCACCAAACGGGAAATGTTTAAGTGATTGTTCTATATCTCATGTACACCAACATTCTTGTGCCTCAGGTCATACTTTACCCGGTTTCAGTTCTGTAAATGAACAAGTAACTAAATTCTCAGCTTACGAATCAACAGGCGAAGAAGATGAAGATGAATTAGATGAAGGTGAAGAGTTTGATGATGAAGATGACGATGACGAAGATGAAGATGAACAACAAGAGAATGAGAGTGAACGTGAAGAGGATACACAATCTAGTTATAGAGAATCACAGTTAACTTTCCTGGTTGAAGATGAGATTCATTTAGCTTCTAATGGTAATAGTAATAATAACGAACAAGGTGAAGCAGAAGCAGCTACAGCAACTCATAGAACTTTAGCCACCAGTGATAATCATGCTTCCAGTACTTCATCTCATCCTAATCATCAACTAACGCATGTTATGTCCTCAACACTGACTCCAGCCACAACAACAAATGTACCAACTAAAGGTGTAATAGTTCCTATTGCTTCTACTAATCCTAGTCCATTGTTAGTCCCATGTACGGGTGGTGCTTCAGATCCATCCTCAGTAAAACAATTTCCGTTAGATAATTCAACTAACAATGTTTCTAATGGTGATTGGCGTTCAGCCACATCTTCCAGCTTTGTTTCTACTCAAGGGCACACAAATCGTGACGACCAAGAAGTGAAATCAAATGGTATTTGTGATGTCAGTCAGAGGACTTCCGATGGCACATGGTCTTCGTCCAAAAATGGTAAGTAAAGGATCTCCTGATTGGCCTATACGTTGTTTGTTTGAGTTTGAAGCAAGTTTACTTTCTTGTTTCATATTTTGAGAATGAACCCAGCTTAAGTATAAGATTATTTCAAACATTGGTCACAATCCTATAGTAGTTGCTTACAATTGAGGTCTGC
This sequence comes from Schistosoma bovis, assembly GCA_944470425.2. Taxonomy (NCBI): domain Eukaryota; kingdom Metazoa; phylum Platyhelminthes; class Trematoda; order Strigeidida; family Schistosomatidae; genus Schistosoma; species Schistosoma bovis. Next base: position 45,748,695 of record OX103956.1, on the reverse strand, counting down.
TGTTGTATTATATGACATTAACAGGAAGAAGCCTGATCCTAATACGATCTGCAGAGATTGTGTAAAACACTTGACAAGGAGCAGATATGTTTCTTTCATGTAGAAGAATTTTTTTATCTTCCCCCTTTTTATCACGTTAGCAACTATATTTCTTGAAATCAGGACTAAACTAAGTTTATTGAGTAGGGGTGTGCTCTGGAATAAATTTTAGGAGAGGTTTGTGGCTTTAAAGCTTACTGGCGTGTTATAATATCTCAAAAATTTCGATGATAGTCAAGATACATGCAAATTTTATTTCGCTGATGATATAACTTGTGTTTTTAGGTGTTCATCGGTGCCGGATGTCCGGTTCAGTGCCGTCCACATCTTCTGCCTTGCCGACAACTACTGATTCTTCATCATCTTCCACTTCAAGCGTTAAGATGAAACAAACTGCTGGACATAACGCAGATGTCGGAAGCAGTAGTACAACTACAAGTAGTACAACCATTAGTCAAAGTAGCTCTCTTGTCAACACTGTATCTACTCCTTTAATTACTTCGAAAGAGGAATCTGAAGATACCGAGGAGTCTGTTGAAGCGGAAACCTCTGGTACTTCTAGTCGTGTACGGCGTAGTACACGTAGAAGAAACACTACTTCAACTACCACAACTTCGAATCGTCCACGCAACCGGAATAGTCGGGATTCATCACTTTTGGCTACAGTTTCAAAGGTTGCTTCAACCACTTCATCTCATTCTAATCTCGTCGCTACTCCATCGAGCTCTACAGCGTGCTCGTTGGGTACAACAAATCAGACTGTGAAGTGTTCTAGCATGGGTACCGGTAATAGTAGTAGTTCAACGGTAAACGGAGCTTCAAGTTCCAGTGTTGTACTTCGCCAATTCGAAGCACACAAAGCTATTCTAGCCGCTCGAAGCCCAGTTTTTGCCGCGATGTTTGGACACGGCATGGAGGAGTCCAGAGCGAATAGGGTGGAAATCACGGACATGGAGCCAGATACCGTGGCAGAAGTTTTGCGATACATATATACAGGACAAGTTGTTGGTATGAATCGACTTGCTCACGAGTTATTGGCCGCGGCTGACAAGGTTGGTATTTTCCTGTTTGTATTTTGTACTCAGTTAAGTTTACAAAAAAGTCTAATAAAATTTACTTGTATATAGGTTTTTTGTTATTTCCCGACCGTCGCTGCTACCTCGATGTGGTGGTCGAGCTTGCATATAGTGATGAACCAATCAGGCCATACTGGTTGGAACAATCGTTCCTCAAGGTCCTACCATGATCGGCAGCCCGGCTGCAGAACGACAGGAATAAAAGTAGCAAACCCAAGGTCCTAGGACAAACTCGTACTCTTAACTGTAGAGAGTGTGACGACAGTCAAAAACATCCTGTGAAAAGGTCGTGCGCGGCGTCCTGAAGTAGTCGTCTTTTGGGCTCTGCGGTCACGTTCTCAGGTCGTCAGGGCCATCACATTTTCAGATCTCTCAAGAAGAAATATTCTTCTATGGTGTGAGCAGCCGGGGAGTAACAACCACCCTCATGCCTCTAGCAGCACACAAGATCATCATTCATAATCATTCTCCTTTAATTCCTATTATTCCTCCTACGTCGACTTTAAACCATTTGATTTCACATGACCTCACCAGCCAAAACGGGTAGCCGACAAGATACACCCTCTGTTTATCTTGTAACCCGACGGCAAGCCCTTGTGGGCTGGCGGGTGTAGGCATAGCACTAAGTTTGAGGACAAAACAAGTACTATTATAATGGATCAGCGTTAACAGTCGCCGATGTGCTGTTTGGCTAAACGGCTCCGTAAGAACTCGGAAGGACTGGGACACACGTTTCCTTCTCGTCATTTTTGCCTGCGTCTTCGCTGACTGCAGCGCGGATGAAATGAAAGATGAATTTCACAGAAAGCTTGAACTTCTTCAAACAACTACACACACAGTACTTGTACCAGTTCCGACCGTTGCTGCTACCTTGACGTAGTGGTCGGGCTTGCCTATCGTAATGAATCATTTGAGCTATACGTGCTGGAACTCAGTCAGCTGCAACGTAGAATCAGTCACATATATACATCAGTTCAAGTTTCCATACCTCATTAACACAGCAAGATAAAGACCGGATTCATAGAAATAGTTAATTCAATGGTGTAATAAATAAAGGGAAGATTTTATATAACGATATAGTACAGAAAGAAAGATTTAGTTCGTAGAAATGAAGATATGAAATAATTTTAATCTCATAGTTTAAGGGAAGACAAACAGTGTATACATCTACTACTGGCAGGATTCTAATCCTGTACTCACCCTGGATGGTGAGCAGATAGAGTAGTCGAGAAGTTCGTGTATCTGGGTAGCTGCTTAAGTGCTGGTGGTGGCGTGAGTGATGAGACCAATCCAGTTATAATGAAAGCCAGAGTGGCTTATGCCAGTCTGGGCCATCTTTGGCGTCTTCGTGATATTAGTCTGACTGTAAAAGGTCGGATCTACAACGCGTCGGTGAGAGCAGTTTCGCTCTATGCTTGTGAAACCTGGCCTCTCCGAGTTGAGGACTTTAGAAGACTTTCTGTGTTCGATCATCGTTGTCTCCGAAGGATTGCTGACATCCAGTGCCAACACCATGTCAGTAATGCAGAGGTTCGGCATCGTGTGTTCGGGCACAGAGATGATAATGCAATTGATGTCACCATCTTGTAACGTCGATTTCGATGGCTTGGACATGTTCCATTGATGTCGTCCTAGAGAATTCCTCGTCGTGCATTATTTGCCGACTCTTGGAATGGTTGGAAGAAGCGGAAAGGTGGTCAGTGTATGACATGGTGTTGTGGTATGAAAGAAAGCTGTAAAGGACTGGCTTGTGTTGGTCCTTCACGACTCCCTGGTTGGGGTCCGAGAGATGGTGCAACACAGTGGCTAGAGACATTATCAGATATGGCTCAGAATAGAAGCCAGTGGCGATCCTGCTGTAACCTTTTACTTTCTTCGTAAAAAGTGGTTGTATCTTCATTAACTGAAAGATTTCTTCTGATTGTACCTTTCCTTTCCCCTATTATTACCACTGTTATTATAACACTACCTTACACTAATCTCTTCCTTATTGTTCTCTTTTTTCACTCTTCTTACCTTTTTTCTTTTTCCTTCTCTTCGAATTCTCATTGTTTTGTGTGGCGCATACATATTTGGCGCACTCTTGTACCAATATTTATGTGTTCAAATAAATAAATAAATAAAAGTACATCTACTCCATTGTGATCGATTCTGAGCTATGTCACACTCACCAACTACGGGTTACGATAGTCGCATGGATCCCAACCAAGTAGTCTGCATCTACCAACATGGGTCAGATCAGAAGTTAGTGAATTCATGCACTGATGCCACATTTTGGTTTGGCCGCCCCTAACTTTCTTCCAACCATCCACAACACTAGTCATCATTGCGCGTCGTAGTAATCGGTGTTCAGGCATACGTGACACGTGGGACAACCGTCTCAGTCGATGAAGATTCACAACCTCATCAACTGATTTACCATCATTCACTAATACCTTGCTTCTAACTTCATCATTACTTACCCGGTGATCCCACCAGATGCGAGCGATATTTCTATGACATCTGTGGTCAAATACTAGTAGCTTGTGACTAACTCTTAATGGCCACGTTTCGCATCCGTAAAGTAGAACAGAACGGACTGCCGCACAGTAAACTCGCCCCTTAATTGATAGACGGATATCTCGCCTTCGCCATAGGTGACGTAATTTGGCAAGAGCTAAACGAGCCTTTATAATCCGTGCTGAGGTTTCGTCAGACACCGACCCATTAGGGCTGATCAGACTTCCAAGATAATTAAAGTTGTCGAGGCGTTCAACTACTTCACTCTCTATACTTAGTTCAGGTGCTGACGCAACCTTTGTTTTATATTTTACTACCATTGAAGTAACCTCTTCCACGAATTTAGAGTTCATCTTGTGCTAATGAGGTGTGGCAACTTGGACCAATGCATATATGTGCCTGGTCTTATATTGTAGCTGACTGACTGACTTGTCGAAGGTGATTAATGTCCAAGTAGATAGCTTAAACCAAACAGAAATACATTTAGGTGGGTATTATGGTATTCTGACTCAGCAAACAGATAATAGTGACCATCTGCTGCAACTGTGCTCAGACAATCGTTTATTTCTAGCAAGCGTAAGAAGATACATCGTCTAATATGGCGACCCCTTGCACCAAACCAACGATGTACTCAAATAGACCATATTTTCATCAGTCATTGCTAGAGAGGCTTGAAAGCAGACTGCCGCTCGTTCTGGAGTACATGTTGAAACTGACCATGCTCTCATACGAGCACATATTTGCTTGCACCTCACTGGACGGAGGAAAGCCACATTAAGAAAACCTATTAAAGTTGGTCTCAGTGATAAGAAAGATAAAGGTAAATTCCGGGAACAACTGAGGCCACACTTAATCAATTTCGTAAACTAAGTTAGCCCAGATGTTGCTTGGAAAGTTATATAAACTGCTGTGGATTCGAATGTCTAAATTCAACCAACTCCTTTGGATACCGGCTCAGTGGTTAAAAGACTGATTGTTCGCGCGAGACCAAAGGTTCTGGGTCCGACCCCTGCGTGGGGTTCGTAAATGCTCATTACGTAGGAGTCCCACACTATGGCGAAACGGTCGTCCTTTGCCTTCAGGTTTTCAATGGTGGTCTAACATTAATCGGTTCATGACTCAAATGTAATTCCACAGTTTCGTAACCCTACGAAAAGTAGTTCATTCATTACATTTTTATTTGAAATTTCTGCTTCATTTCGTTTTGTAATTGTGTTGTTAATATTTCAGTACCAATTAGAACGATTAAAAACAATGTGTGAAGAGGCTCTTGTGGAAAGTCTTTCTGTAGAGAATGCGTGTGATATATTTGGACTTGCTGATATGCATAATGCAGAACAATTGAAAGCACATACGCTGGAATTCATAATGCTGTAAGTTTCTAGTAGATTGTAACTAATTTGTATATGTCAATACCCAGCCTTCTAGTAGGTAAGTCTCTGTCCAACTAGGTCTGTTCTGACGTCTGTTACTGTAACTATAGGTAATGGGAGTTGAATTATATGCGGAGTATCGGTTCCTTCAAAATTGTACTTTCTTTGTGATTTAGGTCAGCGGTCTAAAAACATAGGTCCCTTGGCTTTCTTTTGATTGCCTTCAATTTTTTGATATTTTCTTGTACCACGTACTCTTTGAAAACCTTAGTTCGCAATCAGTAATCGTAGTTGCCTACCAAACTTAAGTTGTTTTGTTCTAAATCAATTAGAAGACTCAGTGAAACGACTAGCTTTGGGAACGTAGCGTGTAGGAAGATTTTCAGCAAGTAAGATGAATGCCGTAACAGTCTTTTGGATTACAGCATACTTTAAAACCAAAACAATGATTATCGTTGTTACTTATACTTGACTTTGTCACTAGTTCCCTTCTTAACGTTACCAAGGAGATATTCAGATTCAGTCAGTCAGCAACAACGTAAGACCAGTCACATATATACGTCAGTTCAAGTTTCCATACCTCATTAACACAGCAAGATGAAGACCGGATTCATAGAAATAGTTAATTCAATGGTGTAATAAATAAAGGGAAGATTTTATATAACGATATAGTACAGAAAGAAAGAATTAGTTCGTAGAAATGAAGATATGAAATAATTTTAATCTCATAGTTTAAGGGAAGACAAAAAGTGTATACATCTACTCCATTGTGATTGATTCTGAGTTATGTCACACTCACCAACCACGGGTTACGATAGTCGCATGGATCCCAACCAAGTAGTCTGCATCTACCAACATGGATCAGATCAGAAGTTAGTGAATTCATGCACTGATACCACATTTTGGTTTGGCCGCCCCTAACTTTCTTCCAACCATCCACAACACTAGTCATCATTGCGCGTCGTGGTAATAGGTGTTCAGGCAAACGTGACTGGCGTTTCTCCGGGCGTAACTGCAACCTGTTGTCACTGATGCGTTGCAGTACCAATGTCGTGCGTTCCTCTAGCTGTTCTAATATCGCAACAATTAAGATGTCATCGAGATAAACCGCGACCCCCGATATACTTGATAGGATGGTATCCATCAGTTGCTGGAAGATAGATGGGGCAGTCTTGACTCCAAAAGATAGACGGTTATACTGAAACAACCCACAATGAGTATTGATAATAAGCAGCTCTCTTGATGCTTCATCTACTTCCACTTGCAAGTAAGCATCAGCAAGATCCAGCTTTGCAAAAAACTTTCCGTCGTTTAGCATAGTGAACAGATCTGCAGGAACTGGCAACGGGTAACGATGTTGTTCTGGAGCTGCGTTAAGATCTGTTGAGAAATCAGCGCATATTTATATTGTGCCATTTGCTTTCTTAATAACCACAATGGGTGCTGCCCAAGCAGAATAAGAAACAGGTAATAACTCCCTTTAGTTGTAGGCGATTGAGTTCTTCAACTTTCGATAATGCTGCATACGGCACAGATCTCTTTGGACGGAAGACAGGCTTAGCTTTAGGTTCCAACCGAAGCGTTGCTTTCATGGCAGTGCATTGACCCAATACAGGCTGGAAAATGGTTGAAAACTCCGTCATTAGCTTCTTTGTATATGCTTCAGGTTCATGGGGTTGTTCCACCAGATGGCATACGGTGCTTAACGGGACATCAGCTAAATGCAGCTGGTCGAACCAATCTAAACCAAGTAAATTTAGATCAGCTGGCGTTATGTAACATACCCCGGTAAACGTTGAATCGTGAAAAGACACTTTACAATCTAGTTGTCCCAACAAACGTAGGTGATTACCGCATACATTATGAGGTTTCTGTGTTGTTGGCACCGTGTGTGGTCTGCCCATTCTGATCCAAGATTTTCGTGAGAGAATTGTCACGTCAGATGCAGTGTCTATTTGCAATTTAAACGGATGCCTATTAATATTAAGGGTAATAAATTTCCTCTCACCTGGGGTTTAGTTCTGACAGGTTGCTACTAGACTCAAAGAATTTGTTCAGGATTTAGGGACAGGCATCCTGGTACTTCTGGAGCTGTTCGGCTTTTTTTTGACAAAACCCATCTTTATGACCCACAGCTTTACATTTCCTGCACCGATGTTGTTTATATGGACAGCTTCGAACAAAATGCCATGCACCGCAGTGTCATCGTTGGGCAAGAGGATTTGTTTTTGCCTGTTGACCTGAACTAGGTGTAGTCGGGGCAGATTTATGCGGGTTAGGTGGTTGTTGGACTACATGAACTTCGGTACGATCTAGACCACCACGCTGGACCATCGTAGTGTCACGCTGCAAATGCATTAGACTTTGATATTCATTTGCAATATCAGTCTTGGTCTAATCGACTTAGCAAACGTGTTCTAATGTCACTGCAGATGAGAATAAGGGCTTTAAATTGGTCTTCAGTAAGCGACTTCAACTGGAAGCGTTCGCAGTCTCGGTTGACGATATCCACATGCGTGAGAAAATCAGCGTCTTCGTTCATAGTCAGCTTCAAAAATCGATAACGTGCGTTGAATAATGAAGAGTTATCTCCAAATTGTTGGCTCAATGACTGGACGGTATCCGAGAATGAGTGCTGACGTGGGTTTACAGGCAGAATTAATTTACAATATCTATCTAATTCACTAGGACCCAGTTTTCGAAGCAGCAAGCGGACTTTCCAAGCATCATCCTGATTAGCTAAGTCAAATTTGAATAAGTCTTCATAACATCGAAACCACATATCAGATGTAACACTGGAATCAGCATTATAATGAAACTCGGAGATACTGTTAGCGATTCCATCAACTGATGGTGCAGTAGTAGTAGTATTAGAAGTCCTTGGTTTCGTGTTAGGCGTAAGCTTTGCATCTGCTAACATTTGCATTAGTTCTAGCTGCTACTCGAGCAATTGTTCTACTTTTGAAGGATCCATGTTTGCGCCAACTCCGTCGCTAAATTTACTAGGTTTGAAGCGATTACGAGTTCACTTAATCTGCGAACGGAACAAAGACTCGGTGACCAAAAGACCAAATAAGCTAGCTATTCGATGCGTCCCAGCTCCGCTAACTAGAGGAAGAAGTCTAAACTTGGAATGCGGAAGTATATTCCACAAGAGCCAGAAAACGAACGATAACAACAAGCACAAATCAAAACGTATATATACAGCACAAAACCATCCTTGGGGAGAGTTAAAAAATAGCATACTAAAAGACACAACGAACCAATAGCATTTAAGATTCTCCCAAGTGGGAAATACGACATGAAGATGAAAGAAATTCAAATTTTCTAAATAAAATTACAAAATTAGGTCCTTTTCAAAGTGAGTTCTGGGGATCTAACGTCCCCAACACCAATTAATTGTGAATATTGTTTGTCTGAATGTAAATCGAGGCGTGAATAATTTTTCAAAGTTGTAATTATTATCCGACTTGTGTGAAGGCTGCTCCATTGTTTTGGATTCAGGGTTTTTCAACTCCCCTAGGTGAATCCTCCGAATGCCCTGGTACGGCCGAGAGTGGGGAGAGTCCACTCTCCCTCTCGAAATACTCTCACACGGCCACGCGTATACAGCCTCTGCCAGGGAAGTCCTACTCATTGCCTTCTCGTGGCGGGAGTGTTGTTTACGAAAATGAGAGGACGAAAAGCGAATATCCAGCCCTTTAACCGGATCACAAACCAATGGTGCACATGGGCTCCAGTATCCTGCGGGAAGAAATGGCGTATGAACCAATCGTTGGTCACCGGCTACCATGGGATTGCATCTCCTTACGATGCTCCACTGCCTTGTGGGTTAGACCTTCAGGTCAAAGGCTCGGGGTGTGGCCCCCTAAGATAACCACCTGCTTCGGTCTGGGCACCCGGGCAGTATCGCAGCCCACACACAAAGTGTGGCGCATATATATTGGCGCTCTCTTGTACCAATATTCATGTGTTCAAATAAATAAATAAATAAATAAATAATAATCCTCCGTACCTACCAACCCGGTTAAAGCACCGGGCATTCGCTTTTCATCCTTTCAATTTCGTAAAGAACATCCTCACCGAGAGAAGGCAATAGGTAGGACTTCTTCGGTAATGGATATATACGCGAGTTCATGTGAGAGCATTTCGAGGAGAGGGGACTCTCTCCATTCTCGATCATATCAAGGCATTTGGGAGTACTAGTCTTCGAAGTCATCGATAAGCGGACTGAGCATGGTAATAGGTTAGACTACTTGATTGAAGTCTGCGTGATTATTGTAATCAATTGTTAGAGAGTTTGGGTGATACTGCTAATAATCGTTCGTAATGGCGCAGCTACATATACTCTTTATCTTCCTCGAGAACAGAAGTCCCGAAATCTTACACCTTTTCTTTTTCTATACTTAATTCTTCCTACTTAATTTGATACTGTCACTACTTCTACTCTGGAATTCGTCCTGAAGTAATTTTATCTCACTGTGCTAATGTTGTATGACAACTTGGTGCAAATATGTCCGATTCGACGTTGTGTGTAGTATCATCAACACAACTAAGTAGGCAGCACATATGTTAAATCTATCTTTTTAGTAAAATAACACAAACAAAACATGGGAGTGATAATTCTTCTAATTGAACGCTAGATTCAGTTTCTTAAGCTCTCTAGTAACCCCCAGGTTAAATCTATACAGCTACTTGAACATAAGAGAAAAGGCGCGAAATATGAAAGAAACGCTTTACTTTAAGGTTCGTTTGTATACTGAAAATCTAGGATATTTATAGTATTTCATTTGGCTTTGGCCTCTCGGGAATTTTTTGAACGCTACTAAGCATAATAGCAGTATGGATAATCATCCAATCAGAAACGCAATATGTGACTTTTGACTTTCTAGATGTTTCTTGTAAAACTTCTATTGGATGCTGATTGGATAAGATGTTTCTCAGCGTTTCCAGAGCCTTTTTTCGAGGGGTTTTCTGGATCTTCCTAACAGAGATAATTTAAATGTGATTATAATTTACAGACAACGTAACCCATTGTAACTTACAATAATATCCGAAAGTTAATAAATATCCAATGAATCTACCATCATTAATGGTGTCACTCCATTTCCTCTTCAATGGAAGTAACGTATTTTATTATGAATAATAAGTTGATAAAAGCTCCCTTACATTTATGTACATTATTCGGATTCAATGAGTATGGGTAAGAAGCACGGAATTTTTCAATGGTGACCTTTCAAAATAAGCTCCATTTAACTACTGTTTATGTTAGGAAATTAAAGTGGTAGTAATAACTACATTTGTTAATGTCTCTGGTTCGATTTCCTCCTTGGATGTTTTGTAACGAACGATCTAGGGAAGATACAAACCGTGTTTACTTGTGAAAAGCTTCTTTTAAGCTAATCACTTTATCTTTTTTTTTAACGAAAAAACTAATGAAGTGTCTCTTATTTTCCTAGCCATGCTCATGATGTGTGCGAAACTGAAGGCTATGAACAACTGGTTCGACATCGTCCACGTCTACTAAATGAGTGCTTTCGAAGTTTAGCTTCACAACAACTCCCTCTTCGATGTTGGGCTCGTAAACGTCCAAGGCAATCATAAATTAATTAAAAAAAGAAAGCACATTTCTAAATGACCTATCAATAGCATCATCCTCCTGTGTACTAAAATTCCCCTTATCCTGAACTCCATGTTCTTCTTTATAATTTTTCTTTTCTACATATCTTTCCTCTCTTTTCCAATTATTTATCTTACATAAAAGTAATAAAAAAAAGAATAGGAACCTATGAATTCCCTTTTGTGCTTTTCAATATTTTATGGATGACCTAAAAAATAAATCTCTAAAGCATTTTTGTTCTTTGTTTCCTAATTAGAATTATTTTGGTTCAGAAAAGCAAACAAACAAACAAACATTCAAGTTATCTCTTCTGCAGTTGGATATCTAGTTGCTGATTAGTTTACATTTGTTACCTTCCTCTAATTTGTGCTTCTTGCTTAATCTTTTCACATGTTGTGCATTGTTTAATCCTTGTGCAGAGTAGTTCAATTTTCTTGCTTTACTCAGTTTCCAGCATTGAACACTTCACCTTTTTTTTCCTTCTCTGCTCTATGGTCAAGGGTGTTTGTTTCACATTGATCTCATTTGTTTATAAACATTGTGATTTAGTTTCACTTTTCTCTGTTTTTCTGTGTGAGATTAATAGTGTTATTCTCTCTTGTGGAAATGTTATTCTCATCGTAAATTTATTATATGCGTATATCTTATCAATTTTTGCATTAATTAGTAAAATACTATTTTATTGTTATTATAATAATTATTACTGGGTACACTTTTCCCCGCTTAGGTTTTAAAGAATCAATGATACGCTATTGTGAGAAAGTGTTCATTGACGAATTCAGCTATTGTTTCACTGTCACATTCTTAGCCATTCTTATGAGGTAGCCTAATCCATTGATTTTTCTCATATGATTTCATAGTTTACTTTCAATAATTTGTTATATCATTATTTCCAGTGCGAAATCAACTATGAAATTGAAGTAATGAAGAAAGTGAGCTGTTCTGTGGACTTATACTTTTATGGAAGAAATTTATCTACTTGAATCTATGTTTTACCAATTGCTTTAGCTGTATACATAGCAAAACCTCATTCTCAAATTTCGCAAAGATGCTTAGTTGTTTTTATCATTGTCATGACCTTGAATCGCTTTTTACCCCGTCGATACTTTGTGATGACTTGACCTTGATCTGTCTAGTCTAGACTATGACTTTGGCGCGATGGGCTGAGCGGCTTAACCTTGAGTCTAGTACGTGTGAGTTCGAGATGGGGTAGAGAGAGAACTATTCTAGAAGCTGATTGATTGGCAAGCACGCAAGTGAGAGAAGACAAGACAGTTGGAACACTCTGAATTCAGATTAATGCAAAAAGGTACATGAATAAATAAGTGAATATCCTGACCACAACATACGATAATTTGGAAAAATACAATTATGCCCGAAACTGAGAATTAGAGTAGAAAACAAGGTGTAAAATATTATGTTTAAATTATAATAGTTTCGGAACAAAAAAGGGTATGGCAGTGAATGTTACATAGAACGAAAGCTCATGTTATGTAGAATGAAATAGGGACAAAAATAAATATAAGTGTTCTACAAGGTTTGAATGAAACGAAATACTGTTCCAAGAAATAGCTTTCGTAGTTTGTCAGGGCTTCTTATTTCCCTGTTCACAATAATCATTACGGGTTGAGATATTCGTCAACTTAATAACGTTTCGTGATTGGAGACGGGTCGACCTCATAAACGTACGCTAGCAGTTGGAGGACATTATAAGTATCATCTCTTAGTTTTGTAAATGCCGTCATTTGACTGGGGAAATTTACAGAATTTGGGCTTAGTCAATTGTGAAAGTGCTTCAAAATTTCTAGATACCTGGGATTTATCTTGATTTCTTAAATCTCACTCCTATTTGAGATCGGCCCTAACCTTCAATGATAACGATTGCTGTGCAATAGGATAATCCAACTTGAACCTGAAGCATCTACGTTTTAAACTGTAGTACTTTCATTAGACAAGAACAGAAGACTTGGTCTAATGTTGATGTTGAATAATTACGATCAGTTTATTGGGCACTATATCTAGTATCACAATGAATAGAGAGTCCAGAACAATGAAGTTAACAATAAAATTAGTTACATGAAACTAGGAGGCTTGCTATGGAATTCATATAGATATGAGATGCCCGAAATACCACGTGTTTGAAGTGTAGATGCTTCAGCTTCACTATTGACGTCTTTTAACCAACCAATGAAAATATCTAACAGACTGCTTGTTATTTCTTGTAAAATTCAACTAGGAGAACTTTCAATAACCTATACCAATGTTCATATTTGATGGCTGGTTTTTTTAATACCACTGGCAGTTTGTACTTAATAGCAGAGATTAGATCAACAGTCAATAACTTCACGAACTAACATATCATATTGGTTTGATATTTTGCCTTCCTCTAACCCAAACCAACAAACATTTTGTCCACGTAGTACCCCGAATGGGACGGAACTGACTAGGATTATGACCTATTCAGTGAACGGTAACATGACCGTCGGTAGACTTTTATTTATTATTATTTATTTCAACACGTAAATATTGGTACAAGAGAGCACCAAATATATATGCGCCACACCATATTTGTGTGTGTGTGTGGGCTGTGATACTGCCCGGGTGGTGCCCACCCCACTCTCGGCCATACCAGGGCATTTGGGGGCTTATGTGTTCCAGATACATGTGTAGTGCTTGATGACTTGTCATTTACTGAGGGGGTCAGTTATCAGACGTTTATTGGTTTTTCTGTATACTTTTGACTAATATTTTTAGATGGACATCGATGTTCACTCAAACCATAAATCTCCAGCTTTGACGGAAAGTGCATTGTGACATACTGTTTTCAAGTCATGAAGAAATTCTTCATAAAATGGCTCTAACTAGTGAAACCTTAAAATCTTCGGCAGAAATGGATTACTACTTTATCGTGACTTCGAACTGCTCAGCAGTTTCTACCAACAATTACTTAAGTTTCCTGGTGAACACTACTTACAGATTACCGAGTTTAAATTCAGTTTCTCTCGGACATTTTAAAGACTTAATTGTTCTCAATTTCTAAAACCACAGGACCTCAGTAGAATTTATTGGAAAGTATGTTTTTCATTCGAATATGTTTTTAAATAATGATAGAAAGTTTCAAACAATCAGTAATGTATTCCAATAGTTAAAAACATATCCATTTGATGCCTACAAGAAATTATATTGTAGTAATAGCTGAACAATCTATTCAATATGTTTTTGGTTGAGATCATGAATTAATTGATGTTAGACCACCGTTGGAAACCTGGAAGCACTGGACGGCCGTTTCGTCCTGGTATGGGACTCCTCAGCAGTGCGCATCCACGATCCCGCACCCCGCGGGATTCGAACCCAGGACCTACTGGCTTCGCGCCTGAGCACTAGACCACTGGGCCGGCTGCAATTTCGTGGATTGGTTGATCTTAGACAGTAACACCATTGGATGCCGGCTCAGTGGTTTAATGGTTAAGTGCTCAGGCGCGAAGCCAATAGGTCCTGGGTTCGAATCCCGCGGGGTGCGGGATCGTGGATGCGCACTGCTGAGGAGTCCCATACTAGGACGAAACGGCCGTCCAGTGCTTCCAGGTTTCCAACGGTGGTCTAACATCAATTAATTCATGATCTCAACCAAAAACTTAACGATCTCCACAACCCCCATACTGATATTCAATATGTTTTAAAACACTGAGTTAATCCGTTCCCATTGTATGACAGCAATACACTGTATTTGGTAATTACAATCCGTAAATTAGTTCATTTGTATTCGATAGGCTTTTCTGTTTGTAGTGTTTATCATCTAATTGAATTCTGTTATTAGTGTAATAATTTGATTTGAAAGATGATAGTTCGTGTACATTCTGATGTACAATAGACTATTAGCTGAGAATACTAATAGTCACATGTTGGTTGACCTTACTAGTGTTAAACTGTTTATATCGAGTTTTGTTGATATGGTCTCATGACTTTTTCTCTTGCGTAATACAGTCTTATTGACTTGACTAACGTTAGTTTATTTGACAAAGAGTTATGCTTTTTCAAAATAACACAATTAAATTCATGTTTTATTGTGTATAAGCTGTGTTCTATACGAAGCCGGTGTCAATGACATTGAATATTTAGTCAACCATTTATACCCATTGTTAGTAGAAAATAACTCATTACATACATATGTGATTCACAGACTGCATTACACTGAAGCATTTCAATAAACCAACTGTGAGAGAGAACAAACCAGATCCCAGCGGAGGAAGAAATCAGGAAGAAGCGCTGGAAGTGGATAGGACACACATTGAGGAAAGCACACAACTGCGTCACAAGACAAGCCCTCACATGGAATCCTCAAGGCCAAAGAAGGAAAAGAGGAAGACCAAAGAACACATTACGCCGGGAAATGGAGACAGACATGGGGAGAATGAACAAGAATTGGATCGAATTAGAAAGGAAGGCCCAGGACAGAGTGGGTTGCAGAATGCTGGTCGGCCGCCTATGCTCCATTAGGAGTAACAGGCGTAAGTAAGTAAGTAAATTTCAATAAACGTAATTCTTAAAGAAGTTCCAATCAGTACAATTTATCACTTTGTAGATAACATGTTTTTCTAGAATATATTTATTCCAAATATTTAGATTGAAAGTTGTGTTAAAGTTTGGTCAAGTGTTGTTTTCACACTAATCATCATAGTTAACATTTCAAGTAAGAAGATCTTCATTTAAAAGAACTATGATACCTCATGGTGAAAGCCGAGTTCTGTCGGAAGTCACGAGGCTGATGACTCTTCTAACAAACAGAGCAAAAATTTTTATAGGTACATGGAACGTCCAGACGATGTGGGAGGCTGGGAAGACCAGTCAAATAGCAACGGAAATGAGGAGATACAATTTGGCAGTACTTGTAATCAGCGAAACCCATTGGATCCAAGCTGGACAACAACGGCTAAATACGGAAGAGATGCTGCTATACGCCAGTCACGAAGAGGAAAATGCTCCACACACTCAGGGAGTCGCTCTTATTCTGTCCAAAGTAGCACGAAATGCACTTGTAGGATGGGAATCTCACGGGTCCAGAATCATCGAAGCATCATTCAAAACAAAGAAGGAGGGAATCACAACAAATATTATCCAATGTTATGCACCCACCAATGATAGAAACGACGACATTAAAGATCAATTCTACGAGCGGCTGCAGTCAATCATAGGGAAGTGCCCAAGAAACGACCTCACCATTCTGATGGGAGATCTAAATGACAAAGTCGGAATAGACAACACTGGATATGAAGATATTATGGAACGACATGGACTGGGAGAAAGAAACGAAAATGGAGAAAGATTTGCAAATCTATGTGCATTCAACAAATTGGTCATAGGAGGCACGATATTTCCACACAAGCGTATACACAAGGCTACATGGATCTCACCGGACCACACTACAGAGAACCAAATAGATCATATTTGCATCAACAAAAAATTCCGAAGGACAATGGAAGATGTGAGAACCAGGAGAGGTGCTGACGTAGCTTCAGATCACCACCTAGTTGTAGCCAATTTAAAACTGAAGCTAAAAAAGAACTGGACAAGTGGACAAACAGCAATACAAAGGTTCAATACAGCCTTCCTTCGAGATACTGACAAACTCAATGAATTCAAGATAGCTCTCAACAACAGGTTCCAAGCCTTACAAGATCTACTGAAAGAAGAAGAAACTAGTATGGAGGACAACTGGAAAGTTATCAAACAAGCATTAACTTCAACGTGTCAAGAGGTTCTGGGTCTAAAGAAATAACATCATAAGGAATGGATCTCTACAGAAACACTGGACAAGATCAAAGAAAGGAAGAACATGAATACAGAAATTAACAACAGCCGAACACGAGCAGAGAAAGTCCAAGCACAAGCAGAATACATAGAAACAAACAACCAAGTGAAGAAGAGCATTAGAGCCGATAAGAAGAAATACGTGGAAGAACTAGCAACGACGGCGGAAAAAGCTGCAAGAGAAGGAAATATGAAACAACTTTACGATACTACGAAGAAACTAGCAGGGTAATGCAGTAAACCAGAGAGACCGGTCACAGACAAGGAAGGCAGGCCAATCACTGAAATTCAACAACAGCGGAACAGATGGGTAGAGTATTTCGAGGAACTCCTGAATAGGCCGGCTCCAATGAATCCACCGGACATCGAAGCAGCACACACAGATCTTCCTATAGATGTCAATCCACCAACGATGGAGGAAATCAGAATGGCCATCAGACAAATCAAGAACGGGAAAGCAGCAAGACCCGACAACATACCAGCTGAAGCACTGAAATCAGACATCGAAACAACCACAAGCATGCTTTATCTTCTATTCAAAAAGATTTGGGAGGAGGAACAAGTGCCGATGGATTGGAAAGAAGGACACCTCGTCAAGATTCCAAAGAAAGGAGATCTGAGCAAATGTGAAAACTACAGAGGCATAACACTACTGTCAATACCAGGGAAAGTCTTCAACAGAGTGTTGCTGAACCGGATGAAAGATGCAGTAGACGCCCAACTTCGAGATCAACAAGCTGGATTCCGTAAGGATCGGCCGTGCACAGACCAAATCGCAACACTACGGATCATCGTCGAACAATCAGTTGAATGGAACTCATCACTATACATCAACTTCATTGATTATGAAAAGGCATTCGACAGTGTAGACAGGAGGACATTATGGAAACTTCTTCGACACTACGGAGTTCCTGAGAAGATTGTCAATATTATCCGCAACTCATACAGCGGACTACAGTGCAAAGTCTTGCATGGAGGACAGTTGACAGATGCATTCCAAGAAAGGACCGCAGTCAGACGTGGCTATCTAGTCTCCCCCTCCCCTTTTCTTCTGTTAGTTGTCTGGATTAGGAAGACCTCTACATCTGAGGGAAAACACGGCATACAATGGATAGCTGAGAACCAATTAGACGATTTGCACTCCGCAAATCACTTAACCCTCCTATCGCATACACATGAACAAATGCACATAAAGACAGCCATTTGTAGCAGCAGTCTCTGCATCAGTAGGCCTCAGCATACACAAGGGGAAAACTAAGGTCCTCAAATTCAACACGGAGAATAGCAATCAAATCACTCTTGATGGCGAAACTCTGGAAGATGTAGAATCCTTCACATACCTGGGAAGCAACATCGATGAACAAAGAGGATCAGATGCAGACGTAAAGGCGAGGATTGGCAAAGCAAGGGTCACATTCCTACAATTCAAGAACACATGGAATTCAAAACAACTTTCAACCAATATGAAATTGAGAATCTTCAATACGAACGTCAAGGCAGTTCTACTGTATGGAGCAGAAACTTGGAGAACTACAACAACCACCATCAAGAAGGTATAAGTATTTATAAATAGCTGTCTACGCAAGATACTCAACATCCATTGACCGGATACCATCAGCAACAGCCTACTATGGGAGAGAACAAATCAGCTTCCGGCCGAAGAGGAAATTAGGAAAAAAACGATGGAGATGGATAGGATATACATTATGGAAATCATCAAACTGCATCACGAGGCAAGCCCTAACTTGGAATACTGAATGGAAGGCCAAAAAACACATTACGTCGGGAAATAGAATGAGATATGAAAAGGATGAATAACAACTGGAAAGGATTTCCCAGGACAGGGTTTGATGGAGAATGCTGGTGGGCGGCCTATGCTCCTTCATGAGAAGTAAAGTTGTACATAGATACTTAAGAGCATTGTGTTTGATTTTGATCTTTCTCCAGATTCTAAGCTTGTGAATTACATATTATTTTTTTCATTTCACTGATTTATATTTTATTAAGTCGTATCTTAAATGCTCACTCTTTAATACAACTAATACTATTCTGGGATTCTTCTTAACAAATTTATCTTGTTGAGTTATTGGGATGTGGTGACTTGAACTGATATACACACGTACCAGGTTCTACGTTGTGTTTGACCGACTAAACGTGTTACACTTACTTACGAACATAAGCCTGTTACTTCTCATGAGGGTACAGGATGCTAACCACAGATATGAAAACCAATTAATGGGCCTTCCTTTCCAGTTGTTGCTACGTGCTTTCCATGGTCGTGACGTTCGCCTACAATTCACACTCCTATTTGTTTTTCGGTCTAACCATTCTCTTTTAGTTTTAAGTATTGCAATTTAGGATTTGACTTTTGATGCAGTTTGATCGTTTCTGAAAAGTTTGTCCTACCCATATCTAGCGTCTTTTTCTAGTTTCCTCTTCAGCTAGTGGCTTGTTTGTCCTATGTCACAGTCGATTATATCTGATAATTTTTGGTCAAGCGATTAAAATTATCCTGTGTAGACAGTTATATAATATACCCTTGTGGGCCAGGGTAAATTTACATTAGTTTTCGAGAGAAACGGACACCATCCAGACATTCACGTGACAACCAAAACAGTACAGCTCAATCCCGTTTCCAGGAGAACCAGACACCATAGAGGCTTTAACGCTATAATCAGAATAGTACAGCTCAATCTTGTAGCGCAACCACACAGGTACCAAACAGTCTAGTGGTCGTCTGTTCATAAATACCTGTACTTTTTTGATGATCGTTGTAGTAGTTCTCCACGTTTCAGCTTCGCACAACAGGACCGTCTTGACGTGTGTGTTGAAAATTATGACAATGCACTTGATGGATAGTTCTTTAAAGTTCCAGATATTCTTCAGCTGATGTAATGCTGCCCTTGCTTGGTCAATTCATGCCTTTACATTAACAGTAGATTCTTCTTGTTTATAGATTATGCTGCCTAGGTACATGCTTTTTACCCACTGACCATCAATATCAAATACACTCGTGATTAACTGGTCTTATTATACAAACCATAAGATGATTCAAGGTAATATAAACGTTGATGAGCTCTAAGGAGTAACTGAATTATTCTTTTAGACAGGATCATCACCTACGTGCTCAAGTTGAGGTTGATTTATCGACCTATAAATCTATATTGTCCCCTAGTTAGTCTTGTTTTGTTCGTCAATTTAAATTGTCTTGTCAAATTATTGCATTACAGAACTTATCATCATCAATTAAGAGACATTCAGAAAATTATCTACATCATTTGTCAACACATAATAAAGACTATGTAAATGAAGACCGGTGTTAGGCAAGGTTGCTTACTCTCACCCTTTCTCTTTCTCCTGGTGATCGACTGGATCATGAAAACGTCAACGTCCGAAGGAAAGCGCGGGATACAATGGACATCTAAGATGCAGTTGGATGATCTAGACTTCGCAGACGATCTGGCCCTTCTATCCCAAACGCAACAACAGATGCAGGAGAAGACAAACAGTGTGGCAGCAGCCTCAGCAGCAGTAGGTCTCAATATACACAAAGGGAAAAGCAGGATTCTCCGATACAACACAGCATGCACCAATCCAATCACAATTGACGGAGAAGATTTGGAAAATGTAAATACCTTTACGTATTTGGGCATCATCATTGATGAAAATAGTGGTTTTGATGCAGATGTGAAAGCGCGGATCGGTAAAGCAAGAGCAGCATATTTACAACTGAAGGACATCTGGAACCCAATGCAACTGTCAACCAACACCAAGGTCAGGATTTTCAATACAAATGTCAACACAGTTCTACTGTATGGGGCAGAAACCTGGAGAACTACGAAAGCCATCATCCAGAAGATACAGGTGTTTATTAACAATTTTCTACGCAAAATAATTCAGATCCATTAGCCGGACACTATTAGCAACAACGTACTGTGGGAAAGAACAAACCAGATCCCAGTGGAGGAAGAAATCAGGAAGAAGCGCTGGAAGTGGATAGGACACACATTGAGGAAAGCACCCAACTGTGTCACAAGACAAGCCCTCACATGGAATCCTGAAGGTCACAGGAAAAGAGGAAGACCAAAGAATACATTACGCCGAGAAATGGAGATAGACATGAGAAAAATGAACAAGAATTGGATCGAATTAGAAAGGAAGGCCCAGGACAGAGTGGGTTGCAGAATGCTGGTCAGCGGCCTATGCTCCATTGGGAGTAACAGGCGTAAGTAAGTAAGTAAGTAAGTATAGTAATCTATGTATTACACTAAAACAGACTTTATTCAGTAGTGATACACCGATTTTCAATGGTGAAAGTATTCAACAACGTGTATTCTAATGTCTTTTTTTTTGAAAGAAAACAAAAAAGTTAATTAACAACCCTTATACAATGGAAACACTTCACAGTTATAATTAGAAAGTACCTAATAAATATACAATATACACTTCGACAAAGAATTTCATGATCAAGTCTATAAACAGATTAAACAATGATAAACACAAATGATCATTGTTAATATCCATTTAATGATATAATGAATTATAGATTGGTGTATTTTAAGTATACCACTATTATATAAACCATTTTCATAACGATTTGATATAACTTGTAAATTTTCAACCATTTGTATAAATCGTTGTCCAAGCCAAGCTTCATATGTTTGATTTTCCCATGGAATTAAACTTAAACTCTCTGTATCATCATTAAATATTAAATCTTTTTGACCAAATTCAGAATTGAACATTTGAAAAACTGGATCACTATTTCATGAAATGAAGAAAGAAAAGTACAAGGTATTGATTATTATTATTAGTATTATCACTGTTGTTCACTGAAGCCAGTTTTCTTTACGAAGATGGTATTTATTCAAACACTACATGAATTTGTAGTGACTCAAAAAATAAAATGCCAATTGGGGAAAACGTTAAAATATTAGAATACAGCACAACCGAGAGTGGGGGAAAGTCAACTCTTCCTTTCGAAATTCTCTCACATGATCACGTGCATACAATCACCAACAGGGAAGTTCTACTCACTGCATTCTCGCAACACGGGTGTTGTTTACAAAATTGAGAGAACAAAAAGTGAATATCCGGTGCTTTAAACGGGTTGGTGAAGACGGAAAGTTCACCCAGTGCAGTTGGAAAACCCAGATTCCAAACCAATGTTGCTCAATGGCTCCAGGATCCTGAAGGAACAAATGGCGTAGAAATCAATTGTTGGTCCTCTTGTGGATTAGACCTTTAGGTCGAAGGTTTGGATTGTGGTCCCGTAAGAAAATCACCTGCTTCAGTTTCGGAACACGGGAAGTATCCTAGTCCTCACACAAATCAAATGATCTATGTGGCGCATATCTATTTGGTGCCTCCTTATATCAATGTTTAAGCGTTTACATAAACGAAAAAAATAAACGTAAGGAAGCTAGAAATTTTATAGAAACTAAGCATTTATTTCACTAACTAACCAATATATATCTAAACAAATTCAATCTATAAGAAAAATGCAAAATCATTCCAATGTCAGACATCAGGTCACAAGAGAATTCAAACGAAATGAATGTGTAGACAATGACAGCCCAAATATGGACAATGACCAAATTTTATTTCAACAGAACAAGCTGATAAGAACTTTTGAAAAACTTTCAATGGTTAACTACATTTTTAATATGTGGTGACGATACTGACTAGAAAGTCAATGAGAGCTTCAGGACCAAATCATCCAGAGAATAGTATACCTTTGGTGACCGTCTGCTGCAACTGTGTTCAGACAATCGCTTATTTTTAGCAAACACAAATTTTAACCATAAGGAGAGACATCGTCTAACATGGCGACCCCCTACACCAAACCAATGATGGACTCAAATAGACTATATTGCCATCAGTCACCGTTGGAGAGGGTCGGTAGAAGATTGTCGCTCATTCTGGAGTACGTGCTTGGACTCCGACCACGCCCTAATACGGGCACGCATCTGCTTGCGCCTCACTGGGTTGGTATCTGACGAAATCTCAGCACGGATTCGAAAAGCTCGCTTGGCTTTTGCCAACTTGCGTCACCTTTGGCGAAGGCGAGATATCCGTCTATCAATAAAAGGACGGGTATACTGCGCGGTAGTCAGTTCTGTTTTACTTTACGACAAGGAAACATGGCCATTAAGAGTAGAAGACACTCGTAAACTATTAGTATTTGACCACAGATGCCTTAGATATGTTGCTGGCATCTTCTGGGATCACCGGGTAAGTAATAGTGAGGTTAGACGCAGGGTATTAGGTAATGATGGCAAATCTGTTGATGAGGTTATGAATCTTCATCGACTGAGATGGTTGGGCCACGTGTTACGTATGCCTGAACACCAATTACCACGACGTGCAATGCTAACCGGTGTTCGGGATGGTTGGAAGAAAGTTAGGGGCGGCCAAACCAAAATGTGGCATCAGTGCTTGAAGACACTAACTTGTAGTTTGAGCCATGTTGGTAGATGCAGACTACTTGGTTGGGGTCCGCGTGACTATCGTAACCAATGGTTGGAGACTGTGGGTGATATGGCTCAGAATCGATCACAATGGCGTCGGTGTATACACTCCCTGTCTTCCCTTAAACTAAGAGATTAAAATCGCTTCATATCTTTCTTTCTACGAACCAATTCTTTCTTCTTGTACTATATCTCTATATGCAATATTTCTCTTATATATTACCACCTTTGACCTAACCACTGCTATGAATCCGGTGTTCATCTCGTTGTGCTGATGCGGTATGGCAACCTGGACCGATGCACATATGTGCCTGGTCCTACGTTGTAGCTGACTGACTGACTGACTTATAGTATACCTTTAATAATACCAGACCCTGATGTTTAGTTCAAAATAAAACGTAAGAAATTTATATTTCACAATGAACAAATTGCTGGAGTAAAAGTGTACTAAAATATAACTTTTGACTTAATAGTTTGAGAATAATATACTCCCTAGAAAACCTGAAGTTCCTCATTTCGATCCACAACTGTGCCGTTAGTATGCACTTCTGACTAGTCAAAATCTCAGACAAAACATCTCACAGTTCACTACGATCTTCAATGGATATTTAATCGATGTCAGTTAATGACGTGCATTATTTTCAAAAATACACTGATGCCGATGAATAATGTACAACTTACATGAGTTGTACATTATTTGGTGAAGACGCTGACAAAATGCAGTCTTCTGACCACTCTAAGCAACAATGTAAGCATGTTCGGGATGCGATTCTCTCCCTCGAAATGCAAAATGTTGCTTCAGGATTGGGTTACATCGACACCCGAAATAGTGATAGGGAGTGAAGTAGTTGAGTGTGTCGACCGCTTCACTTATCTTGGAAGTCTCATCAGCCCTTGTGGTTTAGTGTGTGACGAAATCTCAGCACGGATACAGAAGGCTCGACTAACTTTTGCCAACTTGCGTCATTTATGGCGTAGGCGAGATATCCGTCTATCAACCAAAGGACGTGTTTACTGCGCAGCAGTTCGTTCCGTCCTACTTTATGGCAGTGAAACATGGCCGGTAAGAGTAGAGGATATCCGTAGGTTACTAGTATTTGATCATAGGTGTCTTCGAAACATTGCTCGTATATCATGGGACCATCGAGTAAGTAACACAGTTGTTAGGAAACGGGTACTAGGTAAGGATGGCAAATCAAATGATGAAGTAGTGAAACTTCATCAGTTGAGATGGCTGGGACACGTGTTACGTATGCCCAACGACCGACTGCCTCGACGTGCTATGTTCAGTGGTATAGGAGTAGGTTGGAAGAAAGCTAGGAGCGGCCAGACCAAAACATGGCACAAATCCATGAAGTCACTGACAAGTGAACTGAGCCATGTTGGTAGGTGTAGACTACCTGGTTGGGGACCGCGAGATGACAGCAACCAATGGTTAGAGACCTTGAATGACGTTGGCTAAAAATCGTTTGCAATAGCACAGGTGAATTCACTCTTTGTGTTCTCCCAACTTCTAATCTTCTGAATTCTTCATGTCACTTTTTTCCTCTTTCCAAATTTATTTCACTGGATTATACTCATTGAATAACATCTCCAAACCCTAATCTTTCCGATTACTGCTTATACTCTTATTACCTCTACCACTATGGGATTTGAATCGACAACTGCATCTCTGTGCTAATGTGGTGTGGCAACTCGAACTGATGTACGTACGTACGAAGATCTACGTTGTTACTGACTGACTGACTGAGTGACTGACTGACTGTACAACTTATATGAAACATCTGCTTAATTGTTTCTTCATTTTCAACTAGTTTCTTATTAGAATTTATAAAAAGATGAATTAATCATTCTGATTGTAATAAGTATACGTAATTTTTAGTAAGATGTAAAAATTAACATCATACTATGGTGTGTGCTATTGATGTTGACAGATATAATTAGTATGTATCATCAATCGAAAGTGAAATGACTGGCGGCACAAAAATTATGGTCGAAGAAAATAGAACGAGAACAGAGAATGATCGGTTTGGAAGTGAAGGAATAGTGAAGTCTGTAATGATTGATTGACATTTTGCAAATGAAGCATTTACTGTATGGCTCTCAGATTTTACCTAAGGTATTCTGTCATTTTGTGTTTATATACATTCAATTGTCCCCACTTATGTTCTTATTCACTACAATACAATATCACTCAATCTTTTTAGTTATGCATAAAATTCACATACCTAAAAGACAAGCAACACAGTTACTGAGTTTCTTATTACTTAAATTATATAAACTATGCAAGTTACAATGAAAATATGATTGAATCATATGAATTATCACATACCTATCAGATGAATAATACTCTTGACCATATTGTAATAAACGCCACATATTAGTTCTTTCATTTTCAGATTTATAATTTGCAGTAACTACAACATTACTAGAAATTTTACCAAGATTACAAGTGATCCAGTCATGAACTTCAGCACGTCGTCCATCAGGACATAATAGTTCATAATTATCTTCACGTAAATCACGAGCCCAAAAATTTGGATTTCTATGATGTAAGAATTGAAATGAACATCAGTTTTATACAACCAATACAAGAACAATCTGGAGGTACCTGAAAAGGAAATTGGATTAGAAGTGGTCTCAGTGACCTGAGAACGTGACCGCAGTGCCCAAGGGACAACTGCTTGAGGCCGGTCGCGCACGGCCTTTTCGTGGGAGGTTTTTGACGTGTCAGCTCCGTTCTTCAAAGGGCCTTACCGCCGGAGACGGAAATCCGTGAGGTAAGGTGAGGTGCGCATTTTTAGGGTCGACCTTTTCTAACCCCACCCCTCCTTGTGGGAAGGCAGCATCGCTGTCATGCTGGTTGTCTGAAGGAAACACCTTACTGCTGTCACACCTCTGTACAGTCAGCAGTACGACTTCGCCTTCGGACCTTGGGTTTGTTGCTTTTAGTCTTACCGCTCTTCAACCGACCTGTCTAACATGGTGGGACCTTGAGGAACGGTTGTTCCAGCCAGTATAGCTCGGTTGCTTCATCACGATAGGCAAGCCCGACTACCACATCAAGGTAGCAACAACGGTCGGTAATACAAAAACAATAAATTTTGCTGATTCAAAATGAATTTTATTCTACTTGATAACGCCTCTCATTAGTTTAAAACAACCTAAAATTACAGGAAGTAAAATATGCTTATATAAACTAAGGCTTAGCATAATTAAGTCACCAAGGCTGATGAACGTTTTCCGAGACAATACCAAAAATCCTCAGAAGAACAAAATACGACATCTGTGACTTTGCATAATTGATAAATGGAATACTAAAAGTGCAAAAGGAGTTTTAGAAGCTTGGCATTCAGATCATTCATCAATCAACATACACATCGAAATCGATCCAATGTATGAATCAATCAGAAAAAATCATAAACAAACATAGGACCAAGAATCAAGTCAGAGAGATATACAATCAAAATAAGCAGGCTGACAATGACAGGTTAAAATTCAATAAAAAGTATGAAGTATGATTCACCATTACTAATAATAACACCATTATCTACATATCTGGAATGGTATATCGTGGTGTGGAATTCATATTTACGTTTTGTTTATTCTAGATCAACCATATAAATATCGGTCAAGCATTAGTTCATATAGAGCAAGAAATCAAAATTATAGGACTCAGTAGCTAAGTGGATGACGCGATGGCACTTGAATTGAACGGTACTGAGTTCGAGTCCCAGAGGGAACGTTAAATCTGAGATGCAGGTGCATCTAGCTGACAAGTCCCGAATAGGACGAAACGCGCGTCAAATTGGATTCCATCGCTAACCACCATTCATTCCTGCTTAGAGTGCTTCTGACTTAAGGTAATATCGAGGCCGTACGCACACAATGCACATATGCCAATAAGACACTGATCAATCGCAGTCCTAAACAACAATCGGAAGATGCAAGCGAACAACACCAAATGAGTTTAAAATCATATCATTTTAAATATTGATTAACCAAAACATCAGCTAAGTGATTAAACGTCGGTTTACTACCGTCATGTTTCATTATAACCATTTGTTAATAATGAATATTTAAAGATCCCTATCAAATGAAAAGTTCAATATTTGAATGAAGAACATTCTTAATGATGGATAGTAGCTAGCAGTGGAATCCAGTTTGACGCGCGTTTCGTCCTATTTGGGACTCGTCAGCTGGATGTACCTGCATCTCAGAGTTGATGTTCACTCTGGGACTCGAACCCAGTACCATTCGCTTCAAACGCCACTATCCATCATTGCTTACAAAATAGCTTGTGAATTAAGGTCATATCGAGGCATACGCACAGTATGCATATATGCCAATAACAGACTGATCAATTGCAGTCTTAAAACTCGATGGGAAAATACAAGCCAAACAATACCAAGTGAAGAATATTCTTTTCGATAAATTCTCTTCAGGTTCAACAATTCATATGTCTAAATTAATAATCTGAAAAGTGGACAGGTTAAGAGTGAAGAGCATTGTTTCAAGTTAAAGCATGTGAACTGTAGGATTGTCATGTTGATATGAATTGCATAGAATGTTAACAACTTGAATCTACCTATATGTTAAATGATCATTTAAGATCCATGATCTTAATTAATACAGATCAGGCAGAGTGATAAAGAAATAATAATACTGTTATGACCTTGATCTGTCTATTCTAGATTAAGACCTTGACGTAATAGACTGGCCGGTTTAACCTTAAGGCTGGTACGCGTGAGTTCGAGGTGGGGTATTGAGAAGAAAACTATTCTAGCAGGTGATTGGTTGGTAAGCACACAAATAAGAGAAGACAAGACAGTTGGAACACAATTGGGCGTATTGCGATATCCTGATTTCCTGTGAAATCTCTGAATTCAGATTAATGCAAAAAGGTACATGAATAAATAGGTGACTTAACCCGACCACAACGTACCATAATTAGGAAAACTACAGTCATGTCCAAAACTGAGAATCAAAGTAGAAAATATGGTGCAAAATATTGTTTAAATTACAACGGTTTCGGAAGAAAAAGGGGTATGGCAATGAATGATACATCAAACGAAAGTTCATGTTCTGTAGAATAGAATAGGCACAAAAATAAACGGCAGCGTTTTTACAAGCTTTGAATAAAATGAACTAACATTCCAAGAAAGTAGCTTTCGTCGTATGTCAAGGCTTCTTGTTTCCTTATTCACAACAATGACAATTCAATTAACATGAACAACTTTTATTTTTCACAATCTTAGATTCACATATTCCATAACTTCAAAAAAACGATACACTTTGCCCCTAAACTTAATCAATTTTATCG
The DNA here is from genome assembly GCA_944470425.2 of Schistosoma bovis. Lineage (NCBI taxonomy): Eukaryota > Metazoa > Platyhelminthes > Trematoda > Strigeidida > Schistosomatidae > Schistosoma > Schistosoma bovis. Next base: position 45,720,487 of record OX103956.1, on the reverse strand, counting down.
ATTATAAATTTGGATATCTAAATTGTAGATTGTGAAAAGAGAATTTATCAAAGAGAAAAAAAAGTTTTTTGTTTTTCCAAAAAAATTTTTTTCATTTATTGATTAGTCTATTGAATATTGATTAGTCGATTGAATATTGATTAGTAGATCTTTTCCTGAATATACATACCAATCCAATTGGCAAGGCGTTTTTTTCTTCTTCTTTTTTACATTTTGATTTTTCAAAATATTGATCGGTAATTAAAATGATATTTGGAAAATACAACAATTTATTATGAATGAAAAAGAGAAGATTATCATTTCAGTGGAATACTTTAAGTAGTGTCATTTTCATTAATTTCTCTAAAAAGGCAGGCTTCCACTCGAGAACAACTAGATTTTCTCCATGAGTGTCTTCGCCAGCATGTAGTGTCATTTTCTTTCATTTGGGTAAATACATGACATATACATGGGGCGGAAACCTGGAGAACTACGAAAGCCATCATCCAGAAGATACAAGTGTATATTAACAGTTGTCTACGCAAAATACTTCGGATCCGTTGGCCGGACACTATTAGCAACAACCTACTACTGTGGGAGAGAACAAACCAGATCCCAGTGGAGGAAGAAATCAGGAAGAATTGCTGGAAGTGGATAGGACACACATTGAGGAAAGCACCCAACTGTGTCACAAGACAAGCCCTCACATGGAATCCTCAAGGCCAAAGAAGGAGGAGAGGAAGACCAAAGAACACATTACGCCGGGAAATGGAGATAGACATGAGAAAAATGAACAAGAATTGGATGGAACTAGAAAAGAAGGCCCAGGACAGAGTGGGTTGGAGAATGCTGGTCGGCGGCCTATGCTCCATTGGGAGTAACAGGCGTAAGTAAGTAAGTAAGTAAGAAGATAATAGGTATACTATATTTTTAATTTTAGATGATTCATGATATAGTAGCATCGTTTTTAAGATTATAATTATGTAGAATACATGTTTAAAACTAACCTCCCACCAGTATTTGTATGAACTGTTGTATGCCGTGCAAATGCAATATCTGCACCTTCTATTAAACATCTAAATGCACCAGCATCTCCATAATACAACTCTAAATTATCTCGACGACATCTGTCAGCATTGCCACCAGTGCATAATTCACAAAGATTTAATGAATTTGTACCAGTATGATCATATGCTTTGTTTAGTATTCCAGGTATACAAGCTCGACTAATTAGTTCACCTGGATTATAACAAAAAGAATCATTCGTGAATTTAGTTATTATATGAATATACAAAGAATCAAAATATAGATAAATCGACATCAATTAATTAATCTTGTAATAGTTTAGTCGTCATTATGATCAGAAATTATTATTGAACATGACAAACAAATCACACTGATTATTATCAAATATCAGAAGGGGTTTTTGTGGATATTATAGTACTTTCAATAGTTGAGATCATGAGTCAATTGAAGCTAGACTACTATGGAAAACCTGGAAGCACTAGATGGCCGTTTCATCTTATTGTGCGACTGCTTAGCAGTGTGCATCCACAATTCCGCCTCACGAGATTTGAATCCAGAATCTATCAGTTTCACGCGCGGATGCGGACCACTGAGGCGGCCAGTATCCAACGGTGTTAATATCTAATTTCAACTAATCCATGAAATTGAGCGGCACATCCATCAGTGTCTTCAGTGAGTTACTATCTCACAACAGACCAGGTTGAAATCAACTGGTCACTGCTTCTTACTAGAACTCCAGGAGATACCTCTTGAAGCGAGTCACTAGCGAGCATATGTTGATCAGTATCAGAAGGAGTTTTTGTGGATATTGTAATAATTTCAATAGTTGAGATCATGAGCCAATTGAAGCTAGACCGCCATTATCGAATAATTAGTATTTTATGCTAGTCATTCATTTAAGTGTAAATTGCAGCTAGAATAGTTGAAACATACAAATTTGAATCCCCAATTGAATATGAATTGCATTGAATATAACAAGAAACGTTTATAATAAATGGCTACATACATAGAGATTGAGTTCAAAACAGTCAGTCAGTCAGCTACAACGTAGGACCAGACACATATGTACATCGGTCCAGTTTGCCATACCACATCAGCACAACGAGATGAACACCGGATTCATAGCAGTGGTTATGTCAAAGGTGATTGCATATAGAGATATAGTACAAGAAGAAAGAATTGGTTCGTAGAAAGAAAGATATGAAGTGATTTTAATCTCTTAGTTTAAGGGAAGACAGGGAGTGTATACACCGACGCCATTGTGATCGATTCTGAGCCATGTCACCTACAGTCTCCAACCATTGGTTACGATAGTCACGCGGACCACAACCAAGTAGTCTGCATCTACCAACATGGCTCAAACTAGAAGTTAGTGACTTCAAACACTGATGCCACATTTTGGTTTGGCCGCCCCTAACTTTCTTCCAACCATCTCCAATACCGGATAGCATTGCTGAGTTCAAAACAATCTTTAAACATTCAATATTTATGTTAGTTATACAACAAAATAGCATAAAAACGCCTATATTGAATAAACACCCGATTAACAAAAATTTATTCATTGTAATCTAGATTGATTTCCATTGAAGAAACTTTATGATTTCAATCATGAAAGTCAAATAAAAACGACTTTTCTTTCTCCTTTGATTAAAATTACATTTTATATTGATTTACAGTGAAAACCAATTCAAGATCCTTGTTTTCATTACAACTAATAGAAGTCTAGGATTTCTGGACAACTTTTTGTTCGAGTGTTAAATTACTTACTTACGCCTGTTACTCCTCATGGAGGAGCATACGCCGCCCAACAACGAGTGTTGAATATCACCAAAGGCTAGTTACTAAGTAGACTAGTTTCCTACAAACTGACTAATGGAATTTTGTATAAAATCGATCAAATAATTAAGTCAATTATTCAATCATTAATACGAATGATTATTAATTACATTTACCAACAATTATGATATACATTAGTTATTACCTATGAAAATGTAAATCAAAGTATGGGACTTTATACTTATTTTGATGAAGTTTTATTCTCTGAGCTGGATGGTTTTGGTTGTGGAACTTTCAGTACATTGAAATCGATCCAATTTACCAACCAATCAGGAAAATTATGCACAAACATAAGAACAAAAATCAAACCAATGAGAGACACAACCAAAACAAAGAAGTAAACAATGACAAATTTAAGGTGAACAAGAACCAATCAACATCGAGGTGTACAGGACAAGCTGTGAACACACATATGAAGAAATTCGAACACTTCAATTTTATCTGACGTTTGTGCTGATGATGTCGTTCAGAAGAACGATGAAAGTTCTGCTAACAAACCATCCAGCTTAGAGAACAAAATTCCGTCAAAATCATCCACCTGAGCTACAACCCTTCCCCACTCTATACTTACTTAAGCCAAATAATGCCCTGGTACGACCGAGAGTGAAAAGAGTTAGCTTTCCCTCTCGAAATGTTTTCGTATGGCCACACATCCACATCCACTGCCAGGAAAGTCCTATTCACTGCATTCTCGTTGCATCAGTGTTTTTTACGAAATTAAGAGGACAAAAAGTGAATGTCTAGTGCTTTAACCGGGATGGTGAACACGGAGAGTTCACCTAGGCGAGTTGGAAAACTCACATTCCAAACCATGGGCTACAGGATCCTCAGAGAAAAAATGGAGTATGAACGAACCGTTGGTCACCGGCTACCATTAGACTGCATCTGCTGACGTTGCTCCACTGCCTTGTGGATTAAACCCATAGGTCAAAGGTTCGGGATGTGGCCTCCTAAGAGAACCACCTGCTTCGGTTTGGGCACCCGGGAAGTATCCTAGTCCCCACAAAAATCCAATGATTTACGTGGCGCATATCTATTTGGTGCCTCGTTGTACCAATGTTTATATGTTCAAGCAAAAACGAAATAACTATACTTACCGTGAAACTTCATGAATTATCATAAATATTGTTCATTTTTCTTAAATATGAGGTACCGGCATACTTTTTCATAAGTAGAAATTAAAATACTTAACTGACAGCTTGTGCAACATACAAACTGTAATTTTATCATAAATATCAGTAGGAGCTGGTCAACGGTCGTAATTTTCACTGATACTCTTTAGTTCTGTTGTATATTTTTTTAAACTCGTCTATGATAATGGCAAGCTTGATGTGATATTTTAGACAGAGAAGGAGTCTTTAGAACAAACCAGTAGGACTACATCAGGTGTTCTGTAAAATTAATATGGGTTTTTTCATGAAACAGCCTTTCACTGAGATCTATAAACCGAACACTACTAGATAATATATATCCACTTCGTTCGTGAGAATCAAACTGGATGTAAGTGCACTACATTTTTCTGTTACCTTCGTGTAAGTGATCAATCATTTTTGCCTATATCAGTCCTACAGGAGATCACTAGCCGTCGAAATAGCTCAGCCGTAATAATTCAAACTGTGAAACTGATTGGCATAAGTTCGAATCCCACTGGAAGTTTTGGTTCATAGGATATTACAGGTGCGCACTGTTGATGAGTGACAACTAGCATGAAGCATAGGCATAAGGTTTCTTATATACAACCTGAAAATACCCAAACGAATCATTATAAGAAATCTGAAGGCAAACGCCATTATTTAACTTCAACTTTATTCATCTAATTCATTTGGCAGTGAGTTAACAAACAGATAAATCTCAATGTTAACAATTTTTCGCTGTATACATGTTGGAGAGCAGTTGCACCATATATTTCATAATGCTAAAAGATATATAATGACAGTGAAGGATTAAAATAATCACATAAGTAAGCTGATAATCATATATCATAATTGAATGAAATTTCTCACCAAATGCATGAACTAAATGTCCATCCAGTACAATTACTTGTCTTGTATCCAGGACCGTATTCAATGGAATGATCCATCCAGCTGCTTTACCTACACCACTATGACATGTACGACGATGACGCCAATTCGAAATTAATAAACCAGGATTTACTTTTTCAACTATAGCAACTGCGTAATAGAATGGTCCATTACCATAATTTCTATCAAAAGATGAAAAAAAATTAAGTATTGAATATTTTTCTGTAATTAAGGTATACTACTTATAAGTAGACTGACGACATTGAATGATATAATGACATTTCACGGCTAAGCAATTCGCCTTTCTATCAGATCATCAATACATTCAATCGAAGATATTTTGAAATCTGTCTTCTGTTTATCATTTGTTTGTGTACAAATAATCATTCATACTTCTGTTTATGTGTATTTGCACGGATAGTTCTTGAAACATTATTTATTGTTGATCATGAGTTGATACACGACATCTCACTCTTTAATAGTAACTTAAAAGAACTTCATCAGTGTCACCACTTCTGAATTAACTACTTTTATGAATCCGGTGTCCATCTTGTTGTGTTAATCAGGTATGGAAACTTGGACCGATGCATATATGTGCCTGGTCCTATGTTGTAGCTGACTGACTGACTGACTGACTGACTGACTGTTTCACTAGTTCATGTCAGTAAATGTATATTTTTGAAATTACAACCATTTCCATAGTACCAACAGAATTTCGATAGTGTAATAAGAAGAAGACGAAGATTATCAGAACTATGTGATGATATGTTGACGCAATACATTTCAAATAATCTGATCATACATATAGTTGTTAAGACCATTTATATATAAAAACAAAAGTTCAACTAGACTAGAAATGGATGGTAGGAGGAGACAAGGATAATAAATAAATAATGTGAAAACAATTTGAAACTTCATCACTCTGGATAATAAGTTAATATTACCAGGGCAGAACTGTTTATTGAAAGCAAAATATTAATTTAACAAAATTTATATCCTTTTCTTAGTCAGCTATTAAAATTTCATTGTTTGTTTTTTTAAATGGTGAGAATTTCCGGCTAATCATTTGTTATCTTGTCCCCAAATGCCCTGGTATGGCCAAGAGTGGGAAGAGTCAACTCTTCCTCTCGAAATGCTTTCGTATGGCCACGCGTCCACATCCACTGCCAGGAAAGTCCTACTTATTACCTTCTCGCTCCACGGGTGTTGCTTACGAAATTAAGAGGACAAAAAGTGAATGTCTAGTGCTTTAACCGGGATGGTGAACACGGAGAGTTCATCTAGGCGAGTTGGAAAACCCAGATTCAAAACCAATCGTGTACATGGGCTCCAGGATCCTCAGAGAACAAATGGAGTATGAACCAACCGTTGGTCACCGGCTACCATTAGACTGCGTCTGCTGACGTTGCTCCACTGCCTTGTGGATTAGACCCATAGGTCAAAGGTTCGGGATGTGGCCTCTTAAGAAAACCACCTGCTTCGGTCTGGGCACCCGGGAAGTATCCTAGTCCTCACAGAAATCGAATGAGTTATGTATTCAAATAATAATAATAATATGTTGTCGTTAGTTAGTGTTTATTTTGGGAAGAACAGGATTAGCCAGACATCGATTGCTAACCACACACTTTAAAATCTTGTAGCATAATTCGAAGTGTACGGTTTATATGATGATAACATCTCAGCATTGTGTAGTAAACTAATGGACAAACGATTATTAAAATTTACGATTACTTTCTGGCATAATATTTTAGTAAATGTAGTGGTTATAAATACACTGAACTGCCCTGACGTTTTTAACCGGGAAATTACTATTAGTGATAACAACGTTGATCAGTGAAATCAGGATTCCATCGGTAGTGTTATTCTTCTAATTTTCTATGGAATAATAACTTGAAACGTAAGAATAACTGTGAAAGTTTGGGGGACTTGAACTAGTATTATACAGATTAATTCTGTCCATATGAACTCCAAAAGATGAAGAAAAAGTCAAATGTAAGAGGAATATCTATTGAAAGTTTTTATTGGGTAAATGAATAGGGGGAAGGTTTTCCCAACCATTGCATTTATTTGATGTAAGCAGAAGTCAAAATAATAAGTTATTAGTAAATACTAACCCTGTTAACCATTATATCCCGATAAGAATAATGAATGGTAACTTTTGGGATCCAGTTATGAACCAATCCTATGCGTATATTTTATGGTTTAATTGTTAAGTCACTGAACTATTCATATTCGTAATCCTCTTATCACAAGCTTTATTTGGATCTATGAACTATTATTATGCCATTCACCATCCTTGAGTTATGGCCTGTCTATCAATTATTATCTCCCTTATTCACAACCACATTTGGCTAATTGTTGTACAAATGTTGTTTCCTATTTTATGGTACGACATGGTCTGTTTGATTGGTATTTAAACACAGTATGTTTGAAATAAATGATTCATATCGCAGAGGCTGGCATTAGTGTTCCGGACTTAACAGGAGGGGTTAGGCAGGAAGCAGGACCGATAAGGACTCTGGACTGCTCGTACGGGTTTTATGCGTCATTGGTCCGATCGATAAATCACTGTTCTCTAATTGGCAGTATCATTGCGTATGCATTAATAGGACACAGGGCACAGGATATAACATTAACCAAATTTTTAAAAAAAGGTCTTACTCTGAAACAACTGGAACTAAATCAAAATATTTTCCAGCTATATACAAATCACCAGCTTCTAATGTAACCATATCTGCATAACCATCTTTGATTAATTTCATACAATCAATTGTTGAATTAGCTTGTAAACAAAACATTTCTGGTTGAATACGTTTTGCAGAGAATGCACTAGACATACGCTGACATTTAGACATTTCAAATTCATCAATTACACACCATCCAAGCGTAGGAAGTGGACATGATTCTAATTTTTCTAAAGCTTTTTTAAATGAAGGATCTTGTATACGAAAACAGACAAAGAAATAAATGTATGGTAAAAGGCATGTTAAATAAGATATGGAAAACGACACAGAGAAAAAGAAGAAACTGATTGTAGCGGTAAATAAATCCCTAAAATAAATAGCTCTGTAAGTTTTCGACATTGGATGCTGACCATATGTTTTAGTGGACTCATCTAGCTGAAGGCGCTCGGTCAGGCATCTGCACCAGATCACGTGTGGTAACGCCGTGCTCAACATCAACCGCAATCGCTAGCCAGATTAGATCAGAGAATTCAGATATATTGGTCATCGCCAAATATACTCTTCAAATCTCCTCGACTCTGTCTTTTGATTTCTCTGGGCGGAAACGAAATATATTAGGTGTTACTGGTAGAGGCGTTGTCAAACACTGAATACCTGTGACATCATCATGATCAAGATCTCGAAACCATCCATGGAAGAAAATAGAAGTAACTGCGTGGTAAACTTGTCAAAGCAATCACGAACAAATATAGAAGAACACCTACTTCGAAAGGGATTAAGCTAAAACTGACGCCTCAAAACAAGGATTTATTCTGATCACCTTAGAGTGCTCTGTATATGTTTTTAATGCTTTTATCTACTGTTTTGACGTATTAAACATTTATCTAACTTAAGATGTAGTTTTAAGGTAGTCTTTGTCATATAATAATAAGAATGTAGATAAAATTCTCAACTCAATGTAATTTGTTTACTCTATTATACCAAAAATTGACTGACCGTATACGTTTTAGGGGTTATGTAGCAAGTTTCATATATTTTGAATGGAATACGTTTCACTCCAAAATGATCTATATTTCACAATTGATTGATCACTGGGTGGTGATCAATGTCATGCTTGTCTAGTGCTTATTAGTGCAGATCGAATGCTATCGACATTGCGGGCACTATGTATGTATGTGTCGAGTCACCTAGACTGGTGGCCACATTGCAACATGATCGATAGCATTCGATCTGCACTAATAAGGACTTGACAAACATGACATTGATCACCACCCAGTGATCAATCAATTGTGATTATATCTCAGCCCTACAGGAGGTTAGTGACAGCTCGGATAGCTCAGTGGTAACGTCTCTGACTGTGAAGCTGGGTGACACGAGATCGAATCCTTCAGGGAGCACCAGTTCCCTCAAGATTACAGGTACACCTTGCTGACGAGTGCCAAGTAGCACGAAACCCGGGTCCAGGGTTTCCTGTTGACTACCTCCAACCACCATCTAAATCTCAATGATCTATATTTCTCATTGGTTTTCGAAGGTTGGTTAACTAACATATGTTCATGATAATAACTACCTTCGAAACATAACTCAATACTTAGCAAGTTGGGCTATGTTTTCTGAAAGGATCGTGTTTATGGTTCACTCGAGAAGGTGGTTAGCTATTGACTTGTGCCATTGAAGTTTGGATTTCATAAAACAGACGTACAAGAAACTTCTCAAGTTGATGAATTTCCAAAGACCCTAGCAAACCTTACACGTGATGTAAACCTAATAGAAAATAAATAGTCTACTAGATCATGTTTTCACATTCGTTTAGATAAGTTTTTCAGGGTTCTATGAAAGAAATGCTGTATTACAAAGATTCCAATCAATTCCAAGTGATGCCCAGGCAAACGGTTTCTAATAGCTTGAAAGTAAGATCGATTCCACCGCACAAAGCCCACGTATGCTTCATACAGATACTGATTAAATTATTCATAAAATGAGACAGCTGAATATCAATATACAGCAACTGAAATATCTGTTTTTTTATGAAACTTAACTATCATAGTCTAATAAAGAGTTTGCAGTGTAATAGTGAAACATATAGAGTGAAAATAAACGAGATCACCTACCAATCCATCGGTAGTAAGTTTCAGTTTCGGTTACAGGAGGAATATAAATATTTTTTGTATGATCAGAAAACATTAAATGATGTGTAGCATTGTTCCCATTGACAGTTGTATAACCAGCTGATGAGAATAAATTGAACGATGACACACTAGTTCCACTCGGACCAAAGTGTTGAACCAATAACTCAAGAAAATCTGTGTACACAGTTACATCATTTTGAATTAAACTCGTCATAATCATACGAGATGGAATTTTACCCCAATTACAGTCTGCAGATGAAGAAATGTTGGCTGTCCATATTCCACTAATAAAGAGCAAAAAACAAGTCGTGCAGCCATTAATAAACTAACCATTGTCATTATGATAATGGTACGTTAATTCTAAAAATGTAGTACTACAAATAAGGATTCAAGATCTACGACATTTTATTACATTTATACTTTTATACCAAGAAGTCTAATTAAATGTATGTTTTTTGATAAAGCACAATGCGAATGATCATCTTAAAAGATGTACTACTACTCCATTAAAAAGAAATCCAAAACTGTCTGGTAAAGTGTTGGTCGATTATCATCAGACTGAGGGTGTAACGTTTTAATAATTAAATCCTTTCAAAGTTACTCATTGTAATTGCTTATAACAGCTTCTACTAAAGTCAAGTTATTTCGTTGGTTAGCTAAGAAACTTAATTCATAACGCAATGAAGTGAATAGATATTCATCTGTTATTATATGTAAAAATTCTAGAAGAAAAACATCTAGTCTAGAGTTATTTCAAGACAGATCGGGGTGGTAAGAGTAATAACAGTATCAATAGTAGTAAGTTGAGTGATACTAACAAGATCGCTCATAAGTAATATGTAGCGGAACGTAACGTAGAAGCTGTCACATTCGACAGATGGTGAGAAGAGTTTCAGTATCACAAAAGACAAGGTGTAGGAAAAAGTCTTGAGGACCAGAAGAGAAAACAGTTTATAAGTAGCTGGATTGCGAAGTGTACAGCTAGATGCAAATGGATGACCGAAGGCTATGTGTATATGTTAAGTAAACACTCCATGATCTGACGACATAAGAAGTAAGAAAGATTAGATATACAAAAAGAAGTAGGTACAAGAAGATCTTTAGGCTCAGGTTTTTCGGGAATACAAGGAGTGATTGCACATACACTATTATGAACGATACTGAGCCATATGACCTCAAATTCATTGTTTACAGAGCTCATATTCTTGGTATATCACGTACAACTTAAGCACTGAAACACTAGAACCCTCCGAGTCGCAAAAATGAAGACAGAATAAGAGTGAAAACGAATGCTATTCCAAACAGTGTCAAATCTGGTACAAAGCTTTTAGATATTTATAGTTTATAGTTGAACGCGAAATCATCACTATAGTCATCTAATCCGCATGCAAACTCCGCCTGGAGCCTCTTTGGGGCTACTGCCGTCCCCAAGTCCGGGTAAAGGAGGAGGGTGGGGCATAAGGTTAGCGACCTCATCCCGTAGAAAACTAACTCGCTAAATAAATGCTAACCAGAAAAAATAATTCAAATAATTTAAACTCTGCCCTGAGAGTTACAGTTTTCATTAAGAAGAACTGTGACGCCTCATGGTGAAAGATGAGTTCTTCCGGAAGTCATGAGGCTGATGCCCCTTTTGACAATCAAAGCAACTATTAATTTAGGTACATGAAATGCTCATACAAAATGGGAAACTACAACAGCCCTTCAAATTACTTCAGAAATGAAGAGATGCAACCCAAAGGTTCTTGAAATTAGAGAAACACACTGGACGCAAGTAGGACAAAAACGACTAGCTTCAGGGGAGCTTCTGTTATACTCCGACCATGATGAAAAAATGCTCCACATACACAAGGAGTTGCATTGATGCTATCCAAACAAGCACAAAATTCACTTATAGGATGGGAATCTCATACACTAAGAATCATCAAAGTCTCCTTCAAAACAAAGTAAGAGGGCATTTCAATGAACGTCATCCAATGCTATGCACCTACCAACGACTACAATGAAGACTCCAAAGATCAATTCTATGATAGGCTGCAGTCAGTCATCGAGAAGTGCCCAACAAAGGACCTGGCCATTCTAATGGGAGACTTAAATGCCGAGGTTGGGACGGACAACACCGGATATGAAGACATCATGGGACGACATGGACTGAGAGAAAGGAACGAACATTGTGAAAGATTCGCAAACCTATGTGCCTTCAATAAACTGGTCATAGGCAGCACTATATTCCCACATAAACGTATTCACTAAACCACATGGACTTCACCGGATCACACTACGCTAAACCAAATCGACCATATCTGGATCAACAAAAAGTTCAGGAGGACGATGGAGGACGTGAGAACCAAGAGAGGAGCTGATATCACCTCAGATCATCACTTGCTGGTCGCCAAGATGAAACTGAAACTCAACAAGCACTGGACAATGGGGCGGACAATATCACAAAAGTTCAATACGGCTTTCCTTCAGGATACTGATAGACTCAACAAATTCAAGGTAGTCCTCAGTAATAATTTCCAGACCTTTCATGATCTACTCAATGGAGAAGGAACTACTATGGAGAGCAACTGGAAGGGGATCAAAGAGGCAATCACTTCAACATATCATGAGGTTCTAAGTCACAAGAAGGATCACCACAACGAATGGATCACTGTTGATACATTGGATAAGATCCAAGAAAGGAGAAAAAAGAAGGCAGCAATCAATACCAGCCGAACAAGAACGGAAAAAGCCAAGGCACAAGCTGAATACACAGAAGTAAAAAAGCAAGTGAAGAGGAGCATCAGGACTGACAAACGTAAATATGTGGAAGATTTAGCAACGACGGCGGAAAAGGCTGCGAGAGAAAGAAACATGAGACAACTGTATGACACGACAAAGAAACTCTCTTAAAATCACCGTAAACCGGAGGGACCAATGAAAAGCAAGGAAGGCAAGGTAATCACCAACATTGAAGAACAACGAAACAGGTGGGTAGAACACTTCAAAGAACTCTTGAATCGACCAGCCTCACTAAACCCACCCAATATCTAAGCAGCACCCACGGACCTCCCAATCAATGTTGGCCCACCAACAATTGAATAAATCAGCTTGGCCATCACACAAATCAAGAGTGGCAAAGTGGCGGGACCACACAACATTCCAGCAGAAACACTGAAAGCAGACGTAGCGGCAACTGCATGGATACTCCACTTCCTCTCCAATAAGATTCGAGATGCGGAACAAGTACCAACAGACTGGAAAGAAGGACTTCTAGTCAAAATACCAAAGAAAGGCGATCTCAGTAACTGTGATAACTACAGGGGCATCACTCTCCTCTCAATACTATGAAAAGTCTTCAACGGAGTATTGTTAAACAGAATGAAGGACTCCGTAGATGCCCAACTTCGTGACCAACAGGAAGGATTTCGTAAGGATAGATCGTGTACAGACCAAATCGCAACTCTACGGATCATTGTGGAACAATCAATTGAATGGAATTCATCACTCTACATCAACTTCATTGACTACGAAAAGGCATTTGATAGCATGAACAGAACAACACTATGGAAGCTTCTTTGATACTACGGCGTGTCTCAGAAAATAGTCAATATCCTACGGAATTCCTATGATGGATTAAACTGCGAAATCGTGCATGGAGGACATCTCACAGGGTCGTTCGAAGTAGAGAACGGTGTCAATCAAGCTTGCTTACTCTCACCTTTTATCTTTCTCCTGGTGACCGACTAGATCATGAAGAAGTCAACATTTGAGGGGAAGTGTGGGATAAAGTGAACAGCTACGATGCAGCTGGACGATCTAGACTTCGCAGATGATCTGGCTCTTCTATCGCACACACAATAACAACTGCAGGAGAAGACGATCAGTGTAGCAGCAGCCTCAGCAGTAGTAGATGTCAATATACACAAAGGGAAAAGCAAGATTCTCCGATGCAACACAGCATGCACCAATCTAGTCACACTTGAGGGAGAACATTTGCAAGATATAAAAACCTTTACATATTTGGGCAGCATCATTGATGAACAGGGTGGATTCGATGCAGATATGAAGGCACGGATCGGCAAAGCAAGAGCAGCAGATTTACAACTGAAGAACATCTGGAACTCAAAACAACTGTCAACCAACACCAAGATCAGGATTTTCAATAAAATGTCAAAACAGTTCTATTGTATGGGGCGGAAACCTGGACAACTACGAAAGTCATCACCCAGAAGATAGAAGTACTTATTAACAACTGTCTACTCAAAGTACTTCGGATCCGTTGGCCGGACACTACTAGCAAGAACCTACTGTGGGGGAGAACAAACCAGATCCCAGCGGAGGAAGAAGTACTGGAAGTGGATAGGACACACATTAAGGGAAGCACCAAACCGTGTCACAAGGCAAGCCCCCACATGAAATCATCAAGGCCAAGGGAAAAGAGGATGATCAAAAAACACATTACGCCGAGAAATGGAGACAGACATGAGAAGAATGGACAAAAGTTGGATAGAACTGGAAAGAAAGATTCAGGACAGAGTGAGTTTGAGAATGCTGGTCGGCGGCCTATGCTTTACTGGGAATAACAGGCGTAAGTAATTAAGTAATCCGCATACAGTGGTTTATAGCATTTGTCTAATAGGGGAGCTACACGCGGAGATTCTGGAATGTTCTTCCAAAAGATGACTGGGTGGAATATCTTCGGCTCTTTCTAAGCTTCTTAAAGCTTCCTCGAGTTCACCCGCGAGACGTCCTCACATCTACCCTCTTTAAAATCTCTTATAGAACACATCTCCTTTGGATCCACCTGAAACTTGGTTGCAACATTCCTCTTGCAATCCATCACTCTTGAAGGTTGTACCGCTTTGCTCTGTCGTCTTTATATCTCCTACATTCTTTTGATTTAGGGATTTTTTGAAATGAATCCACGAGCAACTGAAATGGGAGTCGGTTTTGTGTGATCAGTGTTCTGCAGTCCCTTTGAATTTGGCTTACATATCTTATACACGTCTAGAAATTTCTCTGGACTAAGTACAGTGCATTTTCAATCCGACGTTCTATAACCCCTGGTTCCCACTTCCTTTTACTTTGATACGACTTGACTAGTACCCTTCCTTCCACTTGAAAGCTGCGAGTAGCCTTTCGATACTCATTTGTAGGTTTATTTATCTTGCTTAGCGACAACATATTGTTAAAGACTGTCAGAATTTTCCTTCGGAATATACATTTGCCTGGTGACTTTTCTTCTGGCACCGCTGGATTTGCGGTAACTCTGTAATACATTACGAATTTACCGGCCACTTTTTCGGGAATACCCTCTCCTCCCCTTTTGATCAGAGCTCTTTTTATCGTATCCAAGGATTTTTCTGTTTTAACATTCGACTAAGGATGGTACGGAGAGAACTGTAGACGTGTTGTACCATTTCCGTTGCAAAACCGTATAAAAGCAGATGACAAACTGAGTGCCGTTGTCAGTTTCCAAGATCACTGGAACCCCGAAACAAGCAAACAATCTTGAAAATTCTCTAATTGTATTCTCCGGTATCGTGTTTGAAATTTTATATATTTTCAGCAATTTCGTGAAAGCGTCTACGACAATCAAGTAACTTCTACATTTAATGGAGCCGGAAAAATGAGCGTCTATTCTTTGCCAAGGTCTGTCCGGTTTTTGGCCATGGTTGTGTTTCTACTTTAGTAAGATTTTTCGCGACCTCTAAACAGGACCAACAACTGAGACACTTTTGTTCTATATTATGGTCCATTGACGGTCAATATACGTAGATCCGAGCTAATAATTTCATCTTACTGATCGCCTGATGCCCGCTTTGGAACTGTTTAAGGACTTGCTGTCGAAGATACGATGAAATTTCTTTTAAAAATGAGAAAAGTATGTCAGACGAATCAAATGATGATCAAAACCCCAACGACATTTTGATAGATACTGATTTTCGTAGTGATCCATTATCCACTAACGAGATTCTCAGTAAATTTGATGAGAATTTTCCAGAAGAATTAGACCCTGGTGACCTCCAGTCAAATGTCGTTCATCCCCACCATCTAGCCACTTCTAGTGGATCCTCTATTCAATGCAAAAAATCTGTTTTAAATAAGGTCACATTAATTGTAACTTGGGTATATGAGAATCCAACATTATTTCGTGGAAGAGGATAAAGTTAGAAAATTTAAAGTCAGGACCTAAACTTCGAATCTTCAAAAAAGGGGAAAATATATCCCGACGTGAATTATGAATGGTAACTTTTGAGAACTGCTTTTGGAAAAATAATATACGTATTTTATAATGTATAACTATTCAATAGCTAAATTATGTATACCTATACTCCTCCTATTACAAGTTTTATTTTGACCTATAACCTAGTATTGTGCGATTTACCATTCCTAAGTTATGCCCAGTCTATTAATTCCAGTCTCCGACATTCACAGCCACTTTGGCTAGATCCTGTACAAATGTTGTTTTCTATTTTATGATGCGACGTGGTCTGCTTGGTTTGTATATAAATTCAGTATATTTGAAATACACAATTCATATCACAGAGGCTGAGATAGGTGTTCTGGACTTAACAGGCAGGGTTAGGTAGGGAGAAGAATTGATAAAGACTCTAAATTGCTCGAACGGGTTTATGCATCATTGGTTCGGTCGATAATTCGCTGTTCTCTAATTGGCAGTATCATTACGTTGTATATGAATAGGGCACAAGGCCATAAGTTATTACATTTACGATAATCACACGGAGCACAACCAGATAACAAACAGTTATTGCCATGTTCAGTACGATTTTCAATACACTCGTGAACTGGTATCGGTGAAGTCACTATAAGAAATATAAAGATCGCAAGATGAGAGTCAGTGATCGAAATTGAGGTTTGAACAAACTAGGGGATACTAATTTTGACGCTTAACGTGTTGTACTTCACGTTCCTTGGTGATAATAAGGGTTTGAACGGAGAATGACACTTTGGCGGACGATAAAACCACAATCTCAATTAAATTCTTTGTTTATTATGGACGAAAACATCAGAGTTTAGGGTTCTTTGCCAGAACCATCCAGATTCCAGCTTTTAGAGAGGCATCCAAACTTCCAATCATAAAAGTTAGATGCATAATATTGAATGTCACACTAAACTGACTTTTTGCTTCCTATAAGTGTTCTATAAAAGCTAAAAACAAAATTTTCGGTGTGTAGAAAAGTGCACTGAGGAAAGTTATGATCCAACTTCAATACTTGAAAGTTGAAAAACATGACCTATGTCATTAGCCCAAATATTGATCTTCCAGTATTTTTACTTATTACGTGGTGATACTCCACGGAAAATATTAAACGTTGACATCCAAAATGTATTTAAAGTAAAACAATACGATAAATTTCTATTCTATGTAGTAAAATAATAAGTCCAAATGCTTACCTTTAAATATATCTACACGAAATATTAAATTGAACTAATATGTGATCTTAAAACATCTAATAACTAATGCTCAAGACATCATGACCGTTAGAACGTTTTCCCCAATATCATCACTATATAAGTAAAAATATCGATGCTAATAAAGTGCAATAACGAGTGAAACACTGGTTGCTAAAAGTGTTAACTTGCTTAGGCATTTTTGATGGACACAATAATTCATAATTTTCTTTTGGAAACCCATCACCAGAAGCTAATTCAACCTCTTGATCTCTCAAAAAAGCGACAACAGGCTTATATTTTGACTCAAAATTTTCAGTATGTTCCCTCAAACATCTCAAAGCTCCTTGGTTTCCTGAGTACCTGTCTAATGATCCACACCAATCAGATAGCCCTGTATTGTAACACAGACGACAGACTTCTTGTGTGTTGTCTCCGAATGGATTAAAAATTTCAGATAAGGAATTCGGTATGCAAGAATCACCAAGATAACGAATTAAGTTTTGTACTACACTGTTACACTGCGTAACCGGTATTGCTCTCAAGTCTGATATTAGTGTGCCGACGGGCATTACCCAGCCTTCTGCTGTCCCAGCACCTATTTTTAAAATAAATTATTGTCAAAATAAAATCAGTTTACCGGCTGAACAAATTTCTTTGCCCCTTAAATTTGTAGGATCTATACTTATACTGATTGGCTTAACCATGACCGCATAATAGTACAGGTTTCTTGCATTAGGTGCATTGCTTATTGCATAGTTTTCTACAGCAATAGGACGTAAACTGTACAATGAGCTGCCATAATATGCCAGACCAACATCCAAATTCATTAAATCAGCCTGCTTTTCATTGATCAACTTCATACAATTAAATTCATCTGATCCGAGAATACAGGTTAAATTATATTTGTTTGAAATCGTAGTAGTGGATTGAATCACTGAACTAAGGCGGTTGCACTTGATTTCTTCTTCAGGTGATACTGAACACCATCTTACTGTTGCTAAAAGTGAACAACAAGATCATATTTATGACTGAAAGTCAAATAATTGATGTATAAGGAATCGAATTATCTTCATTGACCTGAGACCCGACAAAAACCATGAAACTACAAAAAGGAATTCCGAACAAGATCTAAGAACTCTGTTTGATGTCTACACTGAAGAACATGACAAAGAAAACTGACAAACTTCAGACTTTATCAGAACACTAATGATTTTGCGATGGAGTGTGACTTTTTCTGCCAACATTGAACATGAGTGTTTGTCTGTAAACAATTTTTGCATTAGTCGAGTTTTCATGTAACCTTTTCAGTGAAAAAATATATAATAAATGAACCCATTAGTAGTAGATTATCCCCAACCTAGATGGAATTTATAGTGAGAAGGGATTTCACTGTAGGGCCAGTGAAATGTCACTGAGCCCTAGCCAAATCATCCGGCAGTTGGATCACTGAATGTCGAACAGATCATCGCTCCCTGCCAAGGTCATGTACAAGCAACGCGCATTAGTTAATCATACGCCATGGACTGGCCCATGCGGCAGTGGTCTTACTTTCGCCTGTATCTACTTTAACTAATATATTTCTGTAATAACGTCCTTTGTGTTGTACAGTCTTCAAAGCATCTATAGTACCTTGTTACGTCAATGGGGGTAGTCCACGTAAGGTGCTGACCACGAGGTGTGACTTCGACGTTAGTTGGTTCGTCACACTATTCACGTCTAACTCGAGTAGGCCTCCAATCATTTCGACATAGATCATCTACGTTGGTGATCTACATCACTTTCAGAAACACTAGCAAAACTGTTCATCATAGCGGTGGATACTTTTAAAGATTCTAAAACTATTATGAAACAGCTTTTCAATACTTTGTTACTTGAGATGGTTTTCAAGGTAATAAGTTCCCAAAATCACTTTGAACCAAAGTGGTTTGGAACTTGTCAGATGTACGTCCCTGCTAAAAACACCTATATTATAGCCCTTACTACACACTTACTATCAAACAAATGTGAATACATTTGTTATAGTCGTCTTAAATAAAGATGTTTATTTCTAGGAGATTCTGCTTCCGTTAACTTTTCAAGGAGTACCCGTGCTGTAATACACTCTACAAGAAAATAGCAACTTGAAGATTATTGGCAATGCTTGCTAGATAAATAACGCAAAAATAAACCTTCAATTTCTTAGCAGCAGTAAAAATTATATTTGACCAGTAAAAATGTATAAGGTTTTTCTATGGTCTTGAAACAGAGGAACTCAGAATCCTGGCTGATCATTTAGTTTTTATCGTCAATCCCTGCATGAAGTTTAGAGTTGATGTATTATTTGTAATTGATTGGATAACAGTAAGTATTTTACACAGCTACGTCTAAAAATATATTTATAAACATTGAAAAAAACAGGTAAACCTATCAAGTATGTGGAGAGTCACAGACTGTAATTCCAAGAGGCCAACACGTTACAACCTACTCTGAGAGTGAATAAGACTTATTCCGAGGAATACATGAAAAACACAGGCGAATTGTAACATCCGTGTTAAGAAACATTTAAAAAGATTCCCTTCGTTTGTTTATTACATTTTACGAATATAAACAATAACAAGGTCACATCGCTAACTATTGTTAGAGTCGACTACAATCAGGTTCACTTATGACAATGGGAAAATTCTATTTGTATATAGAAGAAACAACCCAAATTTATAAATGTACGTTCGTTATACTGTAAGTATGGCCCAGGTAACTTTATTCAAGTAGGTACTGCTTAATACAAATGCTATTACAAAATCGCTTCCACTCTGAGTAGCCGACTTGTTCCATGCCTCAGCTGGAGATAGAACATAGCAATATCAAATGGTTTAAATAAATTGAGTGGTTCTGGACAGAATAAAAGAAGCCTTTGTTCTCCGGGATTTCGCATCTAGCGGCATTCGATAACTGATGGCTCCGGGTCGGAACCTACGTATACATAATGGCAAAAAAAGAACTGGTTGTAAACTGTAGCGAAATGCTGTCCTTAATTCTTAAGAATAAATCAGGTTTCCTCCAAGAGGACTCCTGGGAAACCAATCGCACTTGCACAGTCCGCAGCGAATTCTACTCTTAAGGAGTACAAGATGTGCCTATAGTTCGTTGTGCTATGTTGTATTTCTAATTTCTGAGTGTCACCCTATTTTTTTGTTTGGGGCTGAGCCCAAATGGGTATTTAAGGATTGTCCAAGAGTGTTGAGAATGCCATAAGTCATTAGAATTTCACAACTGAGACGCCCATAATCAAATGTGTAGTTTCACTGGTTTACGACGCTCTTTATAAGGTTTGAATTTGAATCCGTAAACCGGTTTCGTGGCTCGCCGTTGGTTACGTTTCGGTGTATTGTTATTTCTCCGGAGAGAGGGAGGAAACGCTATTTCCATAGTTCTAATGTGGTCATGCAAAACTGTTTAACACCCTGACTCAAACCTTTTCATAATGAAGGCCTTTGTTTGGTTTTCAATACTCATATTTCGAAAAACTAAGATTTATTTAATTCTTTCAAGAAAAGATTAAGTATTCGATATTTCAGTTGGTTTTAGAACCGCAAATCAAGCTTTTTTAGGCACAGATACGTATACAACTCTTCTTTGATATCTGCATCTGTAGTGTCGTAGATGGCTCTAATATGAATGCGGTTGTTTTGATCGTATTGATTCTTCGAGATTCCCACGGAAAAATCATCGGACAATAAGCCACAAAAGTGATCGTATTTGTATCAAAAGTGTAAAAGTACTGTCTTCAACAGAATTGTAAAGTAACGGCGATTAGATGAAGTTGGACAAGTTTATCGTGCTGCTTGAGACCCCATTTTATCGATAAGGGAGACCAAACTAGCGGTGAGCAGGTTTTATTTTGATCGTAGGGCAACATATTTGGAGCGCAAAGTTACTTTTTTCAAACGCGAAAATTTTCACTATTCAGTATAAAATAGTGGGAAGTATAATGCCTATACGAAATAAGCAAGTGAATGTATACTTGAGCTATAATATTTTAGCACTGCGAAGATTTTAAGAATACCACGTAATGCTTTTTCTGAAGCATCCACCATCAAAGCGAGTAGACGATTGAATTTCGGATACGTCGTTTTGGACGCTTGAGCTACTTTATCCTCTCGCAGTTTAACAGGCTCAAAAGTCAGCTTGAATACTCTTTGATTTCCTTGAAGGGTATCTGTCGAACGTCGCCTTATTGTGCACACCTATGTATGAGTCAAATTACTTGTCAGATGACTATCGACTTTCCCATCGAATCATCCAGGAGTGAAACTCATTACCTCAACACGAGGACCCATCCGTCGACCCTTTCAGAAGAAGGTTGGATCAACTGAGAGACAGTCACTGCCAGGACCAACGCAGGCCGTCAAGCCTTAGGTCTATTCTAAACTGAAACTGAAACTAGTAATGTAGTGGTTCAGTTAAGTGTATTCGTGCACATTAAAGATAACCAAATTAGTTTCACTATCTATAAATCCAGACTCTGATGGATGAGACATGTGCTACGAACCTTAAGCGAAATTATTTTTATTCCATTTACAAGCATTCGAACTGTTTGAACAAAAAATTGAAGTTTTCTGCCCAGATGTACATAAGATTCAGATTTGGGTAGTATGGACAGAACGACTACGGCCTATGTTATTTCTTTTCTAGTATACTTCTGTGAGTGTCCAGTCTTCGAAAAGTCAATTGAAGGTGCGGACACCACTGCTTCGGGCAGCGGGTTCCAAGTATTGATGACTCGGTGTGAAAACCTGTGTGCCACGGGTATTTTGTTCTTTCTTGGCTTTTCTACTCACCTGCTATGTCCTCTGAGATGTCTCGATCTTGTGGGAAGAAAAAGAGAATAAGTGAGGTCCAAAATCATTTTTCAGTATTCTGTACATGAAAATTAGATATTCCCTTAATCTGCCATAGGACAGAGTAAAGTGGTTCAGCTTTTCAAGTCGCTCACTCTATGGTGTACCCTAGAATTCTGGAATCGCACTGGTAGCTGCCCTCTGTAATTTTTCTAAGATATCCGGGTCACCTTTTAAACAGGGGCTTGCAGCCTGAATGCAGTTCTCAAGCTTAGTTCTCACAAAGGATGTGTATACTGTGGTGAACATGGTAGTATCTAACTTGATGAATATCCGTTTTAAAGCCCAGAAGGTTGGAAACCCCTTAGCTGAGACCCCTCGACAATGGGTCGTTGTCTTAAGATCATGACATACAAAGCCAGTGTGAGTCAGGCTTCGAGCATCTTTTGTATGCCATAGGGCTTAGGCGTGTACGCATCTTATGATACCACTTTTTACAATCATCGCACTGCATCCCTTCCTCAAAAGGGGAACAAACAACTTGGTTGTCTACATTTATGAGTCTTGCCAACCATTCAAATTTTGATTAAAATGGTTTAAAACACAAAATTATCAGTGTGAACACTAGTGTCATTCAAGGAGTAAAAAAAAGGTACCACAGGACAAAGTTGAGCAAAAAATTACAAACGTTAACCAAAGTGCTCTTAGTTAAAGAAGACCAAGAATGCTTTTTGGTGCAACAAGTACACAAAGCAAGAATTATCACGACAAGTACAAAAACCACTGCCCTTTTTGAAACCAGCGCGGTATTATAATTGACATCACTACTTATTGCATTATTACTTAGATCAGATTATGAGGGTATCATTAGTCAATAGGAATAATTTAAGTTGTTCAACTTTTTATACTTCTTACTGTAGACTATAACTGTTGGTTACAGCAATAGACCTAATGCGGGGTTTCTAAAGTTATATGCGCCACTAGATTGTTGGTTATCTGCAAACATGAAGGCTTAGATGTAGAGGATTCAGTTGGCTTGTACAAAGTCTACTCACATATCATATTTATCGGAAAGCATTTTTTTTACATTTTGAACACGTACGTTTTAAAATTCTCAAAAGCATGTGTTAGTCTATTTCATTCGTGTAATTATTTGTGTATTTTGAACTTCTATGAAATTTTTTTCATTTGTAACCGCCTACAAAATTAATATTGTAACAGTCAGTCGATATCGGAATGTGTACTCATAGTAGGAAGTTCAATACAGAATATTTGCAGACAACTGCTGCTGCCTCCAACCAATCTATTGCCCTAGGAAAAATGTATCAACTTATACTCAGGGAACAATAAAATATAATCAACTGTAATGTCCAATTGTATTAGATTATTCTAATGTCCATAGCGCACAGGTAGTTTAAATGAGAAATTGGTTCTGGTGTTGGCAGTTCGTATCACTTTTATCCGAGTCTTTCCGAATGATCACAATAACTATGGTGCTCTTCACAAAAGTTTATGTCATCAAGCTTAACACTTTCCAGTTGTTTTTGAGTACTTCATATATATTCATTAATAATAACAATTGGTTTGTCAACCTAATCGAACTTTTGTAACAAATATCAAAGGCTTGTCCTAATCTCGGGATAAAATAAAGCAGAAAAGTCTAAACGTTCCGGTCAGTTTCGGATTTGTGTTTGGAGGAAATAGAACCGAAAGTCTATGTTTTCTCTTTCTTGGTACGCTTCTGTTTTTGTAGTTTCCTCTGCAATATGAAAATTAAAGTCACATACATCACTTTTTCTAGTATGCTCCAAGTTTACTGATGATTAAAGAGACCCGTTTACTACAAGAACAAAGTC
The DNA here is from genome assembly GCA_944470425.2 of Schistosoma bovis. Classification (NCBI taxonomy): domain Eukaryota; kingdom Metazoa; phylum Platyhelminthes; class Trematoda; order Strigeidida; family Schistosomatidae; genus Schistosoma; species Schistosoma bovis. The sequence continues at coordinate 45,696,735 of OX103956.1, read as the reverse complement.
TAAACTTGTCTTCGGTTCAAATCCTTGTTTCTTTCGCTATTACTGATAAGAAGTGAATTTTCAACGAGAGCGCTATTGGACCGTAAAACTAGGCCAAGTATGACACTCAGGACATCTGTATCTAACACTTGATTTGTTTTTTGGAGCACTTGAATTTTAGGGAGGTTTAATGCGAATTGCAATATCTCTATTCCTTTTATGTATAAAGGGATTTTGTTGAGTAATATGCTTTTCAGTCATCGATATAACGTTTTGGGACATTGTCTGTAAGCAACAGTAGTTCTTGTACCAATATTTATGTGTTGAAAAAAAACACAGTAGTTCTGCGCATGTTTTGTGTTACAATTTTTTGTAGTTGTTATGCTGCGTTTCCTCTTCAACCTGGAAGTGTAAGGTTGGTTTAGCATAATAACAATTTCCCACGATCATTTATATGGAGATCAACATAATTAATTAAAGTTTTTGTTATAGTTTGTTAGAAGGAAACGTTGAGTAGTCCACTAGTTCTATAGGAGTCATTCAGTCAGCTAAAACGTAGGACCAGACACATATGTACATCGGTCCAAGTTGCCACACTTCATTTATAAAGTAATTTTGATCTCATGGTTTAAGGGAAGACGAAGAGTGTATACATCTACACCGTTGTGATCGATTCTAAGCCATGTCACACAGTCACCATTGGTTACGATAATCGTGTGGGCCCCAACCAAGTGGACTGCATCTACCAACATGGCTCAGACCAGAAGTTAGCGACTCTATGGACTGGTGTCATGTTTTGGTTTGGCCGCCCCTAACCTTCTTCCAACCGTTTCTAACACTAGTCATCATTGCGTGTCATGGTACTCGGTGTTCAGGCATACGCATCACGTAGCCGAACCATCTCAGTCGATCAAGTTTTATAACCTCATCATTCCAAAATACCCTGCGTCTAACCTCACTATTACTTACCCGATTATCCCAGTAGATGTTGGCAATATTTCTAAGACATCTGTGGTCAAATACTAGTAGCTTATGAGTATCTTCTACTCTTAATGGCCACCTTTCGCAGCCCTTACGGCTGCGAACTTTTTTAACAAAAATATGACGTAAGTTATAATCGTTCGCACTAACACAAAGGAATGAAAATCTTAATTTATAAAAGCAATAGTATCTCCGGAACCAAAGAACTAGAAGCCATTAGAATTAGTCAAAGCGACTAATAAAATATATGGAATGATAATACGTTCGAGACATGGATAAGGCTAAAGAATGGTTATTATATACACTTGGGAAATCACAGCATGCTAGTTCTACGTCTATAAGACTCCTATTCATGTCGTACTTGTTCAAAACATACTTATTGTCAGAGTAGCTATTGGCCACTTATGTGATAAAGTGCTAACCGATGTTGGTCTTCTCTTCATCTACTGTGTTCCTATGGTTTTCTGAAAATACTTTGATCATTGGTATTAACATTTATTGATCTAGAAATTTAAGTGGTAATTTACACCTACAAAGACGTCTCTTAGCTACAACCTAAACTCGACCTTTTGAAAATAAAACTTACAAACAAATTCTAGTATTTTTACTGTCGAATATCATAGTCATGATAGCATAACAATTCATGTTTTCTAACCAAATAAATTAGAAGTGTCTTCGTAATATGATGTGATTACCACAAAGCATCATAATACATTTACCAACAAGGAATTCTAAGCATTGTGGTTACTTAAAAGACTTGGGAAAACATTGTCGGGTGTTTTTGCGGTACTTACGTTAAGCTTCATCCATAGTATTGTGTTCAAACAACTAGTTCATTACTCAAATACGAAACTTACATAAGTATTTCCACGATATTGTCACAACGTTGACTGCTGGGTTTCACGATATCGATTAGAAGATACTAGTAGTCTATTGTAACTCTCACATTCCAGAATAAAAGATGATCATTTCACATTTGTTTATCTTTCAAGATTGATTCGGTTGTTATATCTTGTCATCTATATAAAGTTTTTTCCGAGTTTCATGGAAATTAATAATTCTGGTTTAATCACTTAATACGGAGATTGTGTTTCATGTGTCAACTGTTGACTAATTGGCAGTCTCTACGCAAATAATCTGTATCAAATCATTCAGCAAATACTTGCATGAGATATGTTTTCACAAAAGCATTGGTTCTAAATACTAGTCTTATTACTCTGTATGGAAGGTGATCTGTTATTTATCAACATAGCTCTTTCATCTCATAAATCCCATGTTCAAATCCAACATCATCTATGGATTAGACAAATCGACAGTATCGTTAGGCCTCATACAGACAGTACCCCTTGAAGCAGATTACATATATCTAAATTACGTTATTATACGTCAAATAAAACAAAATTTTAAAAGTTTGTAATAGGTAACATTAAACCATCTTTAAATAAACAAACCTGATTTATTTTTCAGCACAAAGTAATGAAGTTACCCAACTATTGATTTTTTGTATATTAAAGACTTCAATCAACAATTCTATAATTAGGTCAAACCAGCAATTCATTTTTGTGATATTTTTAGTATCCACAGCAGGAAATTCTCCTCTCTTATATCTAAAAATTATGTGTTAAGTTTGATGTTGCATTTTTATCTTGATAAGCTCTGTCTATAACGCACTAATATACTACAATATTTACATATGGTTGTTAACAACTTTATGCTTAAACAATATTCCTTGTCGAAGTGTGATCATTTACCTTTTGTATTTTTTTTTTAGTTAGGTCTGATTTATTTGTCTGATTATTCATTTAAAGTTACTAAGCTGATATGGATCCCGAGAAGTTTTTAAATTTCCAAATGCAAATGCGTGAAAATAATTTAGAAGTAGAAAATTTCCTAAATGATTTTGAAGCATGGAAGGAAACAGTTGGATCAAAAAGCAAACAATTAGAGAGCACATGTCAACCGGAGTTGCCGGCTATTCGTAATAGTCTACTAAAAAAGCATAAAAAGGTAAAACTATGCCAGGAGTGTCTGATATTTTTCTTTCCAAAAAATCACTTTAATAATTTTAGAAAGCAGTTAAACAAAGTGTTAACAATAAAAAGGTTGAACGAATCAAATCATATGATTATCGTGCTTGGGATAAATTTAGTGCTAAGCAGGCCTTAGATGATGATGAACATAATGATAATCGTGATGTTGATAGAAACTCCACTTCTCCTAATGACCAAGATTGCAGTAGTGAAACGGATGAAGAACAAGAGGATCAGAGAAGAATTCAGTTATCTAAAGAAGCTCGTGAACTAGGCAATGTTCGTTTTAAAGTTAGTGTAATTATATCTTTTTTTCACAGAATAAATGTTAAGATTTGATTTCACTAATATTAAGCTTATCATGAGATCTCAGATTCAAATTATATTTCAAGGATAGAAGGCTCAGGGCATTTATTATTCCTTTTCTAGTAAGCTGCTGTGCGTGAATAATCTCTTGAATGAGTCAGTTTAAAGTGTGTATACCATATCTTTCGGTAGTAAGTCCCTAGAGTTTTTCATTCAGCGAGGAAGCCTGTTTGTCGCGGGTATTTTGTTTTATCTTGGTATTTGAACTAGCCTGCTATATCCCTTGAATTGTTCTGATTTAGTTGAAAGAAGAAGAGGTATATGAAACCGGAAACCCTTTCTTAGTATTCTATGCACCAAAATTAAAACATCCCGTGATCTGCATTGAGGATGTATTTCAGTAGCCATGGTTTACATGAAAAGCTGAAAAAATCCGAAGTATTTCCTGAGTGAAAAAATAAAAGTTTACTAAGTAGGGATAAAAACTGTATGCACTGCTAATTCTATAACCAATCGTCAAGATGTGTCATAATACACTATATTTTTTGTCACACGCTCAGCTACTAATCAGTGCTTTAATCATAAGCAATAAGGAATCTAGTATAGATTTGCATCAACCCGATTCTCTACACAACATAAGCACAACTAGATGGAATTATCTGGAGGGGTATTGCAGTATTAGTAATAGTAGTAGCAGTGATAGTAAGATAATCAAATATTAAGAACTCGATTCGGCAAGAAAGAATAATTTTGCTGAATAAAATTATCAAATAATTACAGACTTAGAGTTAGAAGAAAAGCGAATGAATCTTCACCATTACAAATGACTCTAAGTCGCGTCACTCAACATCTCCAAAGATCGACTGCGGCTCTCACGAGGACCCTGATCAAGTAGTCAGCAGCTGCCAAGATGGTTAAAATTAGGAGCCAATAAATTCATGGACTATTGTCAAATATTAACTTGTTCACCCCTAACTTTTTTAACGTACTGCTAAGCCGCCCACCATCGTTCATCGAGATAGGTTATGTTTGGATATGCACTCTGCTTTGAGTGAAAGTAAAACAATAAGACTTCAAAAACCTTGTCTCTAAAGTCAATGTAGCCTTAATGATTAAACCGTTTAACTAATTGAGTACAAAACCACCATAATTAGTGAGTAATCTAGTATTAGTTTTTTTTCGATTTGCCTTCAAATGTGGAAGCAGTTTATAGGGGACGAAATAAGTTTCAATATTGCGCAAACCGAAGCGACATACATCAATCTAAACCACCCTTTATGTTTTTTTTAGCATAAGTGTCGCAGTTTGGAATTTTAACACTTCAAAACCACGAAGTTTTGTTGTGTGGCAAAATCTCATCCATTCAAGTCAATTATGCTTTTTGACTGTGTGTCTGGTCATCATTATCTCCGTATTAGTCCTTGGACTCATCACCCAGCTTTGTGTAATTAGTGATAAGTCCAGGTCTAATGGAGATTGTTACACTATAAACAAAATCATCTTGTAACAACAACCTAAATGTCTCTAACATGATTATCATTCACATCTATACGTGTTTGATGTAGTTGTAATAATTTGGAAAAAGTAGAGGTAGTCAGTTTACTGCGTAACTCGATGTATTGAGTGCCAATTGTTTTTACTATCATTTAATGAAAACTTAAGCCAATAACAACTTTGTTCAACTTTCTGCTCAAATATATTAAATTTAAATCCATGAGTGCTTGTATAAACGCTTCTCGCTGTTCAGATTAACCTGTCTCTTTCTCATCGTGTTATTAATATTTCACCACTTTCATTTATATCCCTTTCGATTTCCACTTCAAAATTGTAAATTAAAAAAACACAGATCTAATCAACAAGCATATCTCATGAAGTAATAGATTCAGTGTGGGGTAACCAATGAGATAACATTCAGTAATGTCTGTTTAAAGGTTTATCCATTTATATTCTTTCAAAATAAAACTTTTATATACACATTTTTGTTTCATAAACAAATAGGAAGGTAAACTAAATGAAGCTATTGAACATTACACTATGGCCATACGACTTGCACCTGAAGATTCTATCCCATATATAAATCGTGCATTTGCTTATATTAAAACAGAACGTTATGCATCAGCTGAAGCCGATTGCACAGCTGCTTTAAGACTAGACAGAACTTCTGTTAAAGCATTTTATCGGTAAGTACTTGCTTGGATTATTATTAATATCTTCAACTTAAAGTAGGATTACCGTGCTGAAATATAAAATTCGATAAAATTTGTTTAACCGTTATATAATTTGTAGGGTTTTATTTCAGTTAGGTAGACATTCAACTCATAATTTGGAAATGAAGTTTAAACTGATATTTATTCATATCAATTAATAGTTTGATTATAGCCAATGTCATTGTGTCTAATCCTTATTGCTAATCGAATTCTATTAATCAAGTTGTAGTGTGATGATATCTATGACTGTGAGTCCTGCGGGAGCATCAATTATCTTAGAATTCCAAAATCATCCTGTTGACTAGTGGTGACTGAGACGGAACCTGAGTTCGGAACTTCCTGCCATTTTACTTCAACCACCTGCCCTCTGCAATCTGTGTATTACCTTTGCCCACTGAATCAGTTGCTTTATGCGTCAACTGTTGATAGATCACTTGAAGTTCGCTCATTCCTGAACCTAACAGTCAGAACATCAGAAAAACCATCCAGGTACCTTGTGTTCTTCGTGTGATTGTATTAGTCGATTCAAAAAGACCCCTAATTACGTAATATACATACTAGAGTACAAAGCTCCATAAATAATAAATCTTAATTGGTAAATAGCTGTGACATTTGTGATAATAAGGTGAGTAAGAGTTATGATTAATTACTGGTAGTTTATAACCAGCAAAAGGATGTCTCAACAGTCAGTAAGTTGAATGAAAGCCTCCTATTAGGATAATATAAAAATACCATTTACTTGATAGTTTACTAAATACACATAGGAAGCATATAAACTGATTCCTTCAACATTTCATAACCTTTTTCCCTACTTAATTACTCTATATATCTACTTAACCTACGTCTAAAGACCATTGTCAGACTTTAAGCTTACTACGTAGTGTTGAAATTTAGAATTGAAAGCATGTAGTGAATAGAAACATCGGAAGTATTTATGAGTTTCCAATTACATGCTTTTCTAAGAACTCATAACTAACACAAAAAAATCATGTAGTTCATAAGATTTTAATTTTCGCTGAGTTAACTTTCTACTTTTTACAATACTCACTTAATTAGATATATCGTAACGGTAACTGACATGCTGGTTGACATATCCGTGTATCGATCAAGAAGTACAACGTTGTTACTAAACTACGTGATCTGATATTGAACTAAATAAATTAGGCAATAATTTTTGCGAATATCAAGACTCGTGTTTTTGGCATTCATCAGAAAGTATCATCCATGTAACATTAGTGGATTAAATTGTGTTAGTGTTTTAAAACTGACATTCTATATATAATGTTAAGATAACAACATTAGGTAACCGAAACACTGTATCACTAATAAGAAATATAGAATTGAGTTTTGATATGAAGTTTCTATTTGATGTTCAGGTCACATATTTGGTTGATCAGTAATAACAAGCACAAAAATCTACATCGACATTTTAGTACAGGCTGCTTACAATACTGTGTCATATTAAGCTTTATTTATTATTTATGTATTAAATTGTATTTCTTAGAAGAGCACTTGCTCGAAAAGGTTTGGGTCATATTACTGGAGCAATTGAAGATTTAAAAGAATTGCTTAGATTCGATTCAGATAATAAAACTGCCATAAATGAGCTCGAAGCTTTAATTGGTAAAAAGAAAATTGCACACATATCTAATTCCACCGTGTCTTGTAGTTCAATTCAGTCGAGTAATCCGAGAAAAATGAGACGAATACCAATCATTGAAGTCGATGATGATAATCATAATAAACAAATATTGAGTACACCTGTGCAGAATAGTACAAAATCTGTGTGTACTAATAATGATAATTCCGTCTCAAATAATAACAAGTGTTCTATTTTGAATAAAAATCAATCAAAAAATGAGAATGTTTTGTATTCGACTTCACAGACATCAGATCGTTTGAAATCTCGGAATAGATCCTCCAGTACGTCAACGTCAATAGTACCAACCAGTGAAACGATTAATCCTGGAAGTGATCATAATTTTAAACGACAAATTCCATTGTTAAATATGAACTTACATAAACCACCATCAAATTGGTTTCAGTTAGAACGTGAACTACGTGAATTATGCCAAAGAAATTCTTCATCTAACTATCAGTCAAACCTTAGTAAAGAAGCAATCATTTATTTGTGTAATATTCAACCAGTTCATTATGTGAAATTATTCGGTGAAAATATGGAAAGTGATTTCTTATCACGTATGCTACAAGCATTTTATCTTTCAGATCAATTAACAAATCAACACATTGTAGATCGTTTATTATTTTTATCAAAATTGCCAAGATTTGATATTGCTTGGATGATGATTGATGGATCAGAACGTGTAAATATAATTAAATTTATTAAAAATTTACAGAATGATAATTCACTTGATAAAGAATTACTCAAACAAATTTATGTACAGTTTGAATGTGAATAAATCTCTAATGTGGATAGAATAAGAGGATATTTTCTTACTGGAACAATCATTGACTTAACGATAATCAAATAGCTTTCCATTTGTTATATTTTATTTTAAGTTGTCTGTTTTGAGTAATGGGTTAAATTCTAAAAAAAGTAACATCTAATATAAACAAACCGAAAAATGTACTTATTGTATTGAAGTTATCCTAGGGTACCTTGGTTTCCAAAGGTTCGTCAGTTATGAACTCGATTTATAAATTATGTAGTTCCTTCATAATATTTCTATCTATATTGTAGTCAGTCAGTCAGTCAGTCAGCTACAACGTAGGACCAGGCACATATATGCATCGGTCCAAGTTGCCATACCTCATTAACACAACAAGATGGACACCGGATTCATAAAAGTAGTTAATTCAATGGTAGTAATATATAAAAGAAAGATTGTAATAAGAATATAGTACAGGAAGAAAGAATTAGCTCATAGAAAGAAATATGTGATTTCATGCAATTAGTTCCCTTTATGAATTTAAATAGAGCAAGAACAAACATTGATGCAGAATAGTATGAATTCATATTATTTAAAACTTTAATCTAGTTGTTTCTCTCGATATCCTGCAACGAAATATGTGAAGCGATTTTAATCTCTAAATTTAAGGGAAGACAGGGAGTGTATACACCGACGCTATTGTGATCAATTCTGAGCCATGTCACCAAGAGTCTCCAACTATTGGTTACGATAGTCACGCGGACCCCAACCAAGTTGACTGCATCTACCAACATGGCTCAGACTAGAAGTTAGTGACTTCAAGCACTGATGCCACGTTTTGGTTTGGCCGCCCCTAACTTTCTTCCAACCATCCCGAACACCGGTTAGCATTGCACGTCGTGGTAATCGGTGTTCAGGCATACGTAACACGTGGCCCACCCATCTCAGTCGATGAAGATTCATAACCTTATCAACTGATTTACCATCATTCCCTAATATCCTGCGTCTAACCTCACTATTACTTATCCGGTGATCCCAGTAGACGCCAGCAATATTTCTGAGGCATCTGTGGTCAAATACTAGTAGCTTACGACTGTCTTCTACTCTTAATGGCCATGTTTCGCTGCCGTAAATTAAAACAGAACGCACTGCCGCGCAGTATACTCGTCCTTTTATTGATAGACGGATATCTCGCCTTCGCCATAGGTGGCGCAAGTTGGCGAAAGCCAAGCGAGCTTTTCGAATCCGTGCTGAGATTTCGTCAAATACCAACCCATTAGGGCTGATCAGACTTCCAAGATAAGTGAAGTTGTCAACGCGTTCGACTACTTCACTCCCTATCCTTAGTTCAGGTGTTAACGCAGACCAGTCCTGAAGCAACAACTTGCATTTAGAGGGAGAGAAGCGCATTCCAAACATTCTGGGATTGTTGCTTAGTGCTAGCAAAAGACTGCATTCTGTCAGCGTCTTCACCAAACAGGACTATGTCATCTGCGTATTCTAAGTCGATAAGTGGTTTAGCTTCGTTAATTAATCATCTTGATAACCGTTATTATATAATTCTCAACGGTTTGGGCACCCGGGCAGAGTATATCCCAGCCCTCACACAAATCGAATTATTTATGTGGCGCATATCTATTTGGTGCCTCATTGTACCAATGTTTATGTATTTAAATAAATAAATAAAATAAAAATCCTAACGGTGTTTGGAATCAGAAGCGGCGACTACAGTTTGTTAACAGATAACAAACATAACAAAGCTACAAGCACACCGAGCGGATTTTGAACAGAGACTAATATTTATGCGCGAGCGAATACAGAGGTAAATTTGTAGTCAAATTGCATAAAAGCGCAGAATAGGCCATTAATAGGATTCAAGTACATATATACATGGGGAAGATAATGATTCATCGAGCCATATTTTTAAGCCAGAGAGAAATATATGCGTAGGCTGTCACATGCGATCAAGCGTACACATTTATACTGACAAGCTAGTGATCATAATAGAACAAAGGAATAGACAGATTGTTAATGTCCGAATAACATTGTCTGTTAAATGGGTTAATAAAAGGGCTCAACAAACGTTAACCATTATCGGAATTGATAGTAGAAGACTCTCTATAATATTTTCGTTTTGTTTTCCGTACAAACAAAAGTAATATGGCAAAGTGAATCGATATGAATGCAAGAACAGATTGTGTTAATGAAGCGAGAATTCACACAAAATACGATTGATCCTCTTTGTTGCCTTATGTTTCATTAAAATACAGTGACATCAGAGGACAATACCTACTCTATGGCTGCAAAGAATCGTTGATTAGCAAAATGTCTTGAAAATTACTGCCAGAACTAGAGATCCTTTTGAGTTGTGCTGCTTTCGGACTAAAATTTTACTAGCTCTATTAATAACTGGTAGCCATTTCGAAAACAGTCAACTCTGTATAGTATTCTAGTGAATCAGCCTATCAAAGTAATGGGTGCTGGGTTCAAGTTTCCATTGTAAACAATAAAACTTATTGTTATTCAAATAAGTCTAAGAAATATATATATTCTACATTTCATTGCTGTTAACGACTCAGAATGTCATCGATGAAAAGAATTTACATATAAATTACTTAGATTAGTTGCATTTAAACGAACGATTGTCAGTACTGAGGTTAATACATTGCTTATTTACATGAGTATTTATGACGACCTCCCACCACCCATGAATTTGTAACATGGTAATATACACAACCTCATTGCATTTAATCACAACGGTACAAAAAACAGACACAGAAAGGCCACAATAAAAAAAAGACACAAATGGTTTTTCAATTTTTTTTTTATGTGTATACATCCCGTTCATTGTGGTCATTCCAGTTATTCACATTTCATCACAGACTGAATGAATTTGAAACGAATAAGTTATTATTTGATTCTTAGTATTTTGAAGTATCATTAATTCTGTATCTATTCAGTATCAGACAATGAATGGGTACTTGAACTTGACATACGATGAAGATCACTTGAAGTCCACAGAAAGCCTATAAACAAAAGAATATGACTTATTAATCAGGTCAGAATGAATTCATTCGGACTTGATGCACATATTTTATGTATGTGAGATCTAATGACATTATCTGTCTGTTTAAACTGAAGTAGGTGGTTCAAACATGTAACCCAATAACTGTAAATCAGTTACTCTGAACATAAAGCCACAAAGACAGACATAGTGTCAAGTAAAATCCACGGTATATTATATTAGAACTAATGTAAACTCATGACTAAAATTATGAAATTAGAAAACCTTATCACGCGATAAAGGCAAAATAAAGTTGGGATTAAGAAATTCGAAATGAATAGTAAATAGAAAAAATACTATGAAGCCCCTGAAAATTAAGACATTTATTTAGCACTTCTTGGTAACTATCATCATTTGGTTTGTAAACCCTGTCTTCGAATTCCTGTCAACTTCAGATTTTATTTGCCGATTTGTGGAATCTTACGTATAAACACCGTTTTATTTTGATAATTTAAGTATGATGAACATGTATCGTATTCAGCAATCAATGTAATGCCACGAAAATGATCAACGGGAAATCATAAATTTTAATAATAAGTTGCTAATATAAAAAGATTCTGGGTAAAATGCATAAGACAAAACTTACTAGAACTTGGAGTCATGGGTTCATCAAGATTACTAATTTTTGGTGTAGCCATGCCAGCATTAAATGCACTCGGTAAGGGGGTACTGTCACCACGAGGAGTTGTACTTGCTGCATGTGGTGTTTGAGCACCATATGCCAACTGTTATTTAATGGATAGAAAAGATATAACGAAAAGTAAGTAACATTGAAAATGGAATAAGTTTTCTGCCAATCAAGAAAGTGAACTAATGATTATACACTGTTATATGCATTAGAAATATAAGTGTTATCGATAAGTTAACTCTAGATGTCATATCATCATTCACTGATATAATCTTTAGTAGAACTGTTGACTACATATGTGAAGAAAGGTAACTGAACAGAAAAAAAAGATTACTACTGTGATTTTTATGATAAATCTGAGGGAACTAATTTTAAGAAAGAACATAGTTTATGTTTAATAATAAGTTGTTCGGGCAACTGGGTTAGTGACACTTGGGAAGAATCACATCCTTGTCATGATACCTGGGAGGGGTCCAACCCATGGTAGGATCATGGGTATTCACTGCTGAGGGAATCCCATTCTAAAGACTCAAGGCGACTGTCTAAAACTCTCAGGTTTTTAGTAGTACCCCAGCTGAGATTGATTCCCGATATGGATATTTATCTATGATTAAGTACCTTAATGCTCACAAACCTGGAAAAATTCTTTTACAATTACATGTGTGAAATTTCTATTTCATACACAAATTGAGGAAGGAAATATTTTTTTGTTTAAATGATCTTCTCGCTATATATATATATATATATATATATATATATATATATATATATATATATATATATATGACAATATGGAGAGTAATATCATCGAAATATTTATCTGTTGGTTCTTCTGCGGTTCTGATTTCAACAGATTATTATTTATTTATTTCAACACAGATAATGGTACAAAGAGGCACCAAATACATATGCGCCACACAAATCTCATCCGATATGTGTGAGGGCTGTGATACTGCCCGGGTGCCCAAACTGAAGCACGTAGTTTTCTTAGGGGGCCACAACCCGAGCCTTCGACCTGAAGGTCTGATCCACAAGGCAGTGGAGCATCGTAAGGAGATGCAGTCCCATGGAAGCCGGTGACCAACGGTTGGTTCATACAATATTTGTTCCCTCAGGATACTGGAGCCCATGTGCACCATTGGTTTGGAATCCGGTTGAAGCGCCGGACATTCGCTTTTCGTCCTCTCATTTTCGTAAACAACACCCCCGCCACGAGAAGGCAGTGAGTAGTACTTCCCTGGCAGAGGCTGTATACGTGTGGCCATATGAGAGCATTTCGAGAGGGAAAGCGGACTCTCCCCACCCTCGGCCGTACCAGGGCATTTGGGGGCTGATTTCAACAGAACTGTTATTTAATCTTTGAATCACGATTGAATCTCTCTTTGTTATAGTTTAAATTAGACACATATTATGTTGTTAAACTGAAATATAAGAAAAACAAATTTTTGAACATCATTAAAAATGACAAGTATTTACTTGTGGTGTACGCATTTCACGCATTGGTGTAATACGAGGTGTAGTAGCACCATATTGTGTATCCATGATACGACCACCACTGTCTAACAAAGCCATATTTTCACGTGCAACAGGTACTTTTTTAAATTGACTATGTAATTCCAGTACTACATGCGTTGGTGTTGCATCACATATAATACCCAATAAACCTTTTAATGTACCCTGTATAAGAATAAAAAGAAAACATTCGAAAAAAAAGGTTACAGGATAATAAATTAATGAAACAATTTCCTAGTTGAAAACAAGTCTCGGATTTTGGCGCAAAATTCACTCATCTATTTGAGTGAATAGAGTTTTGGTATTATAGCTGACAAGTGTTTGTGATGAAAACTCGAAATCTATTTACTAACCTTAATCATCAACTGTAAATTATAATTATAAGTCCTCACACAGTTTTACAACCTCCATTTGGTCCCGGTTATTAAGTGGACACTCTCAAGGTCAGTCTGGCGTCGCTCTAAGGTCGTCCAAAAATTATAGTCTTACCGACATTGTTTATATCAGGCCGAAACTCAAAAACACTTAGCAACAGTTGTTCATATCTCATATTAGCACGTTGCTGCAAATTATTAACGCAGATTTTGTTGAAGAATATGAAGAGGTTAAAAAATACGGGGATGAATTCATTCATTTTCGATTAGTCAAAAGATGATTTGCCGTGATCATTGAAAATTAGTATGTGCATAACACTTTTAGGATATTGTCAAAACATTGAGTCAATCCGTGAAGTTCGAATTATTTAATTTTGAAGGAGTTTTGTTCTTTGAGCTGAATGGTGTGGTAGTGGTACAATTGAAGTGTTCGAATTTCTCCATATATGTGTTCACAGCTTGTCCTGTACACCTCGATGTTGATTGGTTCTTGTTGACCTTAAACCCGTCATTGTTTAATTCTTTGTTTTGGGTGTATCTCCCACTGGTTTGATTTTTGTTCCTATGTTTGTGGATAATTTCTCTGATTAGTTGATAAATTCGGTGGATTTCAATGCGCTTGTTTGCTGCCGATTGACCTGAGTGATAAGCTTCTCAAAATTCTCTGGTGTTTTTGGAATCGCCTCTATCCAAAATCTCCACATTTTTCCAATCGAATATGTGTCTACAGTTGTCCACGTGCATTGATATAAGTGAGGACAAGTCATGGCGTTTGACTGATAATTGATTTTCATGCAGGTGAAGATGAAAAGGGCGTCCGCCTCGTCCGATGTAGTATTTCTCACAGTTGACACAATCTATTTTGTAGATCATGTTTGGTTTGTATTTGTCATTTCATCCTTTGGTTTGCATAGGACTGATTGTAGGGATTTCGTTGATTTGTGTGCAACACCTATTCCGAAGGTTTTCAGCAGTCTCGTTGCGGTTTCTGATATGGCTGATATGTATGGTAAGGTGGTCATTTTGATTTCTGTACTTGAATTTATTTCTGGTGATGTATGCGGCTGGTAATTTTTGAAGTTGACTGGGTAGCCATTCTTTTGAAAGATGGTTTTCAAGTATTTTTCTTCATTTTTTCGCGCTGTGTTGCACTGTGTCCTCGCCCTCTCGAACAGTTTGTACGCAGATGATTTTGTGAGCTCTTGGGTTGTTGCTATTGTAGTTGAGAATTTGATCTGTATGGGTCGGTTTCCTATACACTTGAGTCTGGTTCACCCTTGTCGGTTCTGGTGATTAATACATTCAAGAACGATAGTTTTTCGTTTGGCTCCTGTTCCATTGTGAACTTGACGTCATCGAAGACGTTGTTGATCAGCCTGTAGGTGTTTTCCAGCTCATCCTTTTTTGACGATGACGAATGTGTCGTCTACATAGCAAATCCAAATTTTTGGCTTGATCACTGGTAATATCGCGATTTCTAGTCTTTGCATCACTGCTTCTGCGATCAGTCCTGATATTGGTGATCCCATTGGTGTCCGCATCGTTTGTTCGTAGATCTTGTTGTTGAATTGAATATATGTTGTTAAGCATAAATCGATGAGTTCTAGTAGACTTCGACTTTGAAGTTTCGTGTATATTGCGAGATCTAATTAAGAAGGATAATCTGAGTGAAACATCTAACTATTTCAATGGTTAACTTGTCCGTTTTTAAATATCACAACTCTAATTGGGTTAAACCAATCGTGAATGACATTTCATTGAGATTGGAAAGAGAGAGAACATAAATGCTGTTATTTTAAAATTTCACAAATAACCATGTGACTGTTATGGAAAAACTAAAGATTTCAAGCAGATATCAATATGGCCCTTGAATTACAAACTGATATCAGCGGAATTCATGCTGAAAATCACAGAGAAATAAATATGCGTGTTAGGTAGTTGGAGACATTAGGTATGAAGCCCTAGACCTACGGTTCCATGCACACTTTTAGTGGCATGACTATCCAATAAAAATATATGTCAGAATGGGTTTTGTGGAGATTTTAGAAATTTCACAGATTGAAATCATGAGTCAGTTGAAGCTAGACCACCATTGAAAACCTGGAAGCACTGGACGGCCGTTTCGTCCTAGTATGGGACTCCTCAGCAGTGCGCATCCGTTGGATGCCGGCTCAGTGGTCTAATGGTTAAGTGCTCGCGCGCGAAGCCAGTAGGTCCTGGGTTCGAGCCCCGCGTGGTGCGGGATCGTGGATGCGCACTGCTGAGGAGTCCCATACTAGGACGAAACGGCCGTCCAGTGCTTCCAGGTTTTCAATGGTGGTCTAGCTTCAACTGACTCATGATTTCAATCTGTGAAAAATATATGTGTTGAGGAGTGAGACGTTCATGCACTGTACTAATAACTCACGCTACTCCGACTTCAATATCGTGAACGAAACCATTCTGTCCTCTTATTTTATCTGCCCCACTAACTAAAGTAAAAACACTGATTGCAGATGAAGTTATTTGATGTTGATCTAGTGTAATCAATTAAAATACATTAGGTTTGTCGATTATATATATGACTAAAACATTGCTAGGATATTTAAACTAAGTGATTGTAATAGGCAAAAAATATAGTAAAAATGTATTGAAATTCCATAGATAGTTTTCACACTGAATAGTTGACTCTAATAGAGTTTTAACGTAATTGATATTGATTTGATTCTCCTGAATTGTAATTTGAGACTAGATATCCCACCCAAACAAGGGGTTTGGGCAGTTCACTTTGAGCAAGTCGATTCTCAATTTGAATGTGATTTTATCTACCAAAACAATAGCACTATTTTGGTATAAATGATGGCCTTATGGTTAATTAATATGAACATGGATGTAGTTTTTTAAATAAGAGTTAAACTTCAGTTTCGAAATGAAATAAGAGAACTTATTTTAGTTTTTAAGACTATCTGTAAGTGATATTAACAAGACTACTTCAAAAATTTTCGGAAATAAGATTAAAAATAGGCAGACCTTAACAATCAAAGCTGTCCTGCCAACTAGCTGACGTTCGTTACGACTACCTTTTCCACGTCCACCTTCATTATTACCGCCAAAGTTTCTTGCACCACTGATAGGTGTAATTGTTTTCATTGAAATACCATTTTCTGTATTGCTTTGTTCATTACCTCCTTGTGAAGTGGTTAATGCAGAGAGTTGACGAGTTTTAGCTACAACAAGTCCAGCATTTTCTAAATGTGTACGACAATATATGAATGCCCATGAACGATACAAGTGTTTCACTTCACCAATTAATCCACAATGTGGTTTTTCTAATAAGCGAACAGTTTGCTTTAATTGTATAGAATTTCCATTATGATCTAATGCTTGTGGTGGCCGACGAACAGTATTTAATCGACGCAATGCTGTATTCGATTTTAAATTAACAACTTTACCAAAACATGTTAGTACAGAAACTTGGTCACGTTCAACATGAACAACAACACCGACAGTTTGCGGGTCAACTTGCACTAAATCCATCAATTGTACATGCCCAGATGATTCAACAGTTGTAGCACGATCTTGCCATAAACGTAAATCCTTCGGTGCAACTTTCATTTCATTCATACTATGATCGGATAAAACAACAGCTAGACTGGGATCAAAACGTATGACTAAACCAGTTTCATTAACATGTCGACCACTGAGGACCTTAAATATGAAGAAATAAAGATATTAACATACATATAACTAATACTGCGATGATTAATATGAGGTAAATATAAATTGACGGATAGGATAATACAACAAAAGACTATAAATACAGTATAACACAATCATATAATATCGAGATTTGACAGCTAAATGGACAAACGTTTATTATTAGACTACGAGAAACTTAAACTGGTTATATTATTTGACAATCAACTGAGTGAGTATGCGCCTCAAGTGAATAGTGATAATCGGAATTTTAAAAAAAAACAAGTTTAATTAGTGGCAAAGATGATATTAACTCTTATGAAAGATAACCTATTAACCAAAAACAGTTTTGAGTCACACTGCTGGTGTAGTGATTAGTAAGACTACTCAACTATCCAAACTGAAGTATATTGAGTGGAGAGGGTTAGAATTTGTGACTTACTAGTTGGAATCCAAGTCCTTTAACATCTAACTTTTCGCGAAACTGATATCACAGAGAGAAAATGTTCAGTTCTCATCCGAATCGCTGAAGTATTTCAACATCGATGGTATCATATAGCTGAGTGACCTTAATAAATGGGTTAGTTATTGAAAGTTAGTCAATAACAAGGAGTATAGCATGGACATTTACGAAGTAATTACTCACTAAACCGGTTTTAAAAAAATGGAAAACAGGTTAATTAATAACGAAAAGCGTTCCTTCATGTTCAGATTAGAAAGTATTCTGAACCATGATTTCTCGCAGTCAAGATTCTTAATGATATGCTGATCATTATCTACAATAGAACTCTAAGTGCCAGTATGTACCTGTCTAAATATAAATTTGCTGACAAATAAATATTCTGATAAGCAAATCGTACAAGTTATATAATTTTGAATTAAGCAGAGTAAAAATATGGCTTTATGATATCAAAAAAAGACTGGGAATTGTTATCAGAATATCTATTCTCATAGTTGTACCTCATTAAATAATGACATTGGATAAACTTTTAAAGTTAGGAATAACATGGCTTTTGTCGCTACATAATATGTAATTTCTCGTTCTTAAGTCTCCATAGGAGAATAGAAATGGGTAAGAAAAACGTGAACTACTCGCGTAAAGCGATGAGAAGAATGAACTTGTAAACTGGTCGAATACGCTTTATGACACCACACAAGACACGTAAATGTATGGATACGAAACTTTAAGAAGATTTAATAATTGAATCTTTTTAAAACCCTTTCCTCTAACCTAACAATTATTAACAAAAGTCACCAACTACGCACACTTAATTGAGATGTAAAGTGTTTACTATAACTTAGTGTTTTTTAATCGACCGCTGCTGCTAACTTAAGGTGCAGGTCGGGTGTGCCTATTGTGATGACTCAACCGAGCTGTGTTAACTGAAAAAACATTTTCTTTTAGCTTCTGCCATGTCGAGCAGGTCGGTAAGACTGGAGGCAGAAACTTAAGGCCCGAGGGAGAAGTTGTACTTCTAACTATAGAGGGTTGTGACAGCAGTAAGGTATTTCACTCGGAAAACCAGCATCTGCAGCGATGCTGCCCTCCTACAAAGGATGTGGTTAGAATAGGTCAACCTCACCTAACTTCACGGATTTCCGTCTCCTGAGGTAAAGAGTTTTGAAATGCGGAGCTAACTCATCAAAAACTCCCAGTGAAAATGTCGTGCGCGAACGCTTCTAGGTAGTTGTCTCTTAGGCTCTGTGGTCACGCTCGCAGGTGGCTAAAATCATCACTAATTCAGCTCCCTTTTAAGGTCCTCCAAGAAGAAATAACCTTCCACGGTGCGGGTAGCCGGGGAGTGATAACCACCTTCCTACCTCTATTAGAACCTGAGTTCATCTTGTTTACGATCGAATCTTTCACATCTTAATAATTCTTCCATACCCACAATTAACCCTTCTCATATATCTTTATCACCACGCATCAATAATGCTAACTATTTGAGTTCTCTTAATGATATATTCCTAGTCACCTGAAACCACGCTCTAAATCACATATTGAAGCTTTTACTGTTAGAATCTAGTGTCCGATAAGACAATAGGCTTTTTTGGCTAGGACTCTAGAATCTTGCACCATCGATATATGCTGCGTCACCAAAACGCCCTTAAACGACCCAACTAGTCATTCATTTGACCTCGTCTTGTCAATATAAAGAACCGGCACGATTTAAAATTCAAGTGTCTGGAGACCCCACTGTTACTTCCCGTGGTCTCGCTGGTGTAGATAAAGCACTAAGTTCTGAGGCAGAACAGGCTCTCCTATACTGGATCCCAATAGACAGTCGCTTGTGCGCTGTTCGACTAAACAGGACATTAAGAACTCGAAAATATGGGGATACATGCCGTTACCTTTCCGTTGTCTCTACCTACTCTACCACTAGTTGCAGCTCAGACCAAATTAACGGTGAATTTTATAGGAAGCTATCTAACCTTCAAAAAGCTAAACGCTTTGATGTAGTAGTAGTAGTGACAAGTTATTTTAATGCCCAAGCAAGTACAATAAATCAAACCGAACCCCACTTAGGCGGATCTTACGGCATTGAGGCTCAGCGAACAGATAGTGGTGACCATCTGTTGCAACTATGTTCAGATAACTGTCTATTTATGGCAAACACCAACTTTAAATATGAGGAGAAACATCATCTGACATGGTGACCTCCGCGATCGACTCATCCATAGACTCAAATAGACCACATTGCAATTAGCCATAGTTGGAGGGGCTCAGTTGAAGACTGTCGCACATCCTTGAGCACATGTTTAGACTCGGATCATGACCTAGTTCGAGCACATATTTGTCTGAGTCTTAATGGACGTAGAAAAGCCATAAGTAAACCCCTTAGTGTCCAAACTAATGATGAAAAGCTAAAAAAAATATTCCAGGAACAGCTACAAAGGGAGCTAGTCAACCGTGAAAATGATATCCACCCCGAGATAGCTTCGTATAATATTCGAAAAGCTGTGGAAACAGTTATGATATCTACTCGTAACTTAAAGCAAAAGACTAGGAAAACAGCCGATTTCAGTGGCGTCTACATAACTGATGGATGCTCGGAAATTCATCCCCACTGACTATGAACACGATGATCAGCGGAGGAAGTTTAAACGTAGGTTGGTCCAAAGATCACGTAATGATCGTGAGTAGTTGTGTGTATCGAAAGCAGAAGAGATGAAAAAGGCAGCAGCGATAGGTAACAGCAGAAAACAGTCCCGACTTATTAAGAAAACAGGTGTTAAAAAACCAGGACTAATATTCACTCTTAATCCAGGAGATTGAACTGATGAACTGAACACTTTAGGGAACACTCCAACTGGCCTTTAGCAACACTTCATTTACCCACTATCCCCAACCAACATGAATTGCAAACTCGAGTCTTGGCGCGCAGGCGTCGCACCTGGGGCAAGTACACGCTACATCCATTTCGGTAACACAAGTTTTCACCGATGCATCTCTTTGCATACTCATAGGTATACTCACTCTGTGAGTAAATATACGTTATACCCACACCGATAACTTATATTTTCACTTATGAAGCCAATAACATACATATAGGAATATTCACCCACTTGAGAGGTAGATGCTCACCGCTCCCTTTGATCGTATTTGCTACGACTGACTCTCTTACACCTCACATGCATACCACTGGTACAAAGACTTTCACATATTCACTTTATGAGATACGCCATAAGCATAAGGCACATTTAAGGAGGGTTGATGGTCACTTCTTCTGAGTACTTGCTACCATATTTTTTTATTATGTATTCGACCTGATGGTTTAGGCCGCTGATTTCATTAGACCTAGGACAGACATTTCAGCTGACGTTCCTGTTGCGAACCCGGAGCGTACCCTTGGCATGTACCTACATACTCAACTACACAAACCGAGACTCATGCAATTCATATACATAAACACACACATAGGACAGCCCGAAAGATTTATTGAGCTTCGAAATTGGGACCCAAGTAATCCAGTTCACAGTAGGGCAGGGGATTAGTCCGATCTCTGTTAACTGCCCAAATTAGGTAGCAAGGTTGCCCTCACTACTGAGCAGTGCTACGAGGAGACTTCGAGTCGGAATTTGTTTTTAAAGTAGCAATATATAATACATATAATAATATTACCTTGACATGATCACCTTGGTTGAAGAACTTTCTTAATTCCACTGGTGTAAACGGTATGGGTTCTCGTAAGTCAGAATGATTCGGCTGAACAATAATCCTGTTATTGCCTTCAATGGAGACAACTTTACCACGAAGATTCTTAAGATCACCTTCACATACTTCGACAACATCTCCAGGAGTGAAACAGTGGTTTGAAGCAATCTCAACATTAACAGCCGAAGTTAGATTAGCTGCAGCATTAGCAGCGGCAGCAGCTATTTGTAGACTATCAGGAGTATGATGAAATCGTTCAAGTTCAGCTAGTGTAGGTCGAATGCCTTCAGTAAACTGAAACAAGATTGATTTATTTTGTAGTCTTTTAATTATTAAGTATAAATATTTTATTTAACTTCATCATTTTCGTATATTTACAAAAACAATTTGATCACATCCGCTAAATGACTAAAATAGAACTGGTCATTTCTAAGCAGAGATTGATGGTGGCTATCACTGAAATCTAGGACGCTGGATGCCCCTGGATATTTCTAAGTTGACAATTGGTATTATTATCGATTTCAATTCTTAACGGAAGATTATGAATGTCGAAAGATAATTTATTTTGATGACTTTGATAATTTTGATGGTTCCTTTGAATATGCTTGAATCTAGCCGTGATAGAAATGTTGTAACTGGTTAGTTTTATTTGCTGAGATCCAGATAAATATAATTTTATATATTGGTGCTATGCATCGGTTTGTCCAAAACAGATGATTTTCTAACATACTAATACATTACCTTGTATGATAAACAAAGTTAGGAGATTATTTTTTTGATAGATTAGCTCTAGACTGTTCAAAATACAGATCACGTAATCCTACTTTTCATGTAAAACTGTTTATGAATCCCAAAAATATCGACCCATATTGGACAACCATGAGTAGACAACTTAAGTACAATTACTATTAGTTTTTTTTCACTTATGTAGCAACTAGTTTTGGACACATTATAGGTATTTCTATTATGGAAAAACCGTATTGTGAAATAAAGTAATAGAGCGACAAGTATCCCATTACAGAGGTTTTTGTCTTTACTTGATACCAAATATGGATTCCTTTACTCGGCTTCGAGTAACACTTTAATTGTGAAGGCTAACGATATTATTTGATTGTCTAAACCGAAGTAGGTAGGCAGGATTCGGATCTGAAACTTAGTAGTTAAAAGTCTAATGTTTTAATCAATGAACCATCTTTCCAGTGTCTTCAACACAGTGTTCAAGTTAGAATTGGCGTTTCAAGCTGTTATGAAAGAGCAAATACATATCTCAGTAATTTAATCATACAATTTAGTTAAAGCAGTTTAATCTATTGATATTATAAATTGTATACATCCGTTAATTCATTGATTAATTTATGACAAATATTTTACCAGTTTAATACATTCACATATACCTACTGACCAGATAAATAAATCATGTATGATTTAGCATATTTAGATAAATTCTGATTTGTTCTGGTGCATAAAAGATCTTGATTAACAGTCTTGCCTTCTTCCTTGAATCAAGCTTTATCAGTCTTGTTTAGTTATAACATATAACAAGCGCCAGTTTGTCCGCAGTTATAACAAGTGGCCACATCAGTCTCGTGCAGTTACAACACAAACGACGAATACATAGTAGTTTATAAGGTCGCAACTTTAAACTATATACCCACAGTTCAATACAATATAAATGCTTTAAAAATGTAACGCATATTTCATGAATAAAAAAACTTTTACTTACAACAGCATTAATACGAAATTGTTTATGCAAGAATCCATCAGTATCGTATCGATTCCCCTCAAAAACCAATGATGATCCATCACGTTGTACACGATCAGATAATTTTGATGCATTGAATAGTGCTGGTGCTGGGCGCTTAAAACGTTTAAACTTATTGTTATCATCTTCTGTTTCTGTGCCACGATTACGTTTTCTTTCATAATCAATTCGAGGAACTAACTTAAGACCAACTAAATTTTGTGCATCCTCTACATATTCAACCTAGAAAAAGATCAAAACTTTGATTTGATAATCAACTCAAGGTACAAGCAACCTAAAATAATGATTTGACAAATATGATAATAAAAACCCTGAAAACATCAGAATGAAACAGAACATCGTTTACCCATTAATAATCAGTGGTCGTTTAAATACCCTTTAACTGTTTACATACTGTGATTAGAAGCGGTTATCTCTGAAGTTCTTATTACACTTAAATGAACATTTTCATGATTCTTATTGTTATAAAGCTAATGGTGATTAAAATTAATGAGTTAATCGCTCACTGTGGAGTACTTAGTTCCCAGGTTCGACCCCTGGCAAGACCAGGGATGAATACTAGTTTTATTTATTTATTTGAACACATAAATATTAGTACAAAGGGGCACCAAATACATATGCATTACACAAATCTCATTTGATTTGTATGAGGGCTGTGATACTGCTCGGGTGCCCAAACCGAAGTAGGTGGTTTTCACAGGGGGTCACACCCGGAGCCTTCGACCTAAAGGTCTGATCCACAAGGCGGCGGAGTAACGTGAAGAGGTGCAGTCCCATGGTAGCCGGTGACCAATGATTGGTTCATACGCCACTCGTTCCCTCATGATACTGGAGCCCATGTGCACTATTGGTTTTGAATCAGGGTTTTCCAACTCCCCTAGGTGGACTCTCCATGTCCACCAACCCTGTTAAAGCGCCAGACATTCTCTTTTCGTCCACTCAATTTCATAAACAACACACCCGTCACGAGAAGAGAGTGAGTGGGACTTCCCTGGCAGAGGCTATATACGCGTGGCCATGTGAGAGCATTTCTAGAGGGAGAGCGGACTCTCCCCACTCTCAGCCGTACCAGGGCATTTGGGGGCTTGAATACTAGCAAGGAGTCCCTTACTAGGATGAAACTGTCCAGTGCTTCCTGGTTCTTAATGGTTGTCTACCTAGAGTTAACCCGAAGGTAAGCTACAAAACTCGACAATCACAAAAGCTCGCATACTAATTGTAAAGGCTGCTTTTCATTTCATTTTAAATAACTGTATTTGTTTTATTTACATATTTTTCGTAATATTTGTGTGCGACAAGAGGAACTTGTTTAAATATTTTATCCAGAGAATTCCCTTTTGTTTCAAGCATATAGTACTGAATAAAGCGATTAGTACTGTTATTAATAGTCACCAAACTACAGGTTAATTGTGGTACTACTTCTCTTGAACCCAGAACGTCATTTAGAATAACAACGAAAGCTCCTCAACTGAAACGCAAAATAAATAATTGGAAATGAATAAATTTTAAAAATATACCAACTGATAATAAGATACACTGCATAATAGCGCAAACTCAATTCCACAGCTGAATGTCAAACCTTTTGTGCTTACCAATGCTAAATCATCACGATAGAGTCCAGATTTAATCCGAACCCACTGGTCAGGTTTAAGTTGACCAGTTTCTTTCACCACACGTACAACTTCTGTCATTTCTTCAATTGGAACAAGTTGTTGCTTGTACATAGAAAGTCGTAAAGCTGTTATACCGTCTATGGCTTGTTTAACATGAGTTTGCTTGAAAGCCTCAACATAAATATAACCCTTCAAACCTTCCTTAGCAAAGGCTGACTTAATTTGTAGTGGAGTGTCAGAAAATTGATAGGCTATAAATTTACGCATCAGTGCAAGTACAGTAGCCTTTTCTTCACCCATTTTACATCGAAGTGCCCAGAGGTTAGGATCTTTGATACCTGGAAGACGTTCCTTTTGAACAATACTATCAGCCATAGCCTCACCATCACCAAAACGATCGACATAATTTTGGTTCTCATAACGCTCTTGATAATATCTTTCTATTTCCTCTTCATCTTGGTCCATGATCTCACGTATTCTCCGGCGAGAATCTAATTCTCGAGCTGCAGGTACAGCGTCCAGGGCTTCTTCATCTTCCGGACCAATCAGTTCCCCTTCGTCGTCATATTCTTCATCTTCTTCTTCATCGTCTTCGTCGACCGAAGCTTCATCATGAAACATATCCTATACAATAATGGAACGTATTAATTAGCAATACAGAAAACTTATAAACAAATATAGTAGGTATCTACGAATATATATATATATATATAATATTAGGTCATTATTAGTTTTCGAAAGTTACTCGCAATTTAATCTTCACTAGGATATAATAGAAGGTATTTTCATTTAGGTTTTACCGCTTATGAATATGGATTTACAAAGCAGATTGTATGAAATAGGTTTCCAAAATGATCATAGAATCTAGGATCAGATATTCACTAGATGTTTTGATAACGAGTTAATAAGATATTAAAGTGTAAGAAGAAAAAAATCTCACGATGTTGGCAGATATAGAGTGTGTACTCTTCGCATGCCCAGTCAAATATCTTCGGATTTTTTGTTTGCTTCTACTTTCTATCAACTACCCAACATTCCTATCTAGTTCGGTCTATACGGGCAAAGATAAGTTTCCAACAACAAATTAGATTCTCCAACATTCTGAAAATTCAGTCCGTCAGTTAGCATCAAAGCAGTACTTCATACGTACGTACATCAGTTCAAGTTGCCATACCACATAAGCACAGAAACACAATTGTTGATTCAAATCACACAGTGGTAGAGGTAGTAAAAGTATAAGCAGTAATCGGAAAGATTAGAGTTTGAAGATGTTATTCAATGAGTGTCATCCAGTGAAATAAATTTGGAAAGAGATAAAATAAAGGGGCATGAAGAATTCAGAAGATTAGAATTTGGGAGAACACAAAGAGTGGATGCACTTGCTGCTCCATTACAAACGATTTTGATCCATGTCATTCAAAGTCTCTAACCATCGGTTGCTATCACCTCGCGGTCCCCAACCAGGTAGTCTACACCTACCAATATGACTCGGTCCACTTGTCAGTGACTTCATGGACTTGTGCCATGTTTTGGTCTGGCCGCCCCTAGCTTTCTTCCAATCTACTCCTATACAACAAACATCGCACATCGAGGCAGTCGGTGGTTGGGTATACGTAACACATGTCCCAGTAATCTCAACTGATGAAGTTTCACTAGGTCATCAATTGATTTTCCATCCTTACCTAGTACCCGTTTCCTAACAACTGCATTACTTACTCGGTGGTCCCAGGATATACGAGCGATGCTTAGAAAACAGCTATGATGGAATACTAGTAATGTACGAATATATCTTCAGTAATCATCGTCATTTCATTTTATTTGTTAGAACACCGTCATATTTATCAAAGGCCAACAATCGTAATGTTTCTTGACATTAGGGCTGCCTTCGATTTGTTGGAGAGGAGGGTTTTCTGGGATTGTCTATTGAAGAAAGGTGTGCCTGAGAAGTTCATTAACATCGTAAAAGCCCCATATACAAACACCTCAGGCAGAGTGAGGGCATACAACCATCTTTCTCGATTGTTCCATTCAAGCAGTGAGGTTAGACAGGGTTGCCCAATCTCACTATTCCTCTTCAACTTTGCCATCGATGACATTCTGGAAACAGCTCTGATGGATGTGAGTGGTAGTCATATGGATCTGTTGCCTGGAGAAAGAATTCTCGATCTTGAGTATGCGGATGATATTGTCTTACTGTGCGATAATGCCCAAGCCATGCAATCCGCACTTAATCAGTTGGCAATCAATGTCCGTAGGTATGGTATGTGCTTTGCACCTTCGAAGTGCAAAGTACTTCTACAAGACTGGCAGCATTCTAATCCTGTACTCACACCCTGGGTAGTGAGCAGATAGAAGTAGTCGAGAAGTTCGTGTATCTAGGTGACTACATAAGTGCTGATGGTGGCGTGAGTGATGAGACCAATCCACGTATAATGAAAGCCAGAGTGGCTTATGCCAATCTGGGCCATCTTTGGCGCCTTCGTGATGTTAGTCTGACTGTGAAAGGTTGGATTTACAACGCGTCGGTGAGAGCAGTTTTGCTCTATACTTGTGAAACCCGGTCTCTCCGAGTTGAGGATGCTAGACGACTCTCTGAGTTTTATCATCGCTGTCTCCGAAGGATTGCTGACATCCAGTGGCAACACCATGTTAGTAAGGCAAAGATTCGGCGTCGTGTGTTCGGACGCAGAGACGATAGTTCAATTGGTGTCACCATCTTGAAACACCGACTTCGGTGGCTTGGACATGTTCAATGAATGTCGTCCTAGAGAATTCCACGTCGTACATTATATGCCGACTGTGGGACTGGTTGGAAAAAGCGGAGAGGTGTCAGTGTATGACATGGTGTCGTGGTATGAAAGAAAGCTGTACCGGACTGGCTTCTGTTGTTCCTTCACGTCTCCCTGGTTAGGGTCATAGAGATGGTGCAACACAGTGGCTAGAGACGTTATCAGATATGGCTTAGAATAGAAGTCAGTGGCGATCCTGCTGCAACCTTCTTTTACGTCCCTCATAAAAAGTGGTTGTAAATTCCTTAACTGAAAGAATTCTTTCTGGTTGTACCTTTCCGTTTCCGCTATTGTTATTATCATTACACTACTATACACTAATGTGTGGTCGTTATTGTTCTCTTGTTTTTTCTTATACGCACCTTACATTCTTTTTCTCTTCCCATTCTACTTAACCTGCTCCACAGGAGCAAGTTAAATTTTAAATAAATATTGATGTGGTCCCGTGCAAGGGCTTGTCAAGGACACATCCACGAATGATGGGGAGGCTCGAAAGGACGATATGAAGCTTAGCAACATAAAATGTTTATCTTAAGAATTTCGTCAGACGATAGTTCAAGATTTCTGCGGTATTATCTCCCTTGAACACAATGTTAATGAAGAGTTTTCCGAGGAATTGCATGACGTCTTATAGTTTTTAAAAATGGTTTCTCGATAGCGACCGATGGTTAGGGACTTTGAATGACATGGATCAAAATCGTTTGTAATGGAGCAGCAAGTGCATCCACTCTTTGTGTTCTCCCAAATTCTAATCTTCTGAATTCTTCATGTCCCTTTATTTTATCTCTTTCCAAATTTATTTCACTGGATGACACTCATTGAATAACATCTTCAAACTCTAATCTTTCCGATTACTGCTTATACTTTTACTACCTCTACCACTGTGTGATTTGAATCAACAATTGTGTTTCTGTGCTTATGTGGTATGGCAACTTGAACTGATGTACGTACGTACGAAGTTCTACGTTGTGGCTGACTGAATAATGGTTTACTGTTGCGACCAACAAACATGGATAGATAAATGTTTTTGCAGAATAACTGTCGGAGGTTGGATAGTCCCTCGTCGCTAAGGTAAGATGATCGAATTAAGCATCAAAGAAAGTTCACATAAAGACATTATGCGGAAATATTGATGGGGAACAAAAGTGAAACGCTGTAAAAACAATAATACTTCAAACTAAAGTGTAAAAGTAAGAGGTTAACAACAACATATCTGTGAAAAGCAAAGGATGAGTGTAGAAAATGTCATTCCACATAGTAAGCACCTTATTTTGAACTTATTTCCTATCCGACTATACAGAGAACTTCCTCTGTAGCCCTTTTAGAGTTACTGAACGTCATATGGGTATGGGGTTTGCAACCTTATCCTGTAGAAAACCTAGATAAAATAAATGATAACCAGATAAAGCAAATTAAAACATGTAAACTCTGCCTTCCGAATTAAGAAAGAATTATGACACATGATTAAACCCGAGATTCTTCGGAAGTCACAACGCCGATGTCCCTTCTAATAATTAAAACAACAATTCACATAGGTACATGGAATGTCCACACAATGTGTGAGACCGGAAAGACCAACCAAACGGTTACCGAAATGAGCAGATGCAACTTGACAGTACTCGAAATAAGTGAAAACCATTGGACTCAAGCTAGACAGCAAAGGTTAGATTCATGAGAGTTGCTGCTGTACTCCGATCACGAATGAGAAAATGCTCCACACACTCAGGGAGTTGCGCTGATCTTGTCCAATGAAGCACGTATGTCACTCATTGGGTTGGGATCTCATGGACTCAGAATCATCAAAGCATCGTTCAAAACAAAGAAGGAAGGAATCACAATGGATGTTATCCAGTATTATGCACCCACCAATGACAGCAATGACGATCAAAAAAGCACTAAGTTCAACGTGTTATGAGGTTCTGGACCGCAACAAGCATCGTCATAAGGAATGGGTCTCTAACAAAACTCTGCACGATATTCAAGAAAGGACGAACAGGAAGACAAAAATCAACAACATTCAAAGAAGGACAGAGAAAGTCGAGGCACAGAATGAATACAAAGAAGTAAACAGGCAAGTGAGGAAGTGCATTAGGGCCGACAAGCAGAAATACGTGGAAGACCTAGCAAGGACAGGAGATAAAGCTGTAAGAGAAGGAAATATGAAACAACTATATGACACAATGAAGAAACTAGTAGGGAAAGTATTGTAAAACAGAAAGACCGGTCAAGGACAAAGAAGGCAAGATAATCATGGCGATTCAAGAGCAGAGCAACAGATGGGTAGATCATTTTGAGGAACTCTTGAATAGACCAGTTCCATTAAATCCACCAGACAACGAAGCACCGCACACAGACCTCCCCATAGATGTCACTCTACCAACAATCGAAGAAATGAGGATGTCCATTAGACAAGTCAGGAGTAGGAAGGCGGTAGGACCAGACAACATACCAGTTGAAGCATTGAAGTCAGATAGAGAGGCTACTGCAAACATGCTTCGCGCTCTATTTAGGAAGACTTGGGGGAGAAATCAAGTCCCGATGGAATGTCAAGAAGGACAACTCATCAGTATACCAAAGAAACGAGATCTGAGCAAGTGTGCGAACTACAGAAGCATCGCACTACTGTCAGTACCGCGAAACGTTTCCAACAGAGTTGCTGGACCGGACATGCCTCAAAATCGTTTGCAATGGAGCAGCAAGTGCATCCACTCTTTGTGTTCTCCCAAATTCTAATCTTCTGAATTCTTCATGTCCCTTTATTTTATCTCTTTCCAAATTTATTTCACTGGATGACACTCATTGAATAACATCTTCAAACTCTAATCTTTCCGATTACTGCTTATACTTTTACTACCTCTACCACTGTGTGATTTGAATCAACAATTGTGTTTCTGTGCTTATGTGGTATGGCAACTTGAACTGATGTACGTACGTACGAAGTTCTACGTTGTGGCTGACTGAATAATGGTTTACTGTTGCGACCAACAAACATGGATAGATAAATGTTTTTGCAGAATAACTGTCGGAGGTTGGATAGTCCCTCGTCGCTAAGGTAAGATGATCGAATTAAGCATCAAAGAAAGTTCACATAAAGACATTATGCGGAAATATTGATGGGGAACAAAAGTGAAACGCTGTAAAAACAATAATACTTCAAACTAAAGTGTAAAAGTAAGAGGTTAACAACAACATATCTGTGAAAAGCAAAGGATGAGTGTAGAAAATGTCATTCCACATAGTAAGCACCTTATTTTGAACTTATTTCCTATCCGACTATACAGAGAACTTCCTCTGTAGCCCTTTTAGAGTTACTGAACGTCATATGGGTATGGGGTTTGCAACCTTATCCTGTAGAAAACCTAGATAAAATAAATGATAACCAGATAAAGCAAATTAAAACATGTAAACTCTGCCTTCCGAATTAAGAAAGAATTATGACACATGATTAAACCCGAGATTCTTCGGAAGTCACAACGCCGATGTCCCTTCTAATAATTAAAACAACAATTCACATAGGTACATGGAATGTCCACACAATGTGTGAGACCGGAAAGACCAACCAAACGGTTACCGAAATGAGCAGATGCAACTTGACAGTACTCGAAATAAGTGAAAACCATTGGACTCAAGCTAGACAGCAAAGGTTAGATTCATGAGAGTTGCTGCTGTACTCCGATCACGAATGAGAAAATGCTCCACACACTCAGGGAGTTGCGCTGATCTTGTCCAATGAAGCACGTATGTCACTCATTGGGTTGGGATCTCATGGACTCAGAATCATCAAAGCATCGTTCAAAACAAAGAAGGAAGGAATCACAATGGATGTTATCCAGTATTATGCACCCACCAATGACAGCAATGACGATCAAAAAAGCACTAAGTTCAACGTGTTATGAGGTTCTGGACCGCAACAAGCATCGTCATAAGGAATGGGTCTCTAACAAAACTCTGCACGATATTCAAGAAAGGACGAACAGGAAGACAAAAATCAACAACATTCAAAGAAGGACAGAGAAAGTCGAGGCACAGAATGAATACAAAGAAGTAAACAGGCAAGTGAGGAAGTGCATTAGGGCCGACAAGCAGAAATACGTGGAAGACCTAGCAAGGACAGGAGATAAAGCTGTAAGAGAAGGAAATATGAAACAACTATATGACACAATGAAGAAACTAGTAGGGAAAGTATTGTAAAACAGAAAGACCGGTCAAGGACAAAGAAGGCAAGATAATCATGGCGATTCAAGAGCAGAGCAACAGATGGGTAGATCATTTTGAGGAACTCTTGAATAGACCAGTTCCATTAAATCCACCAGACAACGAAGCACCGCACACAGACCTCCCCATAGATGTCACTCTACCAACAATCGAAGAAATGAGGATGTCCATTAGACAAGTCAGGAGTAGGAAGGCGGTAGGACCAGACAACATACCAGTTGAAGCATTGAAGTCAGATAGAGAGGCTACTGCAAACATGCTTCGCGCTCTATTTAGGAAGACTTGGGGGAGAAATCAAGTCCCGATGGAATGTCAAGAAGGACAACTCATCAGTATACCAAAGAAACGAGATCTGAGCAAGTGTGCGAACTACAGAAGCATCGCACTACTGTCAGTACCGCGAAACGTTTCCAACAGAGTTGCTGGACCGGACATGCCTCAAAATCGTTTGCAATGGAGCAGCAAGTGCATCCACTCTTTGTGTTCTCCCAAATTCTAATCTTCTGAATTCTTCATGTCCCTTTATTTTATCTCTTTCCAAATTTATTTCACTGGATGACACTCATTGAATAACATCTTCAAACTCTAATCTTTCCGATTACTGCTTATACTTTTACTACCTCTACCACTGTGTGATTTGAATCAACAATTGTGTTTCTGTGCTTATGTGGTATGGCAACTTGAACTGATGTACGTACGTACGAAGTTCTACGTTGTGGCTGACTGAATAATGGTTTACTGTTGCGACCAACAAACATGGATAGATAAATGTTTTTGCAGAATAACTGTCGGAGGTTGGATAGTCCCTCGTCGCTAAGGTAAGATGATCGAATTAAGCATCAAAGAAAGTTCACATAAAGACATTATGCGGAAATATTGATGGGGAACAAAAGTGAAACGCTGTAAAAACAATAATACTTCAAACTAAAGTGTAAAAGTAAGAGGTTAACAACAACATATCTGTGAAAAGCAAAGGATGAGTGTAGAAAATGTCATTCCACATAGTAAGCACCTTATTTTGAACTTATTTCCTATCCGACTATACAGAGAACTTCCTCTGTAGCCCTTTTAGAGTTACTGAACGTCATATGGGTATGGGGTTTGCAACCTTATCCTGTAGAAAACCTAGATAAAATAAATGATAACCAGATAAAGCAAATTAAAACATGTAAACTCTGCCTTCCGAATTAAGAAAGAATTATGACACATGATTAAACCCGAGATTCTTCGGAAGTCACAACGCCGATGTCCCTTCTAATAATTAAAACAACAATTCACATAGGTACATGGAATGTCCACACAATGTGTGAGACCGGAAAGACCAACCAAACGGTTACCGAAATGAGCAGATGCAACTTGACAGTACTCGAAATAAGTGAAAACCATTGGACTCAAGCTAGACAGCAAAGGTTAGATTCATGAGAGTTGCTGCTGTACTCCGATCACGAATGAGAAAATGCTCCACACACTCAGGGAGTTGCGCTGATCTTGTCCAATGAAGCACGTATGTCACTCATTGGGTTGGGATCTCATGGACTCAGAATCATCAAAGCATCGTTCAAAACAAAGAAGGAAGGAATCACAATGGATGTTATCCAGTATTATGCACCCACCAATGACAGCAATGACGATCAAAAAAGCACTAAGTTCAACGTGTTATGAGGTTCTGGACCGCAACAAGCATCGTCATAAGGAATGGGTCTCTAACAAAACTCTGCACGATATTCAAGAAAGGACGAACAGGAAGACAAAAATCAACAACATTCAAAGAAGGACAGAGAAAGTCGAGGCACAGAATGAATACAAAGAAGTAAACAGGCAAGTGAGGAAGTGCATTAGGGCCGACAAGCAGAAATACGTGGAAGACCTAGCAAGGACAGGAGATAAAGCTGTAAGAGAAGGAAATATGAAACAACTATATGACACAATGAAGAAACTAGTAGGGAAAGTATTGTAAAACAGAAAGACCGGTCAAGGACAAAGAAGGCAAGATAATCATGGCGATTCAAGAGCAGAGCAACAGATGGGTAGATCATTTTGAGGAACTCTTGAATAGACCAGTTCCATTAAATCCACCAGACAACGAAGCACCGCACACAGACCTCCCCATAGATGTCACTCTACCAACAATCGAAGAAATGAGGATGTCCATTAGACAAGTCAGGAGTAGGAAGGCGGTAGGACCAGACAACATACCAGTTGAAGCATTGAAGTCAGATAGAGAGGCTACTGCAAACATGCTTCGCGCTCTATTTAGGAAGACTTGGGGGAGAAATCAAGTCCCGATGGAATGTCAAGAAGGACAACTCATCAGTATACCAAAGAAACGAGATCTGAGCAAGTGTGCGAACTACAGAAGCATCGCACTACTGTCAGTACCGCGAAACGTTTCCAACAGAGTTGCTGGACCGGACATGCCTCAAAATCGTTTGCAATGGAGCAGCAAGTGCATCCACTCTTTGTGTTCTCCCAAATTCTAATCTTCTGAATTCTTCATGTCCCTTTATTTTATCTCTTTCCAAATTTATTTCACTGGATGACACTCATTGAATAACATCTTCAAACTCTAATCTTTCCGATTACTGCTTATACTTTTACTACCTCTACCACTGTGTGATTTGAATCAACAATTGTGTTTCTGTGCTTATGTGGTATGGCAACTTGAACTGATGTACGTACGTACGAAGTTCTACGTTGTGGCTGACTGAATAATGGTTTACTGTTGCGACCAACAAACATGGATAGATAAATGTTTTTGCAGAATAACTGTCGGAGGTTGGATAGTCCCTCGTCGCTAAGGTAAGATGATCGAATTAAGCATCAAAGAAAGTTCACATAAAGACATTATGCGGAAATATTGATGGGGAACAAAAGTGAAACGCTGTAAAAACAATAATACTTCAAACTAAAGTGTAAAAGTAAGAGGTTAACAACAACATATCTGTGAAAAGCAAAGGATGAGTGTAGAAAATGTCATTCCACATAGTAAGCACCTTATTTTGAACTTATTTCCTATCCGACTATACAGAGAACTTCCTCTGTAGCCCTTTTAGAGTTACTGAACGTCATATGGGTATGGGGTTTGCAACCTTATCCTGTAGAAAACCTAGATAAAATAAATGATAACCAGATAAAGCAAATTAAAACATGTAAACTCTGCCTTCCGAATTAAGAAAGAATTATGACACATGATTAAACCCGAGATTCTTCGGAAGTCACAACGCCGATGTCCCTTCTAATAATTAAAACAACAATTCACATAGGTACATGGAATGTCCACACAATGTGTGAGACCGGAAAGACCAACCAAACGGTTACCGAAATGAGCAGATGCAACTTGACAGTACTCGAAATAAGTGAAAACCATTGGACTCAAGCTAGACAGCAAAGGTTAGATTCATGAGAGTTGCTGCTGTACTCCGATCACGAATGAGAAAATGCTCCACACACTCAGGGAGTTGCGCTGATCTTGTCCAATGAAGCACGTATGTCACTCATTGGGTTGGGATCTCATGGACTCAGAATCATCAAAGCATCGTTCAAAACAAAGAAGGAAGGAATCACAATGGATGTTATCCAGTATTATGCACCCACCAATGACAGCAATGACGATCAAAAAAGCACTAAGTTCAACGTGTTATGAGGTTCTGGACCGCAACAAGCATCGTCATAAGGAATGGGTCTCTAACAAAACTCTGCACGATATTCAAGAAAGGACGAACAGGAAGACAAAAATCAACAACATTCAAAGAAGGACAGAGAAAGTCGAGGCACAGAATGAATACAAAGAAGTAAACAGGCAAGTGAGGAAGTGCATTAGGGCCGACAAGCAGAAATACGTGGAAGACCTAGCAAGGACAGGAGATAAAGCTGTAAGAGAAGGAAATATGAAACAACTATATGACACAATGAAGAAACTAGTAGGGAAAGTATTGTAAAACAGAAAGACCGGTCAAGGACAAAGAAGGCAAGATAATCATGGCGATTCAAGAGCAGAGCAACAGATGGGTAGATCATTTTGAGGAACTCTTGAATAGACCAGTTCCATTAAATCCACCAGACAACGAAGCACCGCACACAGACCTCCCCATAGATGTCACTCTACCAACAATCGAAGAAATGAGGATGTCCATTAGACAAGTCAGGAGTAGGAAGGCGGTAGGACCAGACAACATACCAGTTGAAGCATTGAAGTCAGATAGAGAGGCTACTGCAAACATGCTTCGCGCTCTATTTAGGAAGACTTGGGGGAGAAATCAAGTCCCGATGGAATGTCAAGAAGGACAACTCATCAGTATACCAAAGAAACGAGATCTGAGCAAGTGTGCGAACTACAGAAGCATCGCACTACTGTCAGTACCGCGAAACGTTTCCAACAGAGTTGCTGGACCGGACATGCCTCAAAATCGTTTGCAATGGAGCAGCAAGTGCATCCACTCTTTGTGTTCTCCCAAATTCTAATCTTCTGAATTCTTTATGTCCCTTTATTTTATCTCTTTCCAAATTTATTTCACTGGATGACACTCATTGAATAACATCTTCAAACTCTAATCTTTCCGATTACTGCTTATACTTTTACTACCTCTACCACTGTGTGATTTGAATCAACAATTGTGTTTCTGTGCTTATGTGGTATGGCAACTTGAACTGATGTACGTACGTACGAAGTTCTACGTTGTTACTGGCTGACTGACTGACTGCTGGACCGGATGGAAGATTTAGTAGAGGTCCAACTCTGAGATCAACAGGTCAGATTCCATAAGCATCGGTCGTGCACAGACAAAATAGCAACACTACAGATCATAGTTGAGCGATCGATTGAATGCAAATAGCCACTATACATTAACTTCATTGACTATGAGAAGGAGTTTGACAATGTGGATAGGAGAACCTTATGGAACCATATTCGATACTATGGTGTTAGTCAGCTACAACGTAGGGCTAGGCACATATATGCATCGGTCCAAGTTGTCACACTTTAATCATCAGCACAACAAGATGAACACCGAATTCATAGTAGTTACTTCAACGGTAGTAATATATAAAAGAAAGATTGCATATATGGATATAGTGCGGGAAAAAGAATTAGTTTGTAGAAATAAAGCAGTAGACAAAGAGTGTATGCACCTACGCCATTGTTATCGATTCTGACCCATGTCACACATAGTCACCAACCATTGATTACGATAGTTGAGTGGACCCCAACCAAGTAGACTGCGTCTACCAACATGGCTCAGACCAGAAGTAAGTGACTTTGTGAACTGATACAACGTTTTGGTTTGGCCACCCCTAACTTTCTTGCAACTGCCTCTAATACTAGTCAGCATTTCGCGTCGTAGTAATCGGTGTTCAGGTAAATACTAGTAGATTACGAGTATCTTCTACCCTTAATGACCATGTTTCGCATCCGTAAATTAAAATAGAGCGAACTGCCGCGCAGTATCCTCGCTCCTTAATTGATAGACGGATATCTCGCCTTCGCCATAGGTGACGTAGGTTCCGAATCCGTGCTGAGATTTTGTCAAACACCAACCCATTATGGCTGATCAGACTTCCAACAAAAGTGAAGTTGTCAACACGTTCGACTATTTCACTCCCTATTCTTAGTTTAGTGGTTGACACAATCTTTCTTTTTATATATTACTAACCATTTAAGTAAATGTTTCTGTCAGCATCTTCATCATCATCTGCGTATTCTAAGTCCATAAGTGGACCTCCTGGATGGAGATCAATGCCTGAGAGTTCAGTAGACGAGAACATTATTTCCATCAGTAGGTCTATGACGAAGTTAAACAAAAATGGAGAAAGTGGACAGCTTTGACGGACACAACTTGAGGTTGCAAAAGCAGATGACAGTTCGCTATAAGCTCTAACTTGATTGGTAGTGTTTCAGTAAAGAGCCACCACAAGGTTTATGTACTTCTGAGGTACGCCTTTCAACGACAGACACTGTCACAGAACTTCTCAGTCTACAGAGTCAAATGCTGCTTTTAAGTCAAGAAAAACTATCATTGTCGGACGCCGGTAAGCATGCCTATATTCTAAAATCTGACGAATGGTGAATATGCGGTTGATGCAGCCACGATCAGGTCTGAAGCTAGTCTGATTTTCTCGTGTTTGAAGACCACGAGTCTTGGTTAGGCGTCCGATAATCATTGAGGCTAGTATTAGTTAAAATAGTCCCTTTATGGTTATCACAGGATGATATTGACCCGTTCTTTTATATTGGAACATTCAGTGATTGCGACCAGTCACATAGGACTACGTCCAACTCCCAGATTTTAGCTAAAATATTAATCAACCTAATCGCTAAAATTGGACCACCATACTTAAAGACCTCTGGAGCCAATCTATCTGGACCAGCTGTTTTTCCTCGTTTCAGATTAGCCCTAGCTTTCTGAACTTTAGCTAGGATCTGGGGACCTACTTCAATGTTCCATCCATGGTGTCTGGGAATGGTGGGTAGTTGTAGAAAAGCCGAAGGTCAGCTGAACTGCCTCTTAAAGTGTTCCGCCCATCGTTTTAAACGTCTGGCCTGAGAGCAGATAGAAGTGTCGTCATTTTCCGAGATTGTCTCATTTACACTTGACTTCTTAATTCCAGTTTCTTTTATTAGTCTGAAAAGCTGTCTAGTGTTACCTACGGCCGCTGCCTTTTCCATCTCTTTTGCTTTTGTTGCCTACCACTGCTCACGCTCGTTCCTTGGACTTTTGGCTAACCTAGATCTGATTTGTTTTCGCTCTTTATCGGGTTCAGAGCCTGATGGGGTGAGTTTACGAGAATCTTTCAGTGCAATAGCCTTAGTAGAAAATCACTGATTTTTCGTAACCTTTTGGTTCAAATCACTAATAGATGTCGCTGCTATTTTCACAGTAGTTCGTATATATTTCCAAGCAATATCTGGATCAGCCTCGTTTACGAAATCGCCCAAGTGTGACCTCGGTCGTTCATGAAATTCTCCTTTAGCTTTCTCATCGCTGAGTCCAACTTTAGTGGGTCTTTTAATGTGACTTTTCTGAGTCCAGTAAGGCTCAAGCGATTACGTGCTAGTATTAGAGCACAATCGGAGTCTAACCATGTATTCCAGAACGAGCGGAAGCATTCTATTGAACCTCTCCAATCATGACTGATGAAAATATGGTCAACTTGAATCCATCATTAGTTTAGAGCAAAGGTCTCCATGTTAGATGGTGCTTCTCCCTATGTTTGAAATTAGTGCTTGTTAGAAACAAACTATTGTCTGAGCACAGTCGCAGCAGACGGTTACAATTAACTACACTATAGTGTACATAGGAAGATCGTCAATATCATACAGAATTCATACGATGGACTATAGTGCAAGGTCGTGCATGGAGGACAGCTGACTGACACATGCCAAGTGAAGACTGGAGTCAGACAATGTTGCCTACTCTCCTCCATTTTCTTTTTTTTCTGGTGGTTCACTGGATTAGGAAGACCTCAACATCTGAGGGGAAGCACGGAATACAGTGGACAAGTTGGATGCAACTAGACGATTTGGACATTGCAGATGATCTAGCACTTCTATCCCATGCATAAGGACAAATGAAGATGAAAGTAACTGGTGTAGCATCAGCCTCTACATTAGTAGGCGGCGAAATACCAAGGGTAACAAGCAAGATCCTCAAATACAAAACGGAGAACACCGATCCAACCACACTTGAGGAAAAAGCTCTGGAAAAAAGTGGAATCTTTCATGTACCTAACCTCAGCAACATCATCGATGAACGTGGAGGATCCGGTGCAGACGTAAAGGCGAGGATTGGCAAAGCAAGGGCCGCATCCCTACAGTTGGAGAACATATGGAACTCAAAACAACTGTCTGTCAACCAATATCAAAGTGAGAATCTTCAATATGAACGTCAAGACAGTTCTACTTTATGGATCTGGAACTTGGAGAACCACCACAACCACCATCAAGAAGGTACAAGTATTTATAAATAGTTGTCTACGCAAGATACTGAATATCCGTTGGCCAGATACCATCAGCAGCATCCTACAGTGGGAGAGAACAAACCAGCCTCCAGCTGAAGAGGAAATTAGGAAACGACGTTGTAAGGGGATAGGACATACATTGTGGAAATTAAACTGCATCATAGGGCGAACTCTAACTTGGAACCCTGAAGGGAAACAGAAACGAGGAAGGCCAAAGAACACATTCCGTCGAGAATCGGGAGCAGATATGAAAGAGATTAATAGAAACTGGAAACGATTGTCCCGGACAAAGTTCGGTGGAGAATGCTGGTGGGTGGCCTATGTTCGTCTATGAGGGGTAACAGGTGTATGTAAGTATACAAACTGCCGATGTTGATACGGTCTTGGGGAACACCGAAGAGAAAAACCTGTCGGAAGTGGTTTGATTTTTAGAAAATATACATGTAACTCCTTATTGGTGGAGCGATGGCCTAGTGATTTAGGCAGTTTAACTTCAGCCACTAAGTCCTAGGTTCAAGCTCCCCAGGCTGTCTCGGTTAGGGCGACCGGGTAGTGTTTTTAGCTCTCACACTTGAAATGTGGCTCATATCCAAATACCTGAGAACGAGTTAATTTTTCATTTTGGTAACTGATTACACAGGTTTGTAGACGAAAACAGTATGCGCTGGCGAAATTGCCCATCAAAGCGAATTCCTACAACTCGCATCAAATCGATAAGAAACAAAGTTAGAAATACCAAAAGGAAAGCAGTGGAAATAATATCAATCAGCGTAAAACTTGACATAATAAATTTAGTTCAAAAGCATTAAACAGGATCGTGGAATGAGAATTATGATTAAACTGCAGAATTACATGAAGGAAAATGGACGAAACTGATCTATCTCATTTAAGTCGCCAACCATAGAGTGCAATAAAGTATATTATGTGAATTTTAACAGGAGGCATACATACGAACACAAAACCTTGCAAGAAAGTGTATGTCTAAGTTTTAACGTTTAGCATGAGGAACCCAATAAATTCAGAAGAAAAAATACCAAAATGAACAAAAGAAATAGGGATTGGGAGGCTAAACTAAATGGCATGTAAAAGGTTTATGACTTAGAAAAAATGAAACGGGGAACTAAAATTAGACAAATTTGAATCTAAAGCTGGTTCTGAGCCATATGATTAACTCTACCACTGATTAAGATTACTTAGTGGACATTAATGAGAATGTTATTTGATTGAGATCGTGAGTCGATTGATGTTAGACCACCATTGAAAACCTGAAAGCAATGAACGGCTGTTTCGTTCTAGTACGGGACTTCGCAGCAGTGCGCATCCACAATCCTGCACGCGGGCTTCGGACCCGGGACCTTCGACATCGCGCGCAAACAATTAACCTCTAGACCACTGAGCCGGCATAGCAAATTACTACGGTCGAATGTATGCATTTTAGGCACAATTTCGAGGTTCGTGTCTTGCAAAGAAAGTTTTGTCATACTCACCATGATTTCTTAAATCTTACTTCACAGACATTTAGTTGAAATAAGAGCAATAATATCAATTTGTTCTACATATATACAATGTCTGTAACTTGAGGCGTTTTGTGCGGTGTGCAGACTATCTTTCACTTAGATAGTAATGTAGTTGGAAGAGTAAATGAAATAATTATATATTCAGAATTAATACAAATCTAGTTAGCCTTCTCTTTTGACCAACTATAACAGAATACCATGCATTTAGCCCTCTTGTTTAACCCTATGAATGTAATAACGATTGTCGTTGAATCAATTCATTTCACTTAGTGCGTTTAAATCTTCACATACACATCGACTTGAATACAAGTACACTAGTGAGTAATCTACCAAACATGCCAACAACTTGTAATGGACACGTTTATTTTACTTCGAAAACTAAAAACCAAGGCCAGATTAACATAATAAAGCATGTAGAAATATGCGTTGCAATTCTACATATTTTAAATAATAAAAAAATTCCTTGGCATTGTGTACAAAATTTCATGGGTATTATCAGAACGCGCGTGGATATTCCCATCAAAATGAGGCAGGGAAAAAATCAATAAACTCCTCACAAGTTCAAATTTCTTACCTTAATTGCAAAATTCATTCTCCTCTTTTTTTTCGAGGTTAAGGCAGGTTCTTCATCTTCATCGACATCATCCTCTTCTTCTTCCTCGTCGTCATCATCCTCATCTTCATCATTATCATAGTAAAGATCCTTTTTCGTGTACTTTTGAGTTTTATTCTTTTTTTTAGGTGGAGACGGGCTTGCCGATTCGTCTGAATTTGAACAGTCACTCATCTCAATACATTAACCAGAAACGTAGCGTCTTATGCAAACTTTCCGGGTAAATTGTGTCCAATACAATTCTGAGAATCGGCCAGTCTTCAATCTTCCGTAATAAGGATAGTGGGTTGGTGAACCTGTGTTAATTCTGACAGATTGTGTTCTAGTGAAAGTCCAGCTTCTCCTTGGAAATATTCACCAATGGGGATGATACCACTTGTTCCGGTAAGGGGTTCCAGTCTTTGACTACTCAATGAGAAAAACGGAACCCAACTTTAAGTTTATTAGATCGCGATCTTTGAACCTTCTTGCTATGACCTCGGATATTATTAGTGCTGGAGGGAGTAAAAAGACAGAAGCTCTCCACAGACTTAAGGGTATGCTACACAAATGCTCGCAGCCTACTAAATAAAATGGCGGAGCTCAAGTCAGTGATGGATAAAGAAAAAGCGGATAGTACTGCTGTCTCGGAGACTTGGTTAACATCAGAAGTATTAGATACTGAAATTCAGTTGACTGGTATTTTAACCAATAGGACTGATAGATTAAACCGTGGGGGAGGTGGGGTTGTCCTGTACACGAAAAGTACCCTAACCATAAGATAAGTTGAGACAGTGGCACATGTTTCAGGGACATGTGAACTGGTGAGATGTAAGCTGAAATGTCGACGGCAAGATATTGAATAAGTTATAGTATATCGCAGTCCAGAATGTGTAGCAGATGATTTTCTCCTAAGTAAACTTAAGTCTTGGTGTAACAACGGCAAAAGTCTTATAGTAGGCGACTTCAATGCACCGTATATAAACTGGGTTAACTTAGAAGTAGAGTCATCTATATCGTCGTTCGACTCCAAAATGTTAGAAACCTCGATTGGACTAGCATTATTCCAACACATTAGAGATCCCACAAGATACGACTTAAGAAACTCTTTTTCCCTTTTTGCCTTAGTCTTCACACACGGTGATGACGTTGGTCAAATGGCTTTTCTCCCACCACTAGGGAGAAGTGACCATGCAGTCATCTGATTTAAATTCATGGCTGCGATTGCCTGTCAAACAGTTACGCCGGCCCGTCCTAACATATCGAAGGCAGATATGCAGGCAATTAACTCCGCAGCATCGGCTGAGAACTGGGATATTGACTCTTTTCAGGCAGTTATACAATCGGGTAACTCAACCATACATACCCTGTACAGTTCCAAAGAAGAAGAAGCACGGGCAACCCTGGATGGGCCGTGATATTCGACGTTTACCAAACCAAGATAAGAAATGTTGGGATGTTGCCATCCGCCTTGGCACAGCAGGTACGATGGAACGCTACAGATCGATAAGAAACAAGTGTATAACAAAAATTCGGGAAGCTCAAACAAAATATGAAATGCAGCTGGCACAATCTGCATTCAAGCAGCCCAAGAGAATATTCTCGTACACAAACTACAGAACAAGGACATTTCATTGAATTCCCAACCTAATTAAAGAAGGAAGTGTATCTAAAATGATAGGGGAAGATCAGGAAAAATCAGAGGCTATGGCTGACTATTTTGGGACAGTCTTCACTCAGAAACGTCCTCTACACAAAGAACCACACCAAAATACAGAGTCACCAAACCACCTGCTCACCGTGGACTTCAATCAAGACCATGTGCTTAAGGCTCTTAGCACCTTGAACATGGAGAAGTCAACAGGACCAGATGAACTACACCCCAAAATCTTGA
Organism: Schistosoma bovis; assembly: GCA_944470425.2. Taxonomy (NCBI): domain Eukaryota; kingdom Metazoa; phylum Platyhelminthes; class Trematoda; order Strigeidida; family Schistosomatidae; genus Schistosoma; species Schistosoma bovis. Next base: position 45,653,098 of record OX103956.1, on the reverse strand, counting down.
GATATATTGCACAATATATTGCAGCCCCACTGACTGTGATATTCAACATGTCACTTGACCATGGTGTATTACCTATGGACTGGAAGGACGCAATCGTCACTTCCATACACAAAACAGGTTTACGACAAATTCCATCGAATTACAGACCTGTAAGCCTCACCAGTGTTGTGGTTAAAGTAATGGAAGGAATAGTCAAACTGACCATAATGGCATTTATGGAAACCAATAAATTGCTAAATATAGAACAACATGGTTTTAGAAAGGGTCTATATTGTACAACGAACCTCCTTATGGCAAGGGAGTCCTGGATAAAGGCTCTAGAGAACGGAAACTCAGTGAATGGTGTCTACATAGACTTCAGTAAGGCTTTTGACAAGGTGCAAACCAAAAGACTGTTTCGTGCTTTAAGGTAACCCTCGTGCTATTGATAGAAGAAACCAGAGAAGTAGTGAATAGGTCTTTATTTCGATCTTCGCGCAGTCACAGTGGAGCATGGGATTATCTGTTCAGACAAACAAAGGCTCTCAACATTCAATATAAGATAATAGGGAATATAACGCTTATAAAAAATAAGGAAGTGAATGAATACTTGAACAATACTGTTTTGGCATATACTTGGTTGTTTGGGGTCAACTCTTAACCAACCAACCTAAGCTGTTACAACTGTTATTGAAGTTGGAAAACCTTGGTATTGTTGGACCTCTATTAAAATGGATTAAGGATTTCCTATTAGATCGTAGTCAGAAAGTAAGAATAAATTGCAAGTGCTCCATCTGGAGACCAGTACTTAACGGGGTACCTCAAGGTTTCGTTCTAGGCCCTTTACTTTTTATAGTGTGTGTTAATGATCCTCCAAGTATAGTACAATCTCCAATGTGATTATACGCTGAAGATGTAAAAATCTGGGGAGTAATAACTGAAGACAAATACTCATGTGCTCTTCAGGTAGACTCAAATAAAATGATGAACTGGTCTAAAGAGTGGTTGATGCCTATCAACGTGGAAAAGTGTGTCTACGTGCACTTTTGGGGATTTAAAGGTAATAGGTACAACATAGGGGATGTTCCATTAACCATGGTCCGGTCTCATAAGGATCTAGGAATGACAGTAAGTCATGATCTTAAGACGACGACCCATTATCAGGAGGTCGCAGCTAAGGGATTTCGAACCCTCTGGGCTTTAAAACAGACATTCACTAAGTTAGACACTAAAATGTTCACCACAAAATACACATCTTTAGTGAGGACTAAGCTTGAGAACTGAGTTCAGGCTGCAAGCGCCTGTTTAAAAGGTGACTCGGACATTTTAGAAAAAGTACAGGGAGCAGCTACACGTGCAATTCCAGAATTCCGGAGTTTATAATACAAAGAGCGGCTTGAAAAGCTGGACCTCTTTACTCCGTCCTATCGCAGACTAAGGGCAGATCTAATTTTGATGTACAGAATACTGAGGAGTGATTTTGGACCTAACTTATTCTCTCTTTTCCTACCCGCTAGATCGGGATATCTGAGAGGACATAGCAAGCGAGTAGAAAAGCCAGAAACAAACAAAATACCCGTTGCAAACAGGTTTTCACACCGAGTCATCAATACTTGGAACCCGCTGCCCGAAGCAGTGGTGTCCGCATCTTCAATTGGCTCATTCAAAAGAAGACTGGACACTCACAGAAGCATACTAGAAAAGGAATAACATAGGCCGTTGGCGTTCTGTCCTTACTACACAGGTCTGAATCTGAAATCATAATTAAAGATACGAAATGCCAATATAAGGTCACATGGCGTCCTACGATACGACAAAGGGAAAAGGTTGAGGCGTTTTAAACACTCATCGTAAGGGAGTTTAGAAAGACCCTTCACTAATTTCGTTCCCACACGTTGGACACGCTCAAGTGAGTCAACATCCTTTGCCAGACATGGGCTAGTTGCTTGGATACAGTACTCTAAATGCGGTTTTACATAAGTGGGATATAAAATTCGAAACATTTCCTCGTAAATAGATTTGAACGCTCAGCGATGTGACCATAACGCATGAAAACCTTTGACAGTGGCTGCGTTGCAATGCGTAGTTGTTTTTTGGTCATGACTAATTATTACTCCTAAGTCTTTATGGAAGTCTCATGGAAGAGGTTTACCATCAGTGGAGTGCTGCTGCAGTTTTAGTTTATCATCCTAGCTGCAAAGTTTTTTCCACAGTTTTGCACCGTCAATGAAGAGCGATAAGTTGGAATATACTAACCGATGAATGAAAAAATAATTCTTGACACTGGACCGTGGTGGACCTACTTGAACACTCTGGAGCACAGGGAAAAACTAATTATAATATGACGTTGGATTAGTCTGTCGATAGCGAATTGATACTTAACTGTTTGAACTAATTGGTGAGGCTTATTTGGTTGGCCTTACCAAGAGCTTAGAGGTGTAGCTGTAAACAAATTCCCAAAATCAATAGCTCTGTAGGTCTTCGACAATTGTTGCTGACCACATTAGTTTTAATGGAAATACCATGCTATATCATACACACATTACTCTCCTTATAAAGAATGGTTGTCCATCTGTCCATTGCATCCAGCAAATTTATAAAACGAGTATGTCTCTTTTAGAAACTGTGTTATTGTTAGTGTAAAAGTTTATATGTAATAAGTGGTCAAGTTAATTATAGTGTATCAAGAACTCCATCATTTTCGAGGGTACTGTAAGGAATGATACTATTCGGTAACTTGAAGATCGACTGCGTTGGCCTCCTTTGAAAACTGGTGTGATATGTGCTAGCCTTAGATTTTCTGGGGACACATTATGACCTGGTGAGTGTGAGAGCGTTGCAATAGGATTTAGATTAATCCCGCTTGATAAGATTTTTAGTGTTTACTTGATTTACTACCAGGCCGGAGCTTAGGAATAGAGTAGCTCTTTCTCTTATTTCGTTCTTTTTGTCACTGCAAAGTAACCACTTATCGGGTATTGGCCTGTGATCTGAGAAGATACAAGTATTTCAGATATGTCCAGCAGAAGTGTAGAATTAGCACTATTTAGTTCAAGTAACTCATCCAGCTTGCTTGGTAAACTCGTAGTTTCATATGTAAGCATTTGTTACTTTAGATGTGAGACTCAAGCTGGTTCTCATCCTTTTTGTTTGAATAAACCTCATGTAAATTGTGAGGTGACTTACCTACACAAGATTTTCCAAGCAGAGGACATTTGTTTTTTCCAAGTCCTTTTATGTTCTTGATATTTCATTAGAAAGCTATTCAGTTCAAATTCACTTATGTGCTTAATTCTTGAACCATGTGGTCAGTTCGTATGCATATGGAATTCATTTGGTCACCAGTGTTCGTTGCGTCAAGATATTCATAAACTTCAAGAGCTGCCTTATGAACTTCCGCATTTTAATACCGTAAACTGCATTATCAGGGTTCGTATTTCCTAGGAGACTGCAAAATAATGTTCCTTCTGCTAAAGGGGTGATACATATAAGTTGATTTCTTCGCGCTTTGTCTCAATACTAAATTGGACAATTATTCTTATTTGGCTTTTTGTAAAATTAGTATATAAAATTGTTTCCGATACTTTGCATCGATCCATGTCGATAAGAATTCAGTTTTGCGCATCCGACTTCAACTTAAAATTTGCTTGGAAGAATTAGCAAATTTTTCTCCCACATGATATTAGCTAGGGTAGCTTTAAGGGGTCTTTATTTAAGGAAAGACATGATATAATTTATCTTTTCTCTGGAAGCTGAAGGGTCGAACAATTCAGCAAATAATACGACGAACCACGAATTAAAACTTAGAGTAATTTTCTTTAGTATGTATAGAGCTTGCATCAACTTTGGCTGATTGGTTAGGAGTTGGTGGCAAATATCACAGTAATGTCTGAGCATCACAGCTCAAGTATTCATCCACCTTATAATTTGTGTAGGCATAATATTTCCTATTACCTTATATCGACTTTCGAAGAAATTTGTGTTCGAAATAATAACCTTGCGCTCTAACTGTCTTATCGCATGATCTAAATGAAAGCATTTTCACTACTAGTCTGGTTCCTTCTATCAGTAGAGCAATATAAATTCACTGGCACGGAAAGCTTAGATGATCTTCGAGCGCTCTTTTGAAAGATTCAGCACATATTACGGTTGTAGATTTAGGGAATAATTGAGTATTTAGTTTCGGTACTATAATGATAGACCTAATCCCGAAATTATATATTTGTTATGATGTGACTAACTAATCCATAGGTCAGATCATAGTATTCACTGACTCGTCCAATTGTGAAAATCAGCGATATAATCCCAAGAACTTCTGAAAACCACATCTACGATGGGGTGAGAGTAATGTATTCGATAAAAAAGGAAGAAGGTACAAGGAGTGACCACGCCCGCAAGGCTGATCCACGTTAGCGACCAATGCCACTACATCGTTTGCATAACTTCAGATAGAAAGTTATGTGACTTACTGATTACGACCACAGAAATGTTTTTCACGAAATTCTGTGCGGTCACCTTACAAACGGGAAGTTAAGCCCCAACGTAACTTTCATTTCTCAAACTTTTGTTGTGCCCTCACTCAACAAAAGTACCATTTTTGATCCAAAGAATTTGCCCTGAGTCTCATGTCTTGTAGATTTTCTTATTGGGTTTTATCTAAGTAAACACATAACTGTGATACAGATCCCACTGGCAATCCGGGTTCTATAGCTTTCCACGTCGAGTCTATATTCAGTTTATCTTTGCTTTTTATACGACCCGTTTTATGTAACTTCAACACGTTGTTTTCTTACAGTCGTAAAGTTTTACTAAGATGTATCAACGATACTTATTCCACAATGGTTATGAATAACACAAGTAACCGACCTGGATGCCATCTTGCTGTAGCGTGTGGTACACAGTGGGACAATTCTAAAGGTTGGTCCCACAAAGCATGAACAAGTCTCATGGTAAGTGCTTGCAGTAAACTTAGGAGATTAGATCGCGGATGAGTATGTGGCATATGCAACGTGAATGATGGGAATTTACTGATCAACCTCATCATTTATGTAAAAGGTCTGTGAACAGCCTATAGACTTAGGAACAACGCATATACACTACTTACCGTAAAACACCAAAAATTAAATGCTTTTTAAGTTTTTTACAGTACGGTATTGTTTATTGTGGAACAGGCTGCCAATGCCTATCCGTAACTGTGATACGTTTACCAGATTCAAAAAGCTAATAACCCTATTTCTAGACTCCAAAGGATCTATTCAAACGTCTACCTAATATCAAGAAATATATATAACCGTGTATGTTAAAGGACTGTATTCACTATTTTATGAACTATCATTTAAATCGTATTTGGGTACTATAAATCATTTAATTTCCGAAATTACCTGTCCAATTCGGTGAGTCTGTCATAGTTTTTTTTGAAAGTAGCTTTTTTTCCAAAAAGCTACTTATATATTTGTTCATGAAGCAGTATAAAAATCTTAGACGGTAATAATCTTTTAAACTACTTATCTCTGCACCTCCCAATTTTTGCTAATACGGACTTTCAGTTTATATATGTATCACATACCGTACTCACTTTGATTGTTTGATACTAATTATCGACATTTCTAAATTACTTTACTATATAAGGCTATCTTTTGTGTCATATATATGTTAAAATTTATACAACTTGCTCCTTTATATTCTATTTTGCCTCCACACAGATACTGACATAAATACTTCATCTCCATTACTATCTTCCTGCCATTGTCATCTTTTGTTTTTGACACCACTAATCTTCACGATACATTCGCTCTTGGTTAAAACATAGATTTTGATTTTTAGACTAACTTGAGCCCTCAGAATTGATTTTTTTTCATTCCTTTCTATTTCCAACATTCTGTTCAATCCACTTGCTATACGTCACTTTCTTATCATGCCACAAAAGAAAATGAAGACCCCTGCTCCTAGGCGTCCAGCCAAACGTAGGAAAACGACACAATTTAACACCACTGCTGACATGATTTCCGACAGTTTTAACGAGACGAGCCACTCCGTTCATCCGGTAGCAGACAAGCTTTTACCAGTTGTCTCCATTCCAGACAGGTTGAAAACTCTGCTGGTAAACAGTGATGATAATCGCAACTGCAACCGTATGGATGCTATAAAAAGTTGCAAGTAGACATGAACATTCTCAATCCGCTTAAATATCTCATCAACCCCTAACCTCACAGAGACTTCAGATCTAATGAATGACATAAATATTTTCCTAGATCGTGTTGCATCAGAGGTATTTGAAAGAATAAGACGGTCTAGCAATGCAATTGTGTTTAATATACCGGATACACATGCCCTTAAAATTATCAAATCTAGTCTGCTTAGAGCCAGCAATATGACACACGTACCATGTGTATGCACAAGATTAAAAAGAAGTCATCCTGGTATGCACTCACCGATATTGTTCAAATTCAACTCATCTGTAGACGCCAGTGAATTTTTAACTTCCTCCAATTCATTGAGACAAAAACAGATTTTCAAGGATATAAGGATTCTTTCGGATAAAACACCATGCCAGCGAAAATCAGGAAGAAATAACTACAGACCATCAGCGTCAAACTCTCAAACGCATCATAATCCTAATGGTCGAAAAGTTAAGTCCGATTCTAAGAAGACGTCTAGCTTTAAAAGTATGCCGCCACCGAAAAACTCTTCTGAATCTCCTGAAGTTCAAAACCCAGAAGAAAGTAATCCCGATGTAGGTGGTGTCCATCGTCTTAAGAATGTTGACTTAGACTCAACCCGAAGTAGTTGTGCTCATGACGAATGGGATAACACAATCCAAACCGCTGTTAGTGCAACACCCAGCTACAGTAACTGTGTAACGGATAACAGGAAAACTAATCATAACATTCATATAACTGACCACGCACTTAACGTTGATATATTCGAACCTCGCAAACCATCGCAAGTATGTTTAACAGTACACAATCCTCTCCAACTTATGAAGAAGCCAAAATCAACCACAAACCTTGGAAATAAACGTCCTAAACACGTTACCCATACGTCAGGTATAAATAGTTATCTGAATTGTAATTGACCACTTGGTCGCACACATAGACATGATAGCCTTCTTGGTCCGGCTCCCAATATGTACACTATGCCCTTATCAGATGTTAGATCCAATAGCAATGAGAAGACTTTTTTGTAATTCCGTCGGCTTTCCTGCCGGCAACGGTAAACACATTTCACATGATGACAAAGTGGTTGAATCTATTTCCCCTCGCAACACAACTCTTACCTTAGCTAATCCTACGAGTATTCATGGAACTGACAATTGCGATTTATACTCTAACCTGCCTCACTATGATAACTCTGAGTTTCTTATTCTTTCGTTCAATGCCCGCTCTCTGTCTAATAAAATTATTCATCTTAAAACTCTTTTATTCCTTGTAAATCCAACCATTGTACTTATTACGGAAACGTGGTGTAATTCATCTATATCCGATTTTTCCTTGAATGTAGATAACTACGTTTTCTTTAGAACCGAAAGATGTTATGGAATAGGAGGCGGTACAGTTATCTATATCCGTTCAGATGCTCAAGCATGCAAATTTGAGGATAAATCCCTTGATGCTATAGACGACTCCACTTGGGTTGCTGTAAGCTGTGGATCCCAAAATTATTTACTGGTGGGATGCATATATAGACCACCTCATGCGGATACTAAGTTTGACAGATTACTAACAAACATCTTTTCCATTGCTTCGCACCAACCGCATACTTTTAAAATCATCGGGGGTGATTTTAATCTGCCAAAAATTACATGGGGCTTGACTCCGGTACCAGGTCGATATAACAAGCTAGTTGAAACGTTAGAAATTTGTGGATGGGTTCAGCAGGTCCGAAAACCGACCAGGGGGAATAATACACTTGATTTAATGTTCATAATCAACATAGACTCTATCTCAGTGCATACCAGTCATGAGTTTTTTATGAGTGACCATAGAAGTGTATTGAGTATCATTCACTCTTTAAACGCCATACAATTGAACTCTATAGCTTCAATGACGTACCAGAGCAGACATTTTGATCAACAAACATGGAAACGGACTGAAACTCTCATTCAATGTTTACCATGGGAAACTTATTTTACCACAAATAATGTTGAAATTGCGCTTTCCAATCTATACCACAACCTGATATATTGCCTTGACTGCACTGCTCCAGTTATTGTCCGTGTGGCTTATAATGCTAATAGGGGCCAAAATACTTTTAAAAGAAAGCTGAGGAAATTAAAATGCCGCTACTACGAGCAGAAGGATGTGTATGCACTTTAGAGTATACTTAAATTAATCGACAGAAATGCTTCATCTAAACGTAAGTATTTTATGAATCTAGAAAATAAAGCTCTACGTAGTAAAAGCCCAGAATTATCAATACTTCGACTTTATAAATCCCGTGTAAAGTCAGATCCCCTTGGCACGACTTAATTCTTCATAGTTAACGGAAGCATTGTTAACAACGCGAATACTATATGCGAACAATTCAGCAAGCAATTCTCGCAGTGCTACAAAACTGGAACTGAAAACTCCATCGTTACATTTCCAATGCTGACATCCAGACATCTGTCGAAAATTGATTTTACACCCTCCAACATCAAGCAGGCCATAGCTGCCCTGAAAAGTCTTATGATGGCGGACCTGACGGGATACCTTCATTATTTGTGGAATATGGAAGTAGAGAATTTCCACTATTTTGTTTGAAACTTTTCAGTCTATCTATGGAACATGGGACCTATCCATCTGTATGGAAAACATCCCTTATCACCCCTAGATTCAAAACAGGACAACGTAGTGATATTATTAACTATAGGCCAATTCATTTGACATCCGTGCTCTCAAGAACCATGGAAAATATCATCCACAAACAGCCATTACTCTTTCTCCTTTTTATCAATGACGTGTGTTCCGTTTTTCAGTATAGTAAGCCTTTCCTTTTTGCTGATGACCTGAAAGTAGTTTATTCATTCTCTTCTCCTACGAAATAAAGCTATATTTCAGCGGTAATCCAAGAGGAAATAAACAAGTTGTAAGAATGCACTGTTTCGTGGAATATGCCACTCGATGTTGTCAAGAGTGGATTTATTCACATTGGTCGCTGTCTTAACTTAAATCTCACTGTACACACACATACACTCAAACCTCTCAACACTGTTCGTGACCTGGGTTTAAGATATAGCAATAGTCTGAACTTTTCTGAACACATTATATCTCAAGTATCCAAAGCTAGAAAGCTCATCGGATTGATAATGATATACTTCAATAATATCGAATCGAGATTGTTACTATACAGAAAATGTATCTTACCCATTCTTGAATATGGTATTTTAGTTTACAGTAATTGTAGACATAATGACCTGATTAGAATTGAAGGTGTTCAAAGAAAGTTCACCAAAGCTGTTCTGGGGTATTCTGATAACAAAGACTATCACCAAAGATGTCAACAACTCAACTTAGAACCTCTTTGGATCAGACGTATCAAATTAAATCTTGCCTTTATCTACCGGCTTATTAACGGTATTTCCTACTCCTCCGTATCCACCCCTTCATACCTTATGATATCATCCCACAATCTACGCAATAAGGAGAATATTCTAGCGATTCCAAGAGCCCACACAAACTTACGTCAGAATTTTTTCCTTATTCGCTACTCAACGATGTGGAACAGACTGCCAGTGAACCTCCGTTGCAGTGAAACTACAACCCGGTTCAAAAGTCTCCTTGACGATTTTCTTTCCGAAAGTGGATTATGTCACCTATTGAATATCAATGTATTCAATAATGATTTATAAAAACAAGGTCCATCATCCATTTAATTGCTTGAAAAGCAAAATAAAACCTTTAAATCTTTTCACTTCTATCTTGTTTTATTTCTCTTTACAACTATAAACTTAATAAGTTGGGAAGCATTTTTGCGAACCAACAAATGTTGTAATTTATAGATCATGCCTGTAAAAACGGTGTGTACCTGCACATGCAGAAATATATTATTATTATTAATATATGAAGTCTGATTATGTTCGTGTTTATCATTATTACCGTTATTAATATCATTATTAGTTCCCCGACACATTAGATATTCTTTTTGTATCTTCTTATCCTTCTAAACATATTTAACTCCAGATTGTCCTTTGAAATTAAGTGTGACTTTCATAGCATCAATCTTAATTATTATTGCACAAGTGTTTATACTAATATCCGGTTTCACTCTGTATACTATTACATAAATCTAAATGTATTCATCCGAGTGCATTAATGGATTTCTATTTTATTTTTCTAAATTGTTGGTTTCTTTCTGAGGTTGATATTCATTACGCAATTATTATTTTTATCATGGATGAAACTTTTCACTAGGTGTTCACTTCTTTTCTCTCTTCTTTCCCTCTAAATAAATATTATTCTTAAGATTACGAAGTTTGTGATTAAGACAATAACTTGTGTTACATTTTAATTAACTTCTCAAACCCGTTTTATCTTCACTGTGCATATATGACTCATACATATTGATATTTCATTATCTTTTTCACTCAATTGAGACTTTCATCGCATCACTCCAAACTATAACTGCACAAACATTTATTCTAGCGTCATATCTTACTACAGTAATAAGTTGTTTTTTCTTAATTATTTTTTGTTACTAATTTGACGATATATACATCGTCGTTTGTTCTTGTTTTATGTTCATAAACACGCCAATTAAACTGTTTGCGTATTTCACGTCTCCCTTATTTCTATTCCCTTATTTTCTCCATTTCCTTCTTTAAACTCAATTCAAAATTCTTCTCAATTACACAGAACCGATTTGTTATTATTAATATTCTACTATTATTACTCGAAATTTTTTTTAAATATGGCAAGTATAATGCTAATATTATTGAAAATTGTGTATTATTGCATTTTTGAAGAAACCCGAAATGGTTTCTTTACAAAACTTATGTACCCATAAGATGTTTGTGAATGATAATAATAATATTAATAAAATTTCCTTGAACTCCCTCCCACCAGTGAGGCACTTTATTACGGACCGCCTAGTATCCAGAAAGAACAAGAATATAAGAAGTTCGACTGTTATTAATATGAATATAACCAAATCACAGAATATATGGCCTATCCTTTCCTATTATTCATTATTTATTAATCATGGCCTTATGCTCCTAACCCTAGCTTTCAGTTCCCAAATCTCTACAGGTTAAATGTACATTATTCTTCCTAAAAGTCATGCCTTTTTTTCTACTGCAAGTAGACAGATAGCTCGATCTTATGGATGCTGATCTACTAAGGCCGATCATACAAAGCTCAAAATTTGGCCACGAAGTCTTGTGAGTTTCTCAATGTTTTATTTGTCTTACCCTAAAATCTCTTTTTTTCTTTCTACAATTTCATACCCTTTCATATCTTTTGATTTACTATTAATCCTTACTTCTTTAAACCATTAGTTATTTTCATAGCAGTGTGATATACTATATGGACATCTAACCCATAAAACAAACTTTTCAACTATCTGATTTGCTTGTAACATGGACCTAGTAGAGACAGTGTATTCCAACTATGGGCTTTGACTAAAGCAGTATTCACACTTACCACAAACGTAAGAGAGCCTAACATCACGAAAGGAGGGAGGATGGCGTTACTGACCAGCAAACATGATGGTGTGGAGATAAATTCAATCCACTCATGTCTGTAGGGCAGAACAATTTATTTCATTACGGCTCCTTATGGTTTAGTGCGATGTCACGAACTTATGGTATTGATGCTGATTTATCACGCAAAATACCTCTTTAAATTGTGTTACGAACGTTGAATTGGTTTCACTTCTTATCCAGAAATCCAATTACAAGCAAACTAGACAATTCGCTAACATACGAAGCCTACTCAAGACCCTATAATACCACAAGAAAATAACAATACAAAAAAAAACGAAAGGGGCTCTAATAGCTCCGATAATAAAAAAGATAGCCAACTGTATATCACAATACTGTTTCTAGCACTATATTTTATTTTATAATCACACATAATCCCATAATCTCAGCTCCTTTCCGAATCGCCTCCATTTGTCAGTTGTATGTCCACTCACATCTTGTTAACACTTATTTTCTTTAACCTATTAAAATGCTCTTTCATAACAAATACCTTAATAAAAGAAAATTAGACTGAGTAATCATACTTTAAACATTTCTTCATGAATATTGGCTACTCTGCCTCTCGTCCTTTCTTTTACTTGCTCCCTCTTTCAGCCCCCTTGTGATATGGAACGAAAGATTTCATCCTGCACCATCCTTGAAGCCTTAGACATTCCAAAGGGACATAAGATTGCGACATTTAGAAGCTCCCACCTTCAATGGACTATCGTTGACCATCAGTTGCACATTCGCAACGCAACTTCCGTGAAGCGCGCCAACTGTGGTACTGATTAAAATCATCTACATTTATATCTTATAAATTATCAACCCAGCTATGTAATTTACTACAGTGGGTATTGTATCATTTGTATCAATTTGATCTTGCCTGTAAACTGGCATGCCTCATGTAACAAACTGTTATTTGAGAATAAATAAATAATAATTATTATTAACAAACTGACAAGAACCTTGAAAAAACTGTCCAGAGGTGAGTAACGTATGAAGAAAAGGGTACCCGAAAACATAAGAATCTATGGGACACCCATCAACGCTAGTGTCAAAATTCTGGAACCTACTTTTTCTCAGTACGCATAAATGACCTCTCTTAGCATGCACGGTCTGATTCATCGCTTTTCGCTTATGATGCGAAACTTCGTAGAGAGGTTTGAAACCAGGATTAAATGATGCCACTACAGGGGGATGTGACACAACTTCAAAGTCGTCCGGATAACAACGACCAAAAGTCTCACGTCAACTGCAACAAAAATTCCTCTTGGGAAAACCTTGGGCTGGTAACGTTGAAACTCATTTTTGGTCAGTTCGACTTCAAAACTATCCACTCCGTCTTAAACAGTTTTGCTCGACCACATTTGAAGTATGGAAGAAGTGTTATCTTCCTCTCCGAAAGGATAGCAATACACTATGAACCACGAAATCAGTTTGAAGATTCAAATTAAAACCTTATAAAGAGCGTCTCAAACCACTGAATCTATACCCATTGTTTTAAAGGCGTCTCAGTTATGAAATCGCCATGACTTATAGCATTCTGTACAGGCCTAGACACCCTTTTAAAACAACCACTTAAGTTTGGCCTCAACACAAACCTTGGGGCAACACCCAGAAATTAAAGGCACAACATAGCATAACAAATTGTAGGCACACTTTCTACTCCCTAAGAGTAGAATTCGCTGCCGGCTGAGCAAGTGCGATTGACTTTCCAGGAGTCCTTTAAGAGAAAACCTGATATATTCTTAGAAATTTGAAACATCGTATCAATATGATCTACGAACAATACTCTGTTTTATCATTTGATATACGTAGGTTCCAACATAGAGTTGTATATCACCAACGTAGATGATCTATGTCGAAATGATTGGAGGCCTACTCGAGTTAGACGTGAATAGTGTGACGAACCAACTAACATCGAAGTCACACCTCGTGGTCAGCACCTTACGTGGACTACCCCCATTGACGTAACAAGGTACTATAGATGCTTTGAAGACTGTACAACACAAAGGACGTTATTACAGAAATATATTAGTTAAGGTAGATGCAGGCGAAAGTAAGACCACTGCCGCATGGGCCAGTCCATGGCGTATATTAATTAATGCGCGTTGCTTGTTCATGACCTTGGCAGGGAGCGATGATCTGTTCGACATTCAGTGATCCAACTGCCGGATGATTTGGCTAGGGCTCAGTGACATTTCACTGGCCCTACAATACTCCCCCACCAGATTCAACGGCCGTTTGAATCGGTACCAAACATGTTGGGAGCAGTCGCGCGCCGGAGAGTGCCAAACGAATATTATAAATCCTCCAGGTATTGCTTATCTGTAAAACAAATGGAAAGGAGGCGGCAGAAACTGGTCGGGAAACAGCGAGTCATAATATGTTAGTAGGACGTTGCTTAAACGTAAATTGATTAACCATAGAAATAATGAAAAGAACAAAACGTTTTATTGTTCTATCAAGTCGTGCTGAAATATATAGCCTTGACAAGTAATTCGGTTCCTCCGATGACAAACGTTAAGTCTGCCGCAAGAGTAATGATGCTATAGCGATAGTAGGATAAGTGTATTATCAATCGATGTCCATATTTGTATTGTCATTAGTTTAAAGTTGTAAGTCGGACAGTGTCGTTGACAGCTATTAATTAGTGTCGAATTCTAGTTATATCTATATCTAACAGACTAACCGTAAGTACAGAAGTATAACAGTGAAGAGTGGTCGTGATTTCGTTGTGCGAAGCTATTGACTAACTTGTAGTCACAGTTTGAAAAGTCGATGACTGCTGTTACAGTCAGTAAGGGTTGAAGGCTACAAATCGACAGCAAAAAGTGGCACGATGAAGTCTCTAAAAGATGATAAACGGTGAATGCTGCGTGTTTGTTCGGTTAGTGAACAGAAAAATATCGAAAAGAACATAAGAAACCAAGAGTGTCACTCTGGACTCATGTCAATGATACCCGTGAAAAACGCTGCCAGTGTTGGGATAGAGGCGACAATATCGTTTTCAGTTTGCAGGAGATTCGCTCGACTGCATAAACTGATGATTCGCGCGAATGATATTGTCGTCAGACCACCAATTGAACTGGACAGGTTGTAAATCGTCTAGTAGTTGAACAGCCTATTGATGTACCGGAATCATCTGTTAAACTACAGCCACGAGGAAACAATACCTCATAAAATGAAGTACGACATCGAAGTAGAACAGCTACAATAGTTCAGATGTGTTACAATGTCAAGTCTAAATAACATCGTTCTTACGTATACTGACAGTTGCACTGAACGTTCGCTTAGGTATGATTAGCGTAACAGTTGGATGTGTGAATAAAAACATATACGAAAACTATGGTTGGGTTCGTGGAGAATTTTCGAGGACGTTTAAATATTTTCCGAACCCGTATCGCATGTAAATAAACCGAAAATAGAATTAAAATGACTGTCGTGTAATAAGGAAATGGGGCCATGATTTACCGTGTGAATTAATAGCGAATACAAGGGGTATAATAAACATTAATTAAAATGGTAACCACCAATGTAACTAAGGTTTAGAGGATCCAGGTAACGTGGCCATTTCGTAAAAGGCTGATACAAAGAGCTTATTACCTAGCGTTAAGTGACATATTAAGTACGACAACGTGTGTACTTGGGACATGGACTAAGCGTGGTCGTGTACATGCAATATGTTTTACCACAGTATGTCGACTAACGAGTCATAAATGTACATGGTTTTGACTAAAACTTGACGGCAGTGACAGAATATATGACTAGTTTACGTGAAAGCAACTACGAAATGTTATCACGCATCATAAATATAGTACGAAATAATCTAATGAAATTATGAAACTCGCCTGGGTTACTCTTGCCTCTAAGTGATGAAGACATGAAGTAGGCAGTAGTTTGAATCTGGATTATGTACGAGGTACTGTTGATTAAATTTTTCGATTAACACAGCATTGTAGACTGCATTTGTATAAGTCCAGAATTAATTTAAGCCGAATACATAGCATTACCTGACGAACAGTCGTGAATTTCTAGCATTCGTATCCTCTGTTTGGCCATGGAACTCAGCAATTGGAAATTAGGCAGGCAGTGGTAAAAAAAAAGCAGAACATTCTAGTGGATAGTGGTTAAGCAGAAAGATGAATTTATAGTCGATAGTTAATCTTGTCTTATTTATACCAGTGGATAAGGTACAAAGAGATATGCGTTCGTGTTGCCTTGTGGCTATACTCACGAGTGGTTGATATTTTAACAGACATATTACACAGGAGCATTTACATGCTGCTAATGCTTGTTAAAGAACCACGATAGCCGATTATAATCGTAGTTGATTGGTTAGTTCTGTCGATTGAACGAATTATCTAGGTTTAAATGCTAATCAACATTGACATGAAGCAACGAAAGTTCACAGTAACAGATTAACATAGGCGATGATAAAAATGAAAAAGAATAAGTATAGAATACAATAATAAAGATTATAGTGATAGGTTGCGTTATTCGAAGTCTTGCTCACCAGTGTAGATCACCAACGTAGATGATCTATGTCGAAATGATTGGAGGCCTACTCGAGTTAGACGTGAATAGTGTGACGAACCAACTAACATCGAAGTCACACCTCGTGGTCAGCACCTTACGTGGACTACCCCCATTGACGTAACAAGGTACTATAGATGCTTTGAAGACTGTACAACACAAAGGACGTTATTACAGAAATATATTAGTTAAGGTAGATGCAGGCGAAAGTAAGACCACTGCCGCATGGGCCAGTCCATGGCGTATATTAATTAATGCGCGTTGCTTGTTCATGACCTTGGCAGGGAGCGATGATCTGTTCGACATTCAGTGATCCAACTGCCGGATGATTTGGCTAGGGCTCAGTGACATTTCACTGGCCCTACAATACTCCCCCACCAGATTCAACGGCCGTTTGAATCGGTACCAAACATGTTGGGAGCAGTCGCGCGCCGGAGAGTGCCAAACGAATATTATAAATCCTCCAGGTATTGCTTATCTGTAAAACAAATGGAAAGGAGGCGGCAGAAACTGGTCGGGAAACAGCGAGTCATAATATGTTAGTAGGACGTTGCTTAAACGTAAATTGATTAACCATAGAAATAATGAAAAGAACAAAACGTTTTATTGTTCTATCAAGTCGTGCTGAAATATATAGCCTTGACAAGTAATTCGGTTCCTCCGATGACAAACGTTAAGTCTGCCGCAAGAGTAATGATGCTATAGCGATAGTAGGATAAGTGTATTATCAATCGATGTCCATATTTGTATTGTCATTAGTTTAAAGTTGTAAGTCGGACAGTGTCGTTGACAGCTATTAATTAGTGTCGAATTCTAGTTATATCTATATCTAACAGACTAACCGTAAGTACAGAAGTATAACAGTGAAGAGTGGTCGTGATTTCGTTGTGCGAAGCTATTGACTAACTTGTAGTCACAGTTTGAAAAGTCGATGACTGCTGTTACAGTCAGTAAGGGTTGAAGGCTACAAATCGACAGCAAAAAGTGGCACGATGAAGTCTCTAAAAGATGATAAACGGTGAATGCTGCGTGTTTGTTCGGTTAGTGAACAGAAAAATATCGAAAAGAACATAAGAAACCAAGAGTGTCACTCTGGACTCATGTCAATGATACCCGTGAAAAACGCTGCCAGTGTTGGGATAGAGGCGACAATATCGTTTTCAGTTTGCAGGAGATTCGCTCGACTGCATAAACTGATGATTCGCGCGAATGATATTGTCGTCAGACCACCAATTGAACTGGACAGGTTGTAAATCGTCTAGTAGTTGAACAGCCTATTGATGTACCGGAATCATCTGTTAAACTACAGCCACGAGGAAACAATACCTCATAAAATGAAGTACGACATCGAAGTAGAACAGCTACAATAGTTCAGATGTGTTACAATGTCAAGTCTAAATAACATCGTTCTTACGTATACTGACAGTTGCACTGAACGTTCGCTTAGGTATGATTAGCGTAACAGTTGGATGTGTGAATAAAAACATATACGAAAACTATGGTTGGGTTCGTGGAGAATTTTCGAGGACGTTTAAATATTTTCCGAACCCGTATCGCATGTAAATAAACCGAAAATAGAATTAAAATGACTGTCGTGTAATAAGGAAATGGGGCCATGATTTACCGTGTGAATTAATAGCGAATACAAGGGGTATAATAAACATTAATTAAAATGGTAACCACCAATGTAACTAAGGTTTAGAGGATCCAGGTAACGTGGCCATTTCGTAAAAGGCTGATACAAAGAGCTTATTACCTAGCGTTAAGTGACATATTAAGTACGACAACGTGTGTACTTGGGACATGGACTAAGCGTGGTCGTGTACATGCAATATGTTTTACCACAGTATGTCGACTAACGAGTCATAAATGTACATGGTTTTGACTAAAACTTGACGGCAGTGACAGAATATATGACTAGTTTACGTGAAAGCAACTACGAAATGTTATCACGCATCATAAATATAGTACGAAATAATCTAATGAAATTATGAAACTCGCCTGGGTTACTCTTGCCTCTAAGTGATGAAGACATGAAGTAGGCAGTAGTTTGAATCTGGATTATGTACGAGGTACTGTTGATTAAATTTTTCGATTAACACAGCATTGTAGACTGCATTTGTATAAGTCCAGAATTAATTTAAGCCGAATACATAGCATTACCTGACGAACAGTCGTGAATTTCTAGCATTCGTATCCTCTGTTTGGCCATGGAACTCAGCAATTGGAAATTAGGCAGGCAGTGGTAAAAAAAAAGCAGAACATTCTAGTGGATAGTGGTTAAGCAGAAAGATGAATTTATAGTCGATAGTTAATCTTGTCTTATTTATACCAGTGGATAAGGTACAAAGAGATATGCGTTCGTGTTGCCTTGTGGCTATACTCACGAGTGGTTGATATTTTAACAGACATATTACACAGGAGCATTTACATGCTGCTAATGCTTGTTAAAGAACCACGATAGCCGATTATAATCGTAGTTGATTGGTTAGTTCTGTCGATTGAACGAATTATCTAGGTTTAAATGCTAATCAACATTGACATGAAGCAACGAAAGTTCACAGTAACAGATTAACATAGGCGATGATAAAAATGAAAAAGAATAAGTATAGAATACAATAATAAAGATTATAGTGATAGGTTGCGTTATTCGAAGTCTTGCTCACCAGTGTAGATCACCAACGTAGATGATCTATGTCGAAATGATTGGAGGCCTACTCGAGTTAGACGTGAATAGTGTGACGAACCAACTAACATCGAAGTCACACCTCGTGGTCAGCACCTTACGTGGACTACCCCCATTGACGTAACAAGGTACTATAGATGCTTTGAAGACTGTACAACACAAAGGACGTTATTACAGAAATATATTAGTTAAGGTAGATGCAGGCGAAAGTAAGACCACTGCCGCATGGGCCAGTCCATGGCGTATATTAATTAATGCGCGTTGCTTGTTCATGACCTTGGCAGGGAGCGATGATCTGTTCGACATTCAGTGATCCAACTGCCGGATGATTTGGCTAGGGCTCAGTGACATTTCACTGGCCCTACAGAGTCATCGATGATCCATCGCTGATAGGTGCAAAAGCCCATCAAACGTAGGGTTATTCTATTCCATTTAGAACTATTTATCTTGATTGAATGACCTTTTTGTGTGACTGAAAATAAGTCCAGCCCAGCTCCTAAGAAAATTCATAACCAGGGAATTAATAAAGATGTGATCACGATGTGTTGTGTTGTTCATACTTTACAGAATAGTCAGCTCATACGTCTCGCTAATATGTCACATTCAATAGACATTCATTCACGCTAGAAAACTAAGGTGGCCGCATGAAATTTCATCAAAAAATTTTCGTTATTCCAGTCAGTAAGCTGTGTAACTTCCTACTGGGAGCCACATAGGTGCTTTCGTCAGGCGAATCTTCCAAAAGAATGCTCGAAGCTTAATTTAGCTCAGCAGGTACTAACGAAGTTTACGCTGATTGTTGTTTATTGGTAGCCAGCATTACTATATCGATTGTTTGACCATTTATCTTTTTCAAAAACCAAATTTCTAGGATTATTTGGTTTGGTTTTTGCAAGTGACTCAACTTGTTGTTTGAAACTTCCACTTGTTTAAATTGTTGACGAAGTCTTTACAAAGTATTTATAACATATCGTGCACATCTGACGTTCCAATTGACATTAATAAGAGTCTCTCTTCGTTCTGATTGACAGTTTCTGGTAAGCCTCTTGATTTATAATTTCATTGTGTTTTTAATATGTGTTTATCATTTTTCATTCGGGAATTCGAAACGGTCTTGATCATGATTGAAAAATAGTGATCTGGAGTGGTTTTTCTTTGTCGATGTAAAACAGTACTAGAAGTTTCAGAACTTCGCATTTGATGCACCGAATTTCGACAATTTGTGAAACGATTTTCCACTTCGCTTGAGTCAGCTTGTAAAATGTTAGCGGCTAGTCAATCTTCATCGGTGTCTACAATGTTTCCATTTGAAAATAATGGGATGAAAGAGTAACCAGATGTTCAGCACGACAAACTGCAGTTGAGACTCCTTCAAGAGAAATAATGTTGAAGTCAATAAAACGAATAGTAAAAATAATGAAGCGAAAATAACAAATTGGAATTTAGGCAGCATTATCTTAGTACATAAAATGCGATTCCAGTAATTGTGAGGGGAATTCCGTTGCACAGCGTATTGAAACGTCCAGCATTTTATTGTAAGTGCCCAATTAGGATGTTGACACCATTTTTTCGGACAGAAAATTTCAACACTTATCATTTCGTTGAGAAAAAATGGAATCGTACACTGAATTTATTCTGTATCGGTTTTTGAACCTTCAAGCATTGGGTACAGGAATGGTTGTTTCTGGAGAGAAAAACTTCTTTTTCATAAAGCACGCCTAGGCGGACGTTTTGGGTCGTTTACGACTTGCCTTTCTTCATAATTTTCATCAGTTTGACGACTTGAAATATTTGTTCAGTAGTCTTCAAAGACGAAGATTGGCGGTCAAGCTACCTGCTTTTATTCTGGCAATCTGCAATGCTGTGAAGATCTGATCTCTTTGGAAGGATCAATTTGAGGCTCTGATACTATGTGTTCTAGTAGAAAACTCCAGCAAATTTCGACTCGGTGTATGAAATAGCACTACAGAAATTGGCATTTCTATTTAGCTTTCTGAGCTTCCGAGTGCGTACTTGCAGACAATAAGTCCTAAATTTAAGGAAAAGACATGGTAAAACATCGATTTTGTTATCATCTTTTCAGATGTTTGTGCTGATGACGTCGTTCAGAAGAACGATGTAAGATCCACGCCCAAACCATCCAGCTCAGCGAACAAAACTCCATCAAAATCATCCACCTGAGCTACATATCTTTCCCACCATCTCTTCAGAATCTATTAAGATTTTGGCGAGATTATAATTTATGGACGGAACAATCAGATATAAGATAAGGAGTCACGAATTTGGGCGCAGAATTCATCCATACATTTGGTTAAATAGAGTTTTGGCATTATAGCTGATGTTAGTTCGTGATGAAAACCCAAAATCTAGTTTTTAATTTTAACCATCAACTGTACATGGGAATTGTAACTGCTTTATAACCCTTAAGTAGTCCTAATTAGTAGTTGTTCACTTTGAAGGTCACTTCAACGTCACTCAAAGGTCGTCCATAAATTATAGTCTCACCAAGATTTCTAGTCGACTCAGCAAACGTTTGTTTTGAGAGGGATTACAGAAAACAAAAGATACAAATTCTAATGTCATCTAGGTATAGAAAATTGACACACCTTATTTGCAACATTTTATTTTTTCAACAAAGACTAGTCACATGGTCTGTATCTCTGAATCCTAAATAAATAAAATTTAAAGATAGTGTTGACATTATTCTTGCTATTTGAATCGATAATTTTATCCTGTTGGGCTATTGTAGTGTGGCAACATAATCCAGCCCATATGTGTGGGAGTTTCTACGTCGTGTGTGACCAACTAGAGGACTAAAGGTATTGTACTCCAAAGGATTTGCAGCCAGTATATATACTGCAATGTTTTGTTCGAACGTTTCTTATTATAAATTGTTTAAAATATGAAAAGCCTTGGTACATGATCCGAATGATTAGTAGTACCAGAACTGTTGTGTATATTGATGCCAATGAACATTCGGCTTGTAAACGTTTATTTATCTGCGTTGCATTAAAGAACGTTTTGTTTGTTATATTTCCAGAAACTTAAGGTGTTTGCTTAAAAAGGGACGAGTAGATGATGGAAACCAACCAACCTCGAAATCATTTATGATCCGCTTTGCGTTTAGTAGTGCTAGGAAATTACTCACATGAAAATTAGTATTGTTAAACGAATAGATCTGAAAATATGTTCAAAAACGTTTGGGTAAACTTAGATAGTGGCTAGCAGTATAATGTACGAAGTGTGTTTCGTTCTATTTGAAACTTATTTGCTGAAGGTTTCTGTATCTCAGTATTGAAACTTACACTGAGATTCTAACCTGGCTAAATCTTAGATTTCACTATCAACCACTATCTAGTGTTACTTGAGAATTTGTGACTTAATTGTACAGTGTGGCTATTCATCCAGTATACATATATTATAAAAGAGCACAATCAAAACTCGGTTCTCAAAACCGAGACAAAAAAGGTTCATACCCTTACAAATAAATATAGGTATTCTGAGAATGAGCCTAAAAGTTGCATGTTAAGTTTTCGTTATCAGTACTTAAAGATTAAATTATAACTGATAGCTAGTAACTCGGCTCAAAATTATCTGTACTCCCTTCACTTATTCATAATTATTTGAGGAACTGAGTTTATCGAGACTTAGGTCAACTTATCATTAAAAATCTAGAACAACAGGACATACCTTTTTTATCGAGAGATATTTTCGACAACCATGATTTCGAACTTGTTCGACAAAATGTCTGTCGAAATAAAAATTTATTCAATTTGTATGGATAAAACTATGTTGTTTTTCAAAAAAAATGTATTTAGCCTAAACGTAGCAGTATTTCCTCACCTTTTGAACTGGAGAATTGTACAAGTGTTATTGTAACTAACTGAATTAGAAGAGCGGTTGTCTTTGGAAAACCACCAATTTGTCTAAACTGAGATCTCTTAAGATAATTTGATTGTTTTACAGACCACATGTAACTTCTCGTTCATATTTCGGTTGAATATCAGAGTTTATGGCTGGAGATAAGTATTGGGCTTAACTTTTACTAAGCTGATGTCATAATATATCTATCGTCTTCCATTTCATCTCATTTGTATGATTGGGTTGTTTAAAACCAAGGTGGAAGTAGGTATCGTTACCAAGATTTGACCTGATAATTTCGAATAAATTGAACATTGGATAGGTTGTTATGAATAAAATAACATATTTGTAATATCCCAATGAGTAGAAAAAATGAGATTATCTGACCTTTCGTGACACAGTACAAGCCACTGCTTCGGAGAATAAATAACTAAATCAAAATTAATCAAAGTTTAAATAATAAAAAGGAAGAACGCAAGAATATTATAAGCGAACAATCAAAAAACAGGTCTGAACATGTCAATTGTACGACTTGTCCAAACCTGTGTTTGATTGATAGCTAATCCCATCTTAATTTATGAAAGTAAAATCTCTGAAAGTCATATGATTGAAGTCAGACATATTCTATAACTTGCGTCATTTTATTTTAAGTCATTTGGCCACTTTATATTACTGAGATGTGCAAATTATAATGTATTTTATCTTATAGTGGCATGGCAACAAACAAGAAGTTGGATGATGACGTCACCGTTGTCGTAGATAAACCAGATGATGTAAAACTGAAGCGATCTATTGGTATTGTAACCAGTATCACCATCATAGTAGGATCCATGATTGGCTCAGGAATATTTGTCAGTCCTACTGGTATTTTGCTGAATGTCAGAAGCATAGGAGCTAGTCTAATTATATGGGTTGCATGTGGGATCTTCAGTATGCTCGGAGCGTACTGTTATGCAGAACTTGGCACGATAATAGAGCGATCTGGAGGGGATTATATTTATGTATATGAAGCATTTGGATCGTTTATTGGATTTTTGCGTTTATGGGTGGAAGTAATGGTCGTAAGACCCGTAGCAATCGCTATTGTAGCTTTGACATTTGGGGAGTATGTTGTTGTACCTTTGTATCCAGACTGTCAACTGCCCTTTACGTTGATCAAAGTTTTGGCGGTTTTATGTATTAGTATGTTTAAAAATATTTCCCACAGCGTTTTTTCCATTTTATTTATTAAGATGTGCTCAAATATATACTCAACCAAAATTAACTCGTATGCGCTCTTATGGATAAAATGCACTGTTTGTATTTTTGATAAGCGAAGAATGAAGGCAGTTCTTTAGATGGAGATACTCGACAAAGGTCCCCACAAAATGCAGTTTTATAACATAAAAAGGACAAACACTGCTTGGTGGGAGTATAACAGTGCTGATAAACATAAAGCACTAGTAAGCAGCTACTTCGTTCCTTGAAATGGATGACCTGAATCATTCCATCAAAATTCGTTTGTTCTTTAAATTTGAATAGAGTATAATAACATTTGGGAAAAATACCATAAATCCTGATTGTTTTCGACATTCCCGCCAAATGTATATGATCTGTGGGGATTTTGACGCAAAGCATGTACGACAGAAGAATGATGAACGAGATTAATTGTGGACTGAAACCAGTGAAATTGAATAAAAGTTGTTTGAGTCATAAGTGTTAAGTGCAGAAAGTGTCGAAATGTGAATAAACGAAATACGAATCAGAAAGTGAAAAACTGACGACAGTTAAGTTATGAGTTGTGAGTGAATAAAGGAAAACTGAGAAGTGTTAATTTCTGGTGACTGTGTGCCTTCAATCGTAAATTATGCTTTTGACAGACTTGCAAAATGACAATGATTTAATCATAATTAATACCAGATGAATTCAAATGTATTACATCAGTAAACATTCTGTTTATTTTTTGACACTTTAAATATTTTGATTAGTTGGCTTGTAGATCTCAATACTACTGGTAGTTAATAATCTGTAACTTCAGTAAACTGTTTGGGATAAATAATATATTCTAGTCATTGTTTACATAGTAAACGGTTCGTTTATTATCTAATTACTTGTCAAACTAAAAGTATCAATGGAATCAATATGTGATAAATTAATTTGATGATAAGATACTGGAAGAAGTTCACTTAGAAGAAGGTTATGTAGTTTTTTCAATGGTTGAGATCAGTAGTCAATTGAAGCTAGACCACTAAGGAAGACCTTAAAGCACTGGATGGCCGTTTTGCCTTATGATTGGACTCCTCAACAGTGCGTATCCACGATCCCGCCTCACGAGATCTGAGCCCAGGACCTATCAATCTCGAGCGCGAGCGCCTAAGCACTGGACCATTGAGCCGGCTGGCATCCAACGGTGTTAATGTCTAAATTCAACCAATCCACGAATTTGAGTGACACATCTACCATTGTCTTTGGTGAGTTACTATTTCACAATAGTTTGCTGTTTTCACTATTACTGATGATTTTTCATCTAAAAATGTTTAAAACGATCACACTGATGATATTTTAATGCAAATTTTCCAATTTATTGTTATCTTGTTCCATTTTGCTTAGCATTTCTAAGCTTTGCCAATTCCTTTTCGATCAAATTCTCAACCAGAATACAAGATATATTTACACTTGCGAAACTTGCCGCTCTTATAATGATCATAGTAACCGGATTTGTACAGATTGGACTTGGTAATTTAATTATATCATTATTTAAAATTATTTTAATTACTTTTTGTTATCTATAATAATTATAGTCGGTTTTGTTTTGTGATTTTTGTTGGACTATGAGTGGTTTAATCATGATATGAAGATTTTATTAATGTGCATCATTCAGGAGTTTCTCATTTCAGATGAAGTGATTGTTTAATCTAAACTAAATGGCAACAAGTATGTTAAGTTAGTCTAAAATAAGAATGATATTTTGTTTACAGAATAGTGAGTGTTGTATAAAAGTTTTCGAAGAACAAAACTGTACGACTGTATGTGATAAAACCCACTTCGGTGAGTTTAAATAATCGCAATATTTCTCATCAAGCTTGAGAACAATAATCTTTCCTGTCTTTTGTCAAGATTACACATAATTAATTAATTGATTGAATATATCTTACATCAAACGTTGTTTCAATGCAACAACCTTTGAACATTTCATTTCTGTTATCGCTCTTTGATTATATGACTTTTCTAATGACATGTCAGACTACTTTTATTTTTCCAAAGATTTCGATCTGAATAGAGTGATTCTTCAATAAATTATGAATGAGTAAAATGATCCTTCGTCCTACTTACGTCTGTTATCCTTCGTGCAGCATAGGCCACTGACTGGTATTTTCCAACCAGCTCTGTCCTGTGTTCCCATTCCTGCTGTTTCCAACTGCTATTCATTCCTTTTTTGTCTATCTCCTGTTCCCTGAGCAACGTGTTGTTTGTTCTTCCACGTTCACGTGTTCCTTTAGGATTCCAAGTGACTAGCTACTAATAAATACTTCTACGTTTTTCATGATGGTTGAGGTAGTTCTCCAAGTTTCAGCTCCATACAGTAGAACAAACTTGCCGTTCGTATTGAAGACTTTGACCAATATTGGTTGACAGCTGTAGGAATGCTGTTCTTACTTTGCCAATCCTCGCTTTTACGTCTGCATCGGGTCCCCCACGTTCATCGACGATGATGCTCAAGTTAGACACATGAAAGATTCCACCTGTTACAGAGTTTCTTCGTCAAGTGTGATTTGATGGATGTTCTCCTTATTGTATTTGAGGATCTTACTTGTTCCTCTTTGTATTTTGCGACCTGCTGATGTTGAGGCTGGTGCAGCATTAGCTGCCATCATCTGCATTAGTCGGTATGCATGGGATAGATGAGGTAGGTCATCTGAGAAGTCTGAATCATCTTGTTGCATCCAAGTCGTCCATTGTATTCCGTGCTTCTCCTCAGATGTTAAGGTCTTCATAATCCAGTCAACCACCAGAAGAAAGAGGAAGGGAGAGAGTAAGCAGCCTTGTTGTTCGTCATGTGAATTGCGTATGATGCTTGCAATCTTCTCAGGTGCACATTAGTATCGAAAGAGTTTCCATAAAGTTTGCTTATCCACGTTATCAAATGCTCTTGCATACTCAGGGAAGGAAATGTATAGTGATGAATTCCATTTAATCGATGGTTCAAAAATGATGAGTATTTTAGCGAGTTAGTCGGTGTACGACGGATTATCAGCCTGTTGATCTCGAAGTTGAGCGTCTACTGAATATTTCATTTAATTCAACAATTTGCCATAAAATACTGGTAGAAAAATTCACTTCATTTCTGATGACTAATTAATGATTCAGTATTTGTTTAAAAAAAGTTAACTTGTTTAGTCTGTACATCTGTTGTGTAAATTACATTCTCCTTTTCAGGTGTTTTCAATTGCTGTTAGTAATTCACTGTGATTTATCTCTTCTAAGCGACTGACTAGGATTTATAATCTCTATGTATTTGTGATTGTAATCACTGTTTATGCCATGATATATTTATTTAGTTAGTAAATTCATTTAGGTATCTCCTATTGTACTTTATTGCTTAACTTCTTTTAGGTCGTTATGAAGAGCTGGAAGAACCTTTTGTCGATTCGGACTGGAGTCCTGGTAAAATAGCTAATGCATTTTATAGTGGCTTATTTGCTTATTCTGGCTGGAATTACTTAAATTGTATGATTGAAGAAATGAAGAACCCCAGGAAACATTTGCCCATAGCAATTGTGGTATCGTGCTTACTAGTGACTCTAGTTTACACAGCTGCTAATGTAGCCTATGTAACAGTCGTGCCAGTTGCAGAGATTTTGACCACAAGAGCTGTGGCTGTGGTAGGTGGAATAGTAATTTTACTGGTGTATTGATGCTTTTAATCAATTTTCCTACAAACCAAGAATTTTATTAATGTATTTTCACCGTTCAAGATCACACCATCTTGGCATCCGATTTCCAAAAAGTTATTGTATAAATATAAGTCGTTACATATTTCAAATTCTCAGAATCAGTATTAATTTGTTAAATGGTAAGAACAGGTCTCAAGTTACGTTGTTCTCGAACATGGTATCTGAATGAATTATTTCCCAAATCAATATATATAATAAACGAGTTCTATGTAGTGTGTTATTTGTGTGATAAATATCCCTGTTGTGTTTAGGTTCGTATATGATTTATGTTCCACAGTAAACCGAAAATTTCCCACAAATATTTCATGAAAGAACGAAACTCTAATGCATTAACAATTATTTTTAATAGTTTAGATCATGAGTCAATTGAAGCTAGACCATCATGGAAAACATGAACACACTAGACGACCGTTTTGGCCTATTGTGGGACTACTCGGCAAATTAAAATCCAATAATAATAATAATAATCTATCAAATAAATAAATCATTTAGTTAAGATCAATCTTTATCCAGTTCCCCCAATAGACACCCAATGTTATCTCGTTTTGAATCCTGTTAATTTGTTTCCAAATTGTTCCGTCGGTATGAAAAGCATTATTGAATAATTTTGATTTATTTTTATCCGTTTACTTACAAAAACAGACATTTGCTAATAGAATATATGGAATGTTTTGGTGGATAATGCCAATATTTGTTGCTTGTTCAACGTTTGGTGGTGCCAATGGGACTATATTGACTACATCGAGAATATTTGTTGTTGCTAGCCAGCTCAAACAAATGCCAGCGTTTATCAGTTACTTGCACACGGATCGATTAACACCTATTCCGGCTGTTCTGTTTACTGTGAGTTCCTTGCATAACACTACTTTCGTCAAACATAAATAGATAATAAAAAGTATTTGAATCCTTACAAATCAGTTAGTATGTTTTAAAGGTGAACATTTGATGTTTAATTTGGAACAATGTCGAATATGTTTAAACTAGTTGTAGGATGACATTTATTGATAATAAGTTTGAAATTGTAATTAGATTGTGAGTTACTTTGACAATAATGGCTGTGTAGTAATTGAAACACACCAAGACCAATGATTTTCATTCTACAGTTTCAAAGAAGACTACGAACGGCGGGAATAGGTAGCCCAAATATTCATGCAGGCCATCTAGTTGATTAAATTTGTGGAAAACGTAATTCCGTTAGTAAATTCTGACCAACAATAAACTATACGTTTGTTACGAGATAGCGCTAAGGTGAAATAACGTTGACTTATCATTATAAATTGTGATTTACATGAATTACTATTGTTCAATTTATATACTGAGAATCTATTGCTTATGTTTTTAACTTTTACTGATTACTCTTTTAGTGTATCGTATCAATAATTTACTTGCTTGCTGGAGATATTTTCACACTTATGAATTATATGGGTTTTGTTCAATGGTTGGCAATCGGTCTTTGTGTTCTGATTGTAGTAATTTTCAGAATTACTCGTCCTAATATTCAACGTCCGGTTAAGGTAAATTAAAATTTCTGAAGTGGGTTTGCGATATTATTCCTTAAGATTATATGATTATAATGAGAGAGTGGTTTTGTGGAGATTGTAGTAATTTAATAATTGAATTGATGAGTCAATTAAAGGTAGTCCACGGTGGAGGTGGCGTAATTTCGTGCATTGCATGAAATTAAACATTAAAATCGTTGAATGCCGGTTGAATGGTCTAAAGACTGATATGTGTTGGGTTCGAATCTTCCGGAGCGGGGTCGTAGATGCGCACTGCTGAGGAGTCCCATACTAGAATGAAAAGGCCGTCATTTTCTCTTATGAACTGACATAAAATTAAAACATCATTTCAAAACCGTTACGTTGATAAAAAGTTCGAAGCAAAGCTCCATAGTCGTTTTTGAGTATTGAATGATCCTTTCTACTACTATCATTTGAATTCATATCTTCAAACATTACTAATATTTTTTTATTTCCTCATTATGTATATTTATTACAGGCTCCGATAATATTTGCCATTATCTACTTACTAGTTACTACATCTCTGTTAATTTTCTCTTTTTATGGATCACCTCAAGAATCATGTAGGTCATTTGTTATAAATTATGTTCTATAAATCCGTATGTTTACTTTCTGAATGTAGGAATAACAGTTCGTTATATTATTCAACTATGAATATGGAGATTGAATTTCACACAACAAACCAAGCAGCCATAATCTCATAAGTAACTACCTTCGAGTTAGTTAGTATGTTGTGAGCTACTGAGTTGAAATGCCGACAGATGAGACCAAAACTTAACGATGACTTTCGCGCGAAAACGTGGTGTATTGCTAACGAAAACTAATGTTAGTAGAATAACCGAACTAAACTTTTGCTATTCATTGGTACAGAAACCGACATTTCTTCACAAGACCAAAATATCGCATGTATTCGATGTTATAGCTTGTTGTAGCCCTTCATTGTTGAGATAGTTCAGAACTAAGAAAAGTCTAGTTCAGTTTTTCTATGGCTCTTCTTGTCGGTTATTCCTATGTCACTTTATGACTTAAATAATGAT
The DNA here is from genome assembly GCA_944470425.2 of Schistosoma bovis. Taxonomy (NCBI): domain Eukaryota; kingdom Metazoa; phylum Platyhelminthes; class Trematoda; order Strigeidida; family Schistosomatidae; genus Schistosoma; species Schistosoma bovis. Next base: position 45,622,886 of record OX103956.1, on the reverse strand, counting down.
CGAAATTGAAGTTATATGGAAAACTATTTGATCTGTACTACTGAAAGTTGAAGTAATCTTCTTATCATTTTAGTTAAATGGAACTGATTTCACGAATGGTTTATTTTCCTAGTATAACAATGATTAGATCTCTCTACTGAATTCTCGATTGTCTTATCTCTTTGTAGTATATGGTATTTTGATCATTTTAACCGGTATACCGGTTTACATACTCGGTTGTGCGTGGAGTCCTAAACCGAAATCATTTCAGGAAAAAATGAGTAAGTAATTTTGTCAAGTCACATTCCATATCACATAATTGAAATATTTTCGAACGTTTTCGGTCTAACTGACCTAACAGTTGTTGGTTTGTTTAGTCAGCTTCGAGTTACACACTTGTTTTATCTGAGGACTAGAGACACTACCTGGTTTCGCAAACGTAAATAAGTGTAACGGGTTTGCATATGCAATCTGATTCACCCATGTATATGTTGGAAAAGTGGTTAATGATTATATTTGGTTTCAGGAGAACTATATCATCTCAGCTATTTCGAATTCTGAATAACACAGCTAAACCATATGATGCAACTATGTAGATGCTCAAAACCCTTTTAACCTAATACAATTATACGTATTTTAACATTTGAGTAATTGACACTACTATACATTTTATGAATTTAATCAATTTTGGACAACACTTAGTGAACATGCATTCAATCACTTCTATGCTATCAACACTTGAGTTAAACGGAAAGAAATTGTGAGGCTTGAGTTAGGTATTAGATTTGAATAATTCAGTCTTCTGATTAGATCTCCAAATCTAAGTATAGATTTCTAATAACTGTTGCTATTTCAGGGATGTATACAAACATCTTATGTGTCAACTACTAATACACATGCCTTAATAAGCTCTAGGCAGTAGTTACTGGACTTTCATTTTCTTTACTGCGAAAATGTTTTTCAATTGTTATTAAACTAGAAAAGAGTTTCTTTCTCAAGTCAAATGATAATATTCATGCCTTAAACGAATGACACATGATGTTTCTTGTTAGGTCATCCATCGGTCAACAGATTGGCAATAATAAAATTTATCAGGACAGTGATAGTGAGGACAATAAGTTTCAATACAATAATCCAATAGTACAATAACATGTCAGATGGGATTTTTTGTGGATATTGTAGTGATTTTATTAAATGAGATCATGGGACCAATATATCCTGAGTTCGAATCTCGCGAAGTGGGATGGTAGATGTGCACTGGTGAGGAGTCCCGCATTAGGACTAGACAGCCGTCTGGTGTTTCTAGGTTTTGCATGGTGGTCTATCTTCAATTGACTCATGATCTCAACTATTAAAACCACTATAATATTCACACAAAGCCCCTTCTGATATTATTCAACACATGCTCACTGGTGACTGGCTTCAAGAGGTATTTCCTGGAGTTATAGTGAGAAGCAGTGACCAGTGGAGTTCAACTGGGTCTGTTGTGAGGTACTGACTCACTAAAGTCAGCGGTGGATATGTCGCTCAATTTCGTGAATTAGTTGAAGTTAGAATAGTTTACAACAAGTAACGGGAATAGTTTTTAATGTAAATATCGATTGTTTTTTAATGCATTACAAATGGGAAGAAATCGAATCTATTATATCTAGTGCTCGGATTATTAATATACCGCGTATAACTTGAGCATTTGTATGCTAGAACCCTCACAAGTCATCCAGTTCGTAAAGAGGCATGTTACACTACTGACCAATAGTGGCATGCCACGTTGATGTTCTAGAAGGCTCCACTGCATTCTGATTGGATAGTGCTCTTCGACTCCTCTAGGACCTCTGGAGGCACCGTCGTAGTTCTCAGAAGCCGTCCCAGCAAAATCTTCATATAACTTCCATTGATCTTAACAAGTTAATGCGTAATTGACCTGATGAAAACTATCATATGAGATAAAATCATTCCAAAGTGGTTGAAATGATTTGATGATGATGATTGAACAAGACAAACTTGCTTACGAATAGCTGAATTCAACATCATCGAATCAGTTGTAGATTTTGTTGATATTCTCCATCTTCTTCTTTGGTTGTTTGTTTGTTTTCATTCAATCTTTTGTTTATTTTTCCAGTAAACATCACGATTGGATTACAAAAACTTTTCCGTATTGTACCATCCAGTTGAAGATGAAAGATAAAGCATAGAATTATTGTGTATTGTTAACATTATTAAATAGTTATTTTATTGTGCTACCCGAACACTCACTTATTGTATAAATTCACCGTATACAAAAGGACAATGTAGCCTATTGATTAGTTTTCTGTTTTTTTTATCACCTTTTTTGTGAAATGCTACATTCACTTCATTTAAAAACAATGAAGCGATCAACGTTAATAACCGATGTCCGGTTGCTCTTCTTCTTGGACTGCAATAGTTTTGTACATTTTGTCTACTTGTGATTGAAATTTCTTTTTGATCATTCTATTCTTGTTTTGTTTTTTCATTTGAATTTTTATATTTTCAAAATTATTTTCCTAAAATTTTCTTGTGACTTGACTGGTGGTTACGTAATGGAGATTTTTAGGCATTGCTAATTGACGACACAACTCACTTATTTAGTTACGCCTGTTACTCTCAATGGAGCATAGGCTGCCGACCAATATACTACACAAAGTGTATATGATTTGATTCTGTATCCCTCTCTCTCTCTCCCTCTCCTTTTTCATGAGATTTAGGTAAACAAAATATATGTAAATTGTATGCAAACAATTGGTTTTCTTTATTCAATCTATGGTTATATGTATGATATTTGTAATGTCTGTGTTATTCTGTTCATGTTATATTTCAATGGAAATGAAGTTGCGACAGAATGCGCTATCCTAAACTATTATTAGTGTAGTCATCTGTAATTGTAATATTGCTCTAGTGTGTGTTGTTGGAGTAGTCAACTAGGAATGGTTTATATTCAGAGTGTTTGATGCAAACAGTTACTTGGCTGACGAACTTGTGAACAGGAGTCACCCAATTTGGCCTAGATGACTAAAGAAATAGAAAATCAAAAATTGCTTCAATCACTCATTTCCTGAGATATATATAAAAAAGACTGTAAGTATTAGGATTGGTGGCGTGAGTGTCATTGAAAGCGATAATTTTCGATGTTCGCTGACTTATAACGACAAAAACAACTACAGTGTCATCCCATGAGACTAAGATATATATCATTGCTACTGCGTAAACTACATAAATCCTGCTCAACAACAAATAACAATTTTGAGAGCTTCTAAACCAAATGGTGAAAGATGAATTTTATGGGAAACTTACCGAAGTTTTTCAAAAAGCTACGCACTTATACATAGTACTCATAGCAGGTGACTTTAATGCCTAGGTAGATTGCTTAAACAAAACGGAAAGACATTTAGGTGTGTATTTTGGTATTCCGAGTCAGCGAACAGATATTGGTGCTGGTCTGCTGAGACTGTGCTCAGACAACCGTTTACTTCTAACAAGCACTAGTTTAAGGTTTAAGGAGAGACATCGTCTAACATGGCGACCCGCTTCACCAAGCCAACGATAGACTTTAATAGACCATGTCCCAACAGTTACCGTTGGAGAAGCTCGATAGAATACTCCCGCTTGTTCTGGAATACGTGTTTAGACTCTGATCATGTTCTTATACGAGCGCTCATTTGCTTGCACCTCACTGGACTCAGTAAAGCCACATTTAGAAGACCCATTGGCGTTGAATTTGGGAATGATGGTAAATCAGTTGATAAAGCTGTGAGTGTTTATCGACTGAGATGGTTTGGCCACGTATTACTCATGACCGACCACCGATTACCGCGACGCGAAATGCTGACTAGTATTAGAGGCAGTTTGAAGAAAGTTAGGGGTGGCCAAACCAAAACGTTGTATCAGTTCACAAGGTCACTTACTTCTGGTCTGAGCCATGTTGGTAGACGCAGTCTACTTGGTTGGGGTCCACTCAACTATCGTAATCACTGGTTGGTGACTATGTGTGACATAGGTCAGAATCGATCACTATGGCGTAGGTGTATACACTCTTTGTCTACCCTTAAATCGTGAGGTCGAAATTGCTTTATTTCTACGAACTAATTCTTTCTTGCTCTATCGCATCCTTTGACGTTCATCTTGTTGTGCTGATGAGTAAAATGTGTCGACTTGTACCGATACATATATATGTCTGGTCTTTCGTTGTAGCTGACTGACTGACCATCTTCCACTTGAAGAGGAGTTTAGAAGATTGATGTGGATAAGACATAGATTGTGGAAACCATCAAACTGCATCACGCGGCAAACGCTTACTTGGGATTCTGTGTGCATATGTGCAGTTTACATTTGTGTTACCAATAAAATCTGTACACCAGAGACCAAAATTGTTTTCTCCAGTATGCACCTCTTATGAGTAGGTAACAAGCATATACTTGCTTTTTGTGTCGTGACTTACCAATAACAACTTCTCTGTAGAACGTTGAAGTTTATTGAGGAAATTATTATTATTTTGAAAAAGGATTTAAATTTGTAGTTTTCATCGTGGACAAACTTCATTTAGAAAATTACTGAAAATGATGCAATAAACAACTGATTCGTACCAATATGGACTAATATGGAATATGCACTACAGACAAAATAAAGGTTCTATGCTGTCGGACTTTTAATGGTATTTTGGCAAAGGTAATTTTATAATATAAATTATTTTTATCAGAAGGGGTTTGAGAAGATTTTAGAAATTTTCACAGATTGAAATCATGATTCAATTGAAGCTAGACCACCATGGAAAACCTAGGAGCACTGGACGTCCGTTTCGTCCTAGTGCGGGACTCCTCAGCAGTGCGCATTCAATTGTTATTATGGTTGTATCTCTATTACAACGGTATTATGTTTCAAAAGATAACTTCTTGCAAAAGTCAACAACAACAACACCAACAACGTTTACTAAATATCTTTCTATAGTAAAATGAATTTCTTATTGTAAAATAAGAGATAATTTATTACTGACAAAAAATAAAGAGTAATAAACCAGCTTATAAATAATAGACCAACTCAATCATATTTGTTATTCTATTAAATTCTTTTGTAAAGAATTCAGTTGGTATCATAACTAAAGTTCTAAGTAAAAAGTACATTTGATCTTTCTTTTTTTTTAAAAAAAAATAATATGCATAGTATTAGGCCATTGATGAACAGTAAACATTGTCTGAAGATAACCGCTAAAGATATTGAGGCAGTTATTAGTGAATAATAATAATATAATAATAAAGATTTATTAAAGAATGTTGACTGATGGTTTAGTTATAGTATGACCTAGAAAACAAAAAATAAAAAAAAAAATCGGCACTCTGTCATTAATAAGCATAATTATACAAAGATAAGACATAATCAACGGAACTTGTGCCATTATTTAATAAATACTATTGAATCGTGCCAAATAACAGTATAATATCGAATTTTCTAGTTAAATAAAATAACATGGAAGAAAGTATTGCCCGCTTACTTGTATTTAGTTTATGGTGACATATATTCAGTGATTTTTGTAACAACAAAAATAAAAACCACATTTTTGTTTCTTTAATTTGTCACACTTTATTTGTAACCACATTTTTATTCAATATCTGTTGTTTTGCTGTATCACTTGTTAGATAAGACAATGATAATTGTTTTGATGAATGATATACGATTTTACTACCGCATTGTTTAAAATATAGAACACTATCTACGTCGTTTGTTCTTCTGTTTTATTGGCCACCGTTTTGATTGAAGACTATAATAGTATTATAACATCAACGTTGGACTTTTGACGCGGATTACTATTGTATAATACTATTGAACTCCGTCTTCCTCATTACGTCATTGGTGTAGTCAATTGCAGAGGAACACCTGTCAATCAAGTGAACTCAGTTTGTAGTCGTTGTTCTCACGAGGCAGTTCACAAGTAACATTCATTCTATAGTAACTGTTAGTGTCTGTTTGCTTATTATACCTTTTGTATTGCTAACCGTATTTTGTTACCTTTGGTTTTACTAACGCACAGACATCTAGGTTTCTTTACTATTGATTTTTTTGGTATATCACTATTAACCTAGTGTATCAATATATTTTGTGCAAGTTCTTTTTGTTTGGGAACCACCACAAGTTAAAAAGAACTATTGATGAATTGGACATTTATTTTGTGCTAAACATTGATTCAAGCTATTAGAGAAATAAGATTTCAATTAGGTGATAGTCTATTATGTATGTTGCAGCGAATATGTTATTTAAATTTGACGAAGATGTAGAAAATAATTCGAAAACGTTTGGTGATTAATTCGGTTAGTGTGTAATTTTGAAGGATTGACAGTTGGAACAGTTGATGTGATGTCATTTCATATTCTGTGCCCCAAAATGCTCTGGTACGGCCGAGGGTGGGGAGAGTTCATTCTACCTCTTGAAATGCTTTCACATGGCCACGTGTACACAGCCACCGCCACAGAAGTCCTACTTACTGCCTTCTTGCGGACGGGGTGTTGGATACAAAGGGTTCAGCTAAGGGTGTTTGAAAACCCTGATTCCAAACTAATGGTGCACATGGGCTCCAGTATCCTGAGGGAACAAATGGCATATGAACCATTCGTTGGTCACCGGCTAACATGGGACTGCATCTCCTCACGATGTTCCACTGCCTTGTGGGTTAGACCTTTAGGTCGAAGGCTCGGGGTATGGTCCCCTAAAAAAACCACCTGCTCCGATCTGGCAATCCGTGAACTGTTCTAGCCCTCACACAAATCAAGGGACTTGTGTAGCGCATATGTATTCGGTGCCCATTTTTACCAATATTTATGTGTTCAAATAAATAAATAAACTAACATATTTTGTAAGTGGAAAATTTCCTCTCTCAGTCAATTCTTGTGTTTTGCACTCGATCTGTCAGATTGGTTTTTAATATCAGTTTGTTGATATATTTGAAATCAAATAGATAATTTTATCGCAAATGTAAATAATTTGAGCTGTGTTGTGTTATTCAAAACATTTCATTATTATTCTAGACTAGTTTTCCAAGATATTCTTTAAACATAGAGATTATCTCTGGAAATAACTTCGTGAATATGAAATTGATGCGTCTCGATTACTTAGTTATTAAATGTTTGTGTGTCTACTTGCGCTATTATAGTCAGTTTGATCTCTTGCTATTGGAAAAAACTGATAATTTCTGTATTGGTCAACAAAGTGTGTTTGAATTTTCAGTTATGTCGGATTAACCTGAATGTCGGGTATTTGAAAATTGAGTTAACACTCCTAAGACGCATCTTGCAGACATAAAATTTCGAGTTTATGTTCTATAACATAGATCAAAGACATGAATTGCATCAAGAAATGTTAAGATTCTTGACTGATATGACGATGTCTGAGAAGCTAAATGATAATTAGACTTTCACTGGTTATGGACCACTAACAATATACTGGAGGTCAAAATGATTCCTCACTCATTGAAACTTTTCAAAGACAGATAGCTTCATCTCAACATATTACGTAGTTAATTCATACAATTCGTGATTAAATCCTCACTCAAAGACTAAATTATATCACGCCAGATAGTGAAATCAATTGATATACTTTTCGAAATGTTTCTCTCTCGTTTTGGTACATACACGAAGGTGGTTGGCACTATTGTTGGCAAAGTCAAAGAGACAAAACTATTCCAGCTTAAATATCGCTTGCTATTTAAAAATGATAATAGTATTCATCCTCACAGAGTTAGTTTTATTGTTTATTAATCAGCAAGACTTAAAATACAACACAGCATACACCAATCTAATCACTATTGACGGAGAAGATTTGGAAGATGTAAAAACCTTTACGTATTTGGGCAGCATCATTGATGAACAGGGTGGATTCGATGCAAATGTGAAGGCACGGATCGGCAAAGCAAGGGCAGTATGTCCACAACTGAAGAACATCTGGAACTCAAAGCAACTGTCAACCAACACCAAGGTCAGGATTTTCAACACAAATGTCAAGACAGTTCTACTGTATGGGGCAGAAACCTGGAGAACTACAAAAGCCATCATCCAGAAGATAGAAGTGTTTATTAACAGTTGTCTACGTAAAATACTTCAGATCCATTGACCGGACACTATTAGCAACAACGTACTGTGGGAAAGAACAAACCAGATTCCAGTGGAGGAAGAAATCAGGAAGAAGCGCTGGAAGTGGATAGGACACATATTGAGGGGAGCACCCAACTGTGTCATAAGACAAGTCCTCCCATGAAATCCTCAAGGCCAAAATAGAAGAAGACTAAAGAACACATTATGCCGGGAAATGGAGACAGACGTGGGGAGAATGAACAAAAATTCTATAGAAGTAGAAAGAAAGGCCCAGAACAGAGTGAGTTGGAGAATGCTGGTCGGTGGCCAATGCTCCATTCGGAGTAACAGGCGCAAGTAAGTAGGTGAGTATCTTAGCAAGACCAAGTTTTCAATTCACATGAATTTACTTTAGTCAAATTAATCTCAAAGCGCATCGTTTTTACGAAAGTAATCTATCATCCCGACTCTCTGAGTAACCCTATCTGTAGCTCTTCTAAAGTTATGGACGGTACCAAGATCGGATGAAGGAGGATACTTGGGCATGAGGTCAACAACCCCATTTCATAGAAAAAAAACTTGCTTAAACATATCAATCACATTGAACAAATCAAAACATTTAAACTCTTTCCAGAGACTTGAAGGATCTTCATTCACAAGAAATACAACGAATCATGATGAAAGCCGAGATTCTTCGGAAGTCACAACCCCAATGTCCCTTCTGACAATTCGAACAACAATTCACATAGGTACATGGAATGTCCGCACAATGTGTGAGACCGGAAAGACCAACCAAACGGTTACCGAAATGAGCAGATGCAACTTGACAGTACTCAAAATAAGTGAAAACCATTGGACTCAAGCTAGACAGCAAAGGTTAGATTCATGAGAGTTGCTGCTGTACTCCGATCACGAATGAAAAAATGCTCCACACACTCAGGGAGTTGCGCTGATCTTGTCCAATGAAGCACGTATGTCACTCATTGGGTTGGGATCTCATGGACTCAGAATCATCAAAGCATCCTTCAAAACAAAGAAGGAAGGAATCACAATGGATGTTATCCAGTATTATGCACCCACCAATGACAGCAATGACGATCAAAAAAGCACTAAGTTCAACGTGTTATGAGGTTCTGGACTGCAACAAGCATCGTCATAAAGAATGGGTCTCTAACGAAACTCTGCACGATATTCAAGAAAGGACGAACAGGAAGACAAAAATCAACAACAGTCAAAGAAGGACAGAGAAAGTCGAGGCACAGAATGAATACAAAGAAGCAAACAGGCAAGTGAGGAAGTGCATTAGGGCCGACAAGCAGAAATACGTGGAAGACCTAGCAAGGACAGGAGATAAAGCTGTAAGAGAAGGAAATATGAAACAACTATATGACACAACGAAGAAAATAGTAGGAAAGTATTGTAAAACAGAAAGACCGGTCAAGGACAAAGAAGGCAAGATAATCATGGCGATTGAAGAACAGAGCAACAGATGGGTAGATCATTTTGAGGAACTCTTGAATAGACCAGTTCCATTAAATCCACCAGACAACGAAGCACCACACACAGACCTTCCCATAGATGTCACTCCACCAACAATCGAAGAAATGAGGATGTCCATTAGACAAGTCAGGAGTAGGAAGGCGGTAGGACCAGACAACATACCAGTTGAAGCAATGAAGTCAGATAGAGGGGTAACTGCAAACATGCTTCACGCTCTATTTAGGAAGAAACGAGATCTGAGCAAGTGTGCGAACTACAGAAGCATCGCACTACTGTCAGTACCGCGAAACGTTTCCAACAGTGTTGCTGAACCGGATGAAAGATCTGATAGACGCCCAACTCCGAGATCAACAGGTCGGATTCCGTAAGCTTCGGCCGTGCACAGGCAAAATAGCGACACTACGTATCATAGTTGAACGATCGATTGAATGCAATTCGCCACTATAAATCAACTTCATTGACTATGAGGAGTTTGACAATGTGCATAGGAGAACATCACGGAACTTTCTTCAACACAATAGAGTTCCTGAGAAGGTCGTCAACATTTTCCGAAATTCATACGACGGACCACACTGCCAGGTCGTATATGGAGGACAGCTGAAAGATGCACTTCAAGTAAGGACCAGAGTCAGATACGACTGTCTGCTCTCTTCCTTCCCCTTTCTTCTGGTGGTCGACTGGATTATGAAGACCTCGACATCCGATGGAAAACACGGCATACAATGGACCGCTCAGAACCAAATAGACGATTTGGACTTCGAAGATGACCTAGCCTTCTTATCCCATACAGCCAGTGTAACAGCACTCTCTGCATCAGTAGGCCTCAGCATACACAAGGGGAAAACCAAGGTCCTCAAATACAAAACGGAGAACACCAATCCAATCTCACTTGATGGCGAAACTATGTAAGATTTAGAATTCTTCACATACCTAGGAAGCATAATCAGTGAACAAGGAGGATCAGATGCAGATCTAAAGGCCAGGATTAACAAAACAAGGGCCGCATTTCTACAGTCGATGAACATATGGAACTCAAAACAACTGTCAACCAACATCAAAGTCAAAATATTGAATACGAATGTCAAGGCAGTTATACTGTATGGAGCTGAAACTTGAAAAACTACAACAACCATCATCAAGAAGGTACAAGTATTTGTAAATGGTTGTCTACGCAAGATACTCAAAATCCATTGACCGGATACCATCAGCAACAGACTTCTGTGGTAGGGAACAAACCAGCTACCAGCTGTAGAAGAAATCAGGAAAAGACGATGGAAATGGATAGTACATACACTACGCAAACCGTCGAACTGCATCACGAGACAAGCTCTAACTTGGAATCCTGAAGGAAGGCGGAAAATAGGAAGGCAAAACAATACATTACGTCGGGAAACAGAATCAGATATGAAAAGGATGAATAACAATTGTAAAGATCTGGAAAGGATTGCTTGGGACAAGGTTTGATGGAGAATGCTGGTGGACGGCCTATGCTCTTTCACGAGAAGTAACCAGCGTAAGTAAGTAAGTAAAGTTGTACATAGATGCTTAAGTGCATGGTGTTTGATTTTGATCTTTCTCCAGATTCTAAGCTTGTGAATTCCATATAATTTTGTTTTACTTCACTGATTTATATTTTATTAAATCGTATCTTAAATGCCCACTCTTTAATACAACTAATACAGTTACTGTCTCTACTATTCTGAGATCGTACCGAGATCGTGGTTACTGAGCGTAACCGGATTCGCGTGAGGTCACAATCGAAGTGTAAGAACAATAATGGAAGCACAATATGGCTGTCATTGGCACAGTTAAACAAGGAGCACATTAAAATAGTCACTGGCACAATTGGTTATCATAATAATTGTTTTCATTGAACCAATCGTGTTGTCGTGATGAAAGTAAGTCACTACAAGTTAATGGGATGTGGTGACTTGAACTGATATACACACGTACCAGGGTCTACGTTGTGTTTGACCGACTAAACGTGTTACACTTACTTACGAACATAAACCTGTTACTTCTCATGAGGTTACAGGATGCTAACAACGGATATGAAACCAATTAATGGGCCTTCCTTTCCAGTAGTTGTTACGTGCTTTCCATTGTCGTGACGTTCGCCTACAACTCCCACCCCATTTGTTTCTCGGTCTAAGCATTCTCTTTTAGTTTTGAGTATTCCAATTTAGGATTTGAGTTTTGATGCAGTTTGATCGTTTCTGCAATGTTTGTCCTACCCATATCTAGCGTCTTTTTCTAGTTTCCTCTTGAGCTAGTGGCTGCCCCCAAAAGCCCTGGTATGGCCGAGAGCGGAGTGGGTTCTCCCTCCCTCTCGAAATACTCTCACACGGCCACGCGTATACAGCCTCTGCCAGAAAAGTCCTACTCACTGCCTTCTCGTGGCAGGGGTGTTGTTTACGAAAATGAGAGGACGAGAAGCGAATGTCCGGCGCTTTAACCGGATTCCAAATCAATGGTGCACATGGGCTCCAGTATCCTGAGGGAACAAATGACGTATGAACCAATTTTCGGTCACCGGCTACCACCAGACTGCATCTCCTCACGATGCTTCACTGCCTTGTGGGTTAGACCTTTAGGTCGAAGGCTCGGGGTGTGGCCCCCTAAGAGAACCACCTGCTTCGGTTTGGGTACCCGGGCAGTATCACAGGCCACACACAATTAATGGGCTGAACTGTCTGTGATCATGGAAACTAATGCTCTTGCTACGACGAACATTCAAATGATTCAAATATTATTACTGCTACTATTATTATTATTATTTACTAAATCAATATTCACCCTCTTTTATTCCTACTCCGTCTATACTTTTTTTTCGACTTATACAGCAGCTCGTCTATGGTGGAAATTCGACTCTATCTAAACATTCTCGAGTCACTGTCCGGTTGAAAATTGTATGTTACGACCGAATACGAGGACTGAAGCAGTTTTTCTGAAACCACGTGCGCCATTCAAACTGGCTGCCTTCAACGTTCGCACATTTATGCAGGTTGGACAACAGATAGGGCTGGCTAAGTCTTTGGAAAGTCTTAATATTGATGTTTGTTGTCTATCCGAGACCCGTTTTCAAGACTCTGGTGAAGTACTGCAAATTCGATCTCCATCTGTCGCTTCGAAAAGCTTGTTTTAAGTGCGCTTATACAGGGACCCTGTGGCATATTCGTCTGGTCTTGCTGGCAACGTTCCAGTATTTCTCGTTTTGTCTTAGTGAACTTCGAATATCCCGGTCTATCCAGTGAATGGCCATGCTTCTTGTTATTTGGGACTGTTCAGGGTATATTCGACCAAGATACACTATTCAGAGCTTCTCAGTATTGAGATTTTGTCTCATCAGTACCCAGTAACATAAATTTTTCCTACATTCTCCTCTTACGGAGAAGAGTGCGAAACTCTCTGCCGAACAATGGTGGGTAGTTTCTCGGACCGCTTTGTGTGTCCAAGGGATGTGGGTTGCAATAACTCTAAAGTATAAATATCAAAATGCATCCCAGTCTGTTTAAATTATTGTCTCTGGCCATATCGTCCAATCTACTGAGCAAATAATATCTTGTATATTGCTTTCCAGACGTTACGTCTGATTTGAGCTGACGCGTGATCGTTTTCGAAAACTGTATGGAAGTCAAAGGTTGTAACTGCATGATCACATTTACCTGCGGTTGGCATGTAATCGATATTCGTGATGTCCTTTTATAAGATCTAATAAAGACGTTTCGGAGTCCGAGTTGTACCTAGTTACTTCATTCATAGGTTGTACTATAGTACATGTGATAACCTCATCAACTAGCTCCTACTCAAATGAATTTTCTGACAATTCAGTTCTCAAATTTTTCCAGTCTACCGTGAGTGCATTAAAGTCTGTTAGGATTAAGTTCCGACCACTTTTTTGACCAGGTATTCGCAATTCACAAATAATCGACCAAAGTCGTTCTTCAATTTTGTAGGTTCCCGGAGCAAAAACTCCCAAATAACAAACCAAAAGCAAAGAGAGCACCAAAATGTCCAAAAAATAGTGATATGAACACCACGTTCAAGAGTCCAATAAAACAATTACATCCAAAAACACAGCGAATTAGTAATGTATAAAAATAAAGGTTTTTAGCAGCTCAATGTCTTCAGTTCTCCCGCAACACATAGAGAAAATATAATGCAGCTCATGTGTAGACTAGGTTAACATGTAGGTTGATGAGGTATATAACAGTTTAAAAATCATAAACTTGGCCAAAAAAATAATTTCAAATTTAAGACTACTGATAGAACTTCAGTATGGAATATGATGACTTACAAAATTTTGATAAGAAGCTTCTGAAGTTAGCCTAGTGACATTTACAAATATATGACAAAGGCAACTGGAACTAAATGTCAAATATATTTTGAATTTAATATGCTTCATCTGTAAACAAACTTTTTCATACCAACATATTGCAGTATGAAGCTGTTGAAAAATATCTTATACCAAAAACGTTTAGAGTGGTTTGTATGAAATGTATACGGTTAATCCTAGTAAAAATGTATCCATCTTAAGTACAAAACTAGGAAATCATCCGGTAAAATAGTTAAACTCACCTGGATTATTTTTGGAATTTAGTCTATTCCACAGTTTCGACATATGTAAGGCCATTTGTGACGAGTAGTAATGATTCAAAGGAATCCAGATTATACACGCAGTATGGTAACTAATTTCAGGTTGCTTGGTGCCGTTGAACTTAGTGTCACTCACTCGAATAAGAACAAATGAATGAGTCCAGATAATTGTGTGGCTATCACTCTATGAACCATCTAAAATTACATTATGATTGGAGAGAATTTATAGCTTAAGCTCACCGTATGTTTCCGGAGTATTATCTTTGTTGTTTGGCAATGGAACTCGAAAATTGGAAATTAGGTAGGCAGTGGTCGGAAGTAAACATATCACAGGACCGTCCATAGTTTAATGTGGAGTGTAAAATTAAGTGAAGAAACAATATGAAGAATTAGGTTCAGATAACCATTCAGTCCTTGCTCACGTTGCAAGCAAGTGTCTATTTACATCATTTAAAGCCTATATTTACTAGAGCTTCAAATTTTAACAAATTTATTTCCCCGAAGCATGGAGATGCTATTAAAGCTCATTAATGAATCATCGTAGCTAATAATGTAGGTGATCAGTTGTTAGTATCGATTGAGCTAGTAAGTTATGAGTACTAATCAACATTAAAGCATGATAATACACGTGAGCAATAATGAGAGGAGTGGCAGAATGATGGGTTGACACGAGTAAAAATCGATCGACAAGGTTAAAGTAAAAATGAGGATTAATGACAGGCTGCACTTCATTGGTCGGGCTTACCGACGTGGAATGTAGGTCTACTTCACTATTGCTCTAATAATCGACCTAATCCCAAAATTGTAGACTTTTTCATTATATGACTACCTAATTTATAAGATCTTATGCGGGGATGACGTGCTTTTCCACACTGACTCGTTCTATTGAAACCATCACCAATATATGATGGGGAACACATTGAGGCTAAAAATAGAATAGTATATTATGAATAAAACAGACATTGTACACAAGAATGGCAATGCTTGCAAGGCTAAGACTTGCCATCTGATTAGTTGAATTAATTTTAATTGATGTTCCGTATTCCCTATAGTTAACCTCCCCTTCCTGTCCATTGTTGAATATTAGTCTTTTCAGTGATCATATGCTCGGATTCAAAGGTCGTGTGGTTACGGTCCAGTGCAACCAAATATCGGCTTTGGTTATAATGGCACCCACAGTCACATCAAACACATTGTGGGATTTCGAAAGTTTTTTGACGACTTGGTCAGCCCGGTGTTTCTCCTCCTGGAAACAGGTCTAGCCTTGCGATCGTAATTCTTGTGTATTTCCTACCGGATACGATTGAGAAGGCTAAGGACATAGGATGCTTCCTTTTCTGAGTTTTTATTTAGGACAGACCTCTTCGAAATAGGTCTTTTCTTCTTTGACCGATGTAAACCAGCTTCACATCAATTTGTGTCGACAGAGCGAGTTCTTTCCGATGTGGCTCGACTTCGCTTGCTTATACATCTTTTAGCAGCATTCGCCATAGAAATGACTTCGGTTCGCAAGCTATTTAAGTCCGAGCAGGACTGCTGAACCGTTTGAAAGCTGTAGGCGTTAGATCCCTGCAATCTTCGTGCTACCAACCTTTGCACTAGTCTCAATCCATGCCGCTTTCAACGGGATATCGACAACTCGGGTGTACGTAACCGCTTTTCTTGCACTACCCAACCATAAAACAAAGTTTTTAAAAAAGAATCTGGACATAAGCACTGGAGACGAAACTGGTTTATGGCCAAAACAGTAAATTGTTAGAACCAAAATGATAACAAACACGATAGGAAACAAAGTACTCAACAAACTATGTTTGAAACAACAACGTGAACGTGTTATCAGCAACCCCATACCGTAGAAAAACATTTTGTTGAAAAAATGCTAATCCGATTGAACAAATTAAACCGTTTCAAATCTTCCTCCGAGTTAAAGGAAAAATCATGAAGCCTCATGATGAAAGGAGAGATTTTTCGAAAGTCACAAGACCAATATCCTTTCCGAAAACCAGAGCAACAATATTTATAGGTACATGGATTATTCGGACAATGTGGCAAACCTGAAGGAGACCAGTCAATTAGGTACGCAATCAGGAAATACATCTTGGCAGTACTCGGAAGTATGAAATCATCCAATCCATATGATATATCTAATAACCTAAACAATAAACTCTTTCATTTAATTGCTTAAATATACATTGATCAACTCATTTCCAACTGTGAATCTATTCATATAATTGAGTCGATTAGCGTTCTGTTCAAAAGAGGTTAAAAATGTTCTCTTATCATGTTGAATGAGGCAATCGTGAATAGCTAGGATAAATTCGTTAATCACATTTCTCCATCAATGATTTACAGACCAGGAAATCAAACGGACTTGAAATAGAATCAAACCTGGCTGCTTAAAGTAGTATTTAAATCTCTCAATGAAAGGGAATTATTTCTGAAGAATGGACATAAGCCAAAGGTGTCGGGAGTTTTTGACCGTAAGGAATTGCAGTTTGAGGACCGTATGCAAGGAAGAGAGGCTGAAAAAGAACTAAAGCCAAGATTAGATACTGGCGAGATAGACCTAGAAATTGTACATTTTCGGGTGGTGAGGCTTCCATAAAGAAGGTACAAGAACTGGTGATTGGTTCTTTTTACTGGAGACCAAACTGTGAGGTGGATTTCGTCTTGCTAGACGGTTTCAACGCTTGGTCGTCAAATGGTCGATGTCTAATCTTGGGAGACTTCAATGCGTCCGTAGTAGGCTGGAAAAATCTGAGGAATGAGTTGTCGAAAATTCTTTCGGATAAAAACGCAGTTATCACGTGTACCCCAGTGCAACATGTGAAAGAAGCAACTAAGTATGACCCAGACTCCGAATCATCCTTACCAAATCTCATATTACCCATTATGGTGATGACGTCATAACACCATTTAAATGCCACCCCTGGGTCATAGTGACCATTAAGCTCTGGTCTTTGATTTCTACATACTTGTAAATAACAAGGATGTGTCACCCCAAACCAGACCAAGCGTCTGGAAAGCAAATATACATGATATTACACCTTCAGCATGCCTAGAATGCCCCATCGAAACGGCTCGAGATGTATTCGGAAATTTATATATCAAAGTCACTGCGCCGCAAATCTCTTGGACTACATCAAGGGGTCCGAGGAACCTCCTCCGTGGTTCAGCAAAGAGGTTTGCATCCTTCTCCGTAAGAAGAGAATAATGTGGGAGAGATTTCGGTTACTGGATGCTGAAGAGACAAAAGCTCATTTTCAGAAAGCTCGAAACATCTGTGCCTCGACCCTCTGCAGGTCTAGAAGATTGTATGAATAAAACTTTTTAAGAAGTCTATAGAACATCCAAAACGTTAATGCTCGTACATAAATCAGAGAATCAAAAGACGAGACATCGTCCCAGAAATACGGGGAGATAGCAGTGCTGCGTTATTAGTGGAGGACGATAATGGTAAAACTCAGTTATTCTCAAATTACTTCAGCAGTGTATGCACCGTAAAGATACGCTTCCCTTCAGCTTATTCAAACCCCCCCACACACTGTGACCATCAAAGAACTCGATTTCTTCGATCTGCTAAGTAAGCTTAATATTAGCAAATTCATGTGGCCCGATGAAATGCATCCTGTTACTAAAGGAATTAGCAAAGCTTTTCGTGAATCCTTTGGGCATAAATTTTGGTCTACTTGTAACCCACGGTAGATTACTAAAACACTGGAAGAATACCATAGTAGGTCCTATATTCAAAATGGGTGGGACGCAAACCTGATAACTATAGAGCCGTAAGCCGTACCAGAATGGTTGCTAAAATTTTAAAAAAGATTATTCGCAAGGAGTTGTCTTTTATTCTCGATGGAAAAAGGATACCTTCTCAAAAGCAGCATGGCTTTGTAGTGGTCGTCGAGTCGGGGTAGACTGTGTTCACCACTACAAGAAGACTACATGTCACTTACTAGATTGGATGCCTCCGTAGGCTAAATATCAGAAGGCAATCGAAGGTTGTAGTAAGACGTATTTGTTGGCGAGCTCGTGGTATCAGAAGAATACCGAGATCGTGCCAAAGCTTACAAGCGAAACTATTGAGCGTACACAAGTATAATGTTTCGAATTATTTGAATTATAGTATGAACTAAGAATCACAGCAATAACGTAATCGGATCAAGAAGTACTAAATAACCGCAAACGAATGTACTGTATTTAGAATTCGAAATCAAGCATTCAACAAGTAAAAAGGTACCATTAGTTCATTCAAACACCACAACGAGTTCGTGAAAAGTCACAGACAGCGGAAGAATGTGTGTTTTTAGTACACTTAAACAAACAGGTACAGTAAAACAATCACTGGTACAATTGGTTAAAACAATAGTTGTTTCCATTATGCCAATCGCGTTCTCTTCATAAAAGTAGGTCACCACAGGAGCTCCTCGCTAGAGAGGGTTTACAATTTAGATACGTTGCGATTTCGTTCGTGGGAATGATCGGCAAACGCGCGATTGTAGGACGAAAGTGTAGGCAGAACAGAAAACGATCGTTCATCCTGGAGTTGCCAACGAAGTTCTTTTACGTAAAATGGTACCAGGATAAACATTCTGTATTTGTTGCTCGAGTAAGCGTACCACACCACAGTAGTTTTTATCCAGAATCTGAGGATTGCGTTCGTAGGGGTCCGGACCAGAATGCGTTTCAGACGTAGGACGGAACCACGTTGTGCCAAGAAAACAGAAGCGACCATAAGAAACAGGTTCGAGACCATACGTATGCCAGACATATACTAAGCCAGAAAATCGACTGAATGCGTTGACAGGAGCGTGAGTGATCAGGCCAGCTTTCTCCAAGACTGGCTGAAGTCGACGGTATCAATAGAGCGATGGCCGGAGGCGTGGGCTCATGATAAAAAAATCAAAGCAGAAGAGAAGGATGGAGCACGCATGTAGTGTAGGCATATAGTCATATTCATTATCCGTTATTGATTGAGAGATTATTCGCGAAAGCATACGGGTAGGCGTACTCGGCGACCGGAACGTCAGACATTGGTCTCCTTCGTACCTCGTGAGACCGCAGTCTCATCCGAAGTCATGGGTGGCATAGTCTGCTGATCTGGACGTCAGACTAAAGTCTCGTCCGTAGATAGTGCAGATGACACGCGCTGTTGACCAAGATGTGAGAACGAGATCTCTGATTTATCTAGCGTGTGGTCCGAAGTAGATGTGCAGATCCCGCTAGTAGGTTTGACGGGTCTGACGTTGGGTCTCAACTCCTAAATTAGGGCACTGTCATTGACGTGTGCTGGCTTCAGACGATCAATGCTGACTATTTCGGCACAGCATTGCTGATCAACCTTGAAGCTCTTTTCATGACGGGAAATCGCGTGAAAAGGTCTTTCCTAAGGCTGTTGCAGAGGTTTGCGTACCGAATCTACTCGGATGAGAACATGTGAACAGGTAGATAACTCTCGGAGGAGACCGACCTGTCGATGCTGCGTTCGAGTTAACACCAGAGGCAGTTTTCGCACATATTCAGACAATCATTGGACGTAGTTCGATTTACAAAAATCGTAACTGCATAGCAGGAAGATCAAGCACCGGTAAAGTAACTGCATTCACTTGAATATGTGATAGAGCATCGGCAACATAGTTCGACTCGCCTTTAACGTGACGAAGGTCTTTTGTGAACTGAGAGATATAGTCCAAATGTCTGCACTCTCGTGATGAGTAGCGGTGAGACTTGGTATGCAGAGAATACGTTAAAGGCTTGTGGTCAATGAATAAGATGAAATGTCGACCTTCTACTGAGTGCCGGAAATGTTTGGTAGCACAGTAGGCAGTAGCAGTTCTCGACCAAAAGCGCTATATTTCGTCTCCGCGGCATTGGGACGTCGTGAGAAAAATTCGATGGGTTGCCAACTTCCGGAGTTGTTTTGTTGCATAATCCAATGAATTGACTGCTATACTAAGCGTGGCTGATGGGTCCGGATGAGCGAGAAGCCTGACTTACGCTAGAGTCGTTTTGATCTCTAGCAATGCAGTACGCGTGCCATCGTTCATTCTTAATTTGCGTGGGTTTCCGCGAAGTAAGTCGGGTAATGGTCGTAATAGTTCTGTTGCGCAAGCGATGAAACGTCAGTGGAAGTTAACCAAACCAAGAAATGGCTTCAGTTCTTTGAGTGTGAGCGGTACGGTGTACTCCATTATTGCACGTACTTTGTCCTCACAAGGTCAAATACCTTCTTGCCTAATAATGTGACCTGGGAATTTTAATTCCGGTTTACTTAGTTCATGTTTGTCCGGATTGACTTTTATTCCATTATCCGAAAGGCGCTGAAATAGAGTGTTGGATGCTGATACTGTCCATCTACGTTTGATGATGCGATTAACAGGTTATCAATAGAGACATGAACAAAATCTAAGTCTCGTACTATGCTTTCGATAAAACTTTGAAAAGTTTGAACAGCATTCCGTAATCCAAATTGCACTCGTGGGAATTCAAACAGACCGGAAGGAGTCGTGATAGCAGTTATCTTGATATTTTCCAGAGTGACCTGGTTCTGATGATGTGCTCCTACCAGATCAGTCTTAGAAAAAATAACCGTGCCCTTGAGTGACGCTGTGTATGTGGAGGATGGGGTAGTAATCAGGACGTGTAGCTACGTTTAGTTCTGGGTAGTCGCCTCACGTTCTCCAAATAACCCCATCCTTTTTGCGAATCATGTGGAGAAGTGGGGCCCAGGGAATGTAAGAACGAATAATACTAGTAGCTAGTAAAACGTCAAATCCACTTTTAGCGAAAGGGTTAGGCTTAGGGTTAGGGTAGTAATGAGTATCCCTTAGCGACCCAGCTTAGTTGAACAGTATCGATAGGTCGAGTGAGTTACCTGTCTACTTCAAGTGGAGAAATAGGGTGGTGAAATTAACTGATACAAATACAAAGTAGGAAAAATAAGGCTAACTGAACTTGAAGTCCATTTCGGTCTAGAAATGGAGAAAGCCTATGATGTCTGAGTGGGGCGCAGATGTGTTCGTATGTACTAGATCAGTGCTACTGAAGGCTTGGTCAAGCAGTTTTACGTATGTAATTCACCTGCCATGCATATTTCGGAAGGAAGACTGTTCCGTGTTATTGCATACTTGATGTGGAAGACGTTTTCCCGGTTTTTGATCTGTATTTCTCAACGTTGACCGTAGATACTTTGTTTCGAAGTTCGTATTCATCTGAATCTCGGGCAAGAACTATTTCAAATGTTGAATAAGTAAGGTTTTTGAGTAGTTTGAAGTAGACAATCAAATTAGACCTAAGACTTCTCTCCCAACGGGGTGCTATTCCTAAGATTTGGCATCGGGAACTGTAGTCAATGTTTGAATCAGTCTTTAGTATTTTGAGGGTGAAGTCTCGTTGTATTCCTTCCACCTTTAGTATATCAGATAGGCGTAGGTTGGAAAATAAGAACGAGCAGTATTCAACGATAGGTCTTACACAAACTTTGTAAAGAAGGATTTTAGACTCATTTTGATAGAAATTACGGAGAATGAAGCCAAGCAATTTCCTCATTTTGGATGCTTTGGCTGAGATGTGTTCAGAGAAATTAAGACTGTGTGAGTAATGTACCCTAGGTCGGTTACTGATGCCAGTCTGGGCAGTGTGTGGTTGTTAAGTGTTAGTTTTATTTTAAGAGACGTGTCTCGCATACACAAGCCGCCGCATTTCTCTGGGTTGAGCTCTAACCTCCAGCGTTTGCACCAGTTATCTACCATGTTGAGTTCATGTTGGATTGTTTACATAGTACCACGTACATTGCAAATGTCAGTTTTATAGATGACTTTTAATTCATCAGCGTAGAGGTAGGTCTTACCTGTGCTAAAGCACTTGCATATATTGTTGATGTAGATTATAAAGAGCAATGGACCCAAGCTAAACGCCACTGGCCATTGGTCGAGGTGTAGATTTTGTAGAGTTAATCTTGGTTATTTGGTATCTGTTTGTAAGAAAAGACTTGATCCATTGCAAAAGGGAATTTATAATTCCAATTGACTTAAGTCTTTTGACTAGGAGATTATGAGGTAATTTAACAAAGGCTTTCTTAATATCGAAGTATAGTATAATAACTAGTTTCTTCTGGTCCCGTATGCGAATAACCTCGTTTAAGAAGCCTATCAGACATGTACTGCATGACCTTGTTCGAATGAAGCCGTGTTCTGACAGGTCTATTAGATCTTCCTCAAGTTGGTGATCAGATAGTCGATTGTTTATCACTTTTTCCATTATGCGTGATATAACTGGAATGATATTTATAGGTCTGTAGTTTTCGTTCAGGTTTCTCAGCCCGGATTTGTGTTTGGGAAAGACATACGTTACCCTCCAGGTTTTGGGATGTGTACCTGTCTTTAAAGACAATATGTGTATTTTGAGTAATAGCATCTGTACGTCCGGTCCTGACATTTTATAAAAGATTGTAGGGCTGTCATCGAGGCCAGACTTCGCATTTGGCTTAAGGGTTTTAATGGCGGTATGTATACTCCCAATGTCGAAGTTTATGGTACTAAGATAATTTTTGTTGATGCACTTTATGTTGATATCTGGAGCGTTAGATGTATTCCCATTGTGGGAAAACCATTCATTTAACATTTCGCACATGACGGTTTGGTCACAATGCGTCTCTCCATCGTGCAGTAACGAGTGAAAATAAATCAATAGATGATGAATCTTGTCAAAAATGCAAGTAAAATTTCTTAAACCAGGAAGCAATTAATTCATCATCTTACTCGAACTTTTGTTCGCTCCTGTGTGAGTATTATGAATTTCACTGAAATGCAGCCTGAAGGGTGAAAATATTTTTCTACATCATTTGCTTTCAAATTACGATGGTTTTCTGTTATCAAAATCCACGGTAAGAAAAGTAAGTGAATGTGGATATATTTGGACCGATGATATATGTCTACAGTTCGGATCGTAGGAGCTAGAAAGAAACAGAAACAGTAGCACATCGATTATGAGTATCATGCATATGCTTTACACAAATGGTGATAAAGACGGTTGTTATGTGACCGTTAATCTCAATCTTTGATTAGTTACTTGTTACCAGGTGACTATTGTCACGTCCACGATTTTGCTCGTTCCCGTTGTTGAAGTACGGTATATCGATCTTTTTCCAATTTACGAACCCAAATTAACAATAGAACCAAACTTCAATCTAGGTACCAACGTTTATTTACAATTTACAAAGAGTCCACCCAAATATCGTTCTAACAACAATAATTATAACAATTACAAAACAACCTTGAATTTTGTAGGTTCCCATAGCAAAAACTCCCAAATACCAAACCACAGACAAAGAGAAACCAAAATGTCCGAAAACAGTGATATAAACAAACAAGTTCAGAAGTTGAGTGAAACAGATACATCCAAAAGCGCAGTGAAATTAATAATATTTAATATTAGGGTTTTAATCAGTCAAATGTCTTCAGTTCTCCCGTAACAGTATGTCATCTCAGCACATGACTACAATATCTATATAATAATAATAATAATAATTTATTCTCAAATAACGGTTTGTTACATGAGGCATGCCAGTTGACAGGCAAGATCAAATTGTTTTTCATAAGTACATTATCTTTTCCAAAATTCCGTGTATTCTCTAAAAGTTAGTGTATACAACATTTTAGTTATAAAGATTAAATAAAAATCATACAAAAGTCCAACGAATTTATGATGATAGAAAACATTAAATTTATAAAACTAAATAAACAACGTTATAACTTTCTATTTAAATCATTTTTATCAACAAAATAACAAGGTGACTTGAATATTTCTGCTTTTACAGTTTGTAGTTATTAAACTATTCAACAAGCAAATGTCATTTAAACTTACGATTTAAAAAAAAACAGCGAAGAAAAACAAGACAAACGAACCTAAACAACAACTAATTATTCAAATTAGTATGATGAAATAATTGCAACAGATACCAATCGATTATTACATAATGATGACATAAACGAAACGTGTTCCATTTATATTTCAACAGATTATATATCTCTTAATATTCTTTTAAATTCAGTAATGTTTCTTTAGTGATCATATGACCATATGACTTCTCGATTTATCAAAGATAGGTGTTTCGTTTTTTTTAAGAAAAAAGATGTTAACTATTAGACCAATAATCATCAAAATAACAAAAGGGTTCTTATCACGTAACAAAATTATGATGAAATTCATTGTGAATTTATAAAAAAATTTCAAATGAATTGATTTTGTAAGGCACTTAATGCAATGAAGTTAAAGAACATTGTCTTGGATTTTTGTGAAATGAACCATGATCCTAGATTTATTTTTTGCAATTCTGATCGTGAATGTGTAGTGGCATTGGGCAAAAACCACACATCCCTCAAAGCTGAACACTAGACTACTCAGAAAATAGATATTCAATATATAACGCGGAGAAATACCTAACGATGGAGAGAGAGCGAACAAGGAATTGAATTAATTATAGTTGATCGAATGGCATGGCTTGGCCATGTAGGCGTGGTCCTTGCGGAATGTTACCTTATACCTTTTATTCATATTAAATATATTGTTCTACCTTTAGCCTAAGCTTCTTCTCCATCTTGTTTTTGTAATTGTTACTATGTGGTGAGTTGTTGAAGATGATGATGTGACTTCCACGTAAGATCTTAAAGATTAGGCAGTTATATCACGACAAATCTACGATTTTAGGATTAGGTTTATTATTAGCACAGTACTAATATCATACTAGACCATAATTCTACAAATGTACAGTGTTAAAGTATCTGAAAATAAGAACAAACTAGCTACTGGATACTGCAGTGTTTTCGATAATAAATCAAATGATATAATACAGAATTGGAAGTATCCTTTAATACATCAACCTTCAAATACTTCGTATTTTAGTAATAATCTGGAGTTTACCAGTGACTAACTACTATATAGATAAGTCAGATGATCCGACAGGTAGTTATGATCAATGGTGTCCTGAGTTCAATGTAGTTTGAATTCTCAAATATGAATTGTTATGAACAACTAAGCTAAGTCGAAATGTTACCTTCAAACTTTGCAACCTTAATTCTATGTCAACTCAGAGACAAGTTCAAATGGAATAATGGTACGAATGTACAAAATATTAGTACATTGACTGACTTGTTTATTCTTATAATCGTTATTTGATATCTGACACCAACTGGGTCAGTCATGTTTTATTTAAGTGGTTTCATCCTGTACTGAAAGCTGCAGTGGAAAACAATATTCTTAATCTTGTCCATTCTAAATATTGCTCGTGATCAATTTAATCATGCATATACATTTTTGTATTTTAGGATGAGGATAATTAGACTGTAGTATGATGATGAAGTTAGTATTCAAGTGGCTCAAGTGGTTGTGGACCGAAAAGATTAAGTTTTCGCTTAACGGACTTCCGTGTCTTGTAGCACTGGATCACCGATACCTCCAGGCAGGAACCTAGGTAAATTGACGATAAAAGAAAAAGAAATTATTAAATTGTAATAAGATGTTATCCTTAGTCCTTAAGTATAGGTTTAGTTGCCTCTTAGAAGACTCCTGGGAAATCGCTTGGACTAGCTCAGCTGGCAGCGAATTCAAGCATTTGAGCACTCTTAAAGAGTAGAAGTTGTGTCTACAGTCCGTTCAGCTATGTTGTATCTCTGGTTTCGGGATGTTACCACATAGGTTTGTATTGGAGCTAAACTCAATTAGGCGTTTACGGGGATGTCTAGAAGCGGTAAGGATACTGCTAGCCATTAGGTCACCTCTAAGACTCCTATACTCTGATGGGTAAAGGTTTGGTGATTGGAGGCGCTCTTCATAAGGCTTGAATTTCGGTACCCGAACTGACTTTATGGCTCGCCATTGGATACTCACCAGAGTGTCCTTATCCTTTCGGAGTGAGTGAGGAAATACTATATTCCCGTATTCTAAATGAGGACGAACGATACCGTTGAAGGTTATATGGAAAGTTCTACCGTCAAACTGGCCAGAAATGCTCTTCAATATTATCAGTGCAAGGTTTGCTCGAAAGGCATTTTCGTCACAGTTAGCGTAAGACTTCATATCTTAGATTACCAGAACTCCTAAATATTTTCAACTTGGGATACTTCTAGAGAGGAGTTTCCTGTGCTGTAACTGTAGTCTTCAACATGTCTCAGGTGGGCTGCTTTACGCTTTGAAGTAATACGGGTAAGTCTGTTGTCATCTGCCCAACTTTGAAGTCGAGTCAGATTCTTCTGAAGTGCCAGTGCATCCTTCCGGTTGTGTATCTCTCCCTCCAAAGTTTCACGTCATCAGCATAAAAGTAATAAGTCAGACGATACCTGTTGTGGAAGATCGTTTGTATAAATCAAGAAAAGAAGAGGTCCTAGAACTGAACCCTGGGGGACCGACTAAGACATTCCATAGCCTGAGAAAAAGTGGAATTAACAACCACCTTAAAATATCTATTTTTAGATATGAAGTGGGCCAGTCAATTAGAGGTGCCACACTAAAAACAATGAAAGATTTTTGTCATTAGAGGTGTGCATGCGTTGAACACTCCAATTGACTGCAACGTTAACAAAAATGGTACGTCGAAGGATCTAATAGTACGGAATTAGTGGCAAGAGTTTTTTGGAGTGACTATATTGTTTCAGAGCTCAGGGCACTACGTGAGGTCGATTTCAGCCATCTTGCAAACGTCTATTTTTGTGCTGAATTTTTACTTTTCAAACATTGCTGCTAAAGTTGAAAATTTGTCATCTAAGTTCAGTTGCACAAATATATATATATATATATATATATTATGTGAGTAAAGACAAGCTCTGCAGAATGATCGCGTCTGAGAGGCTGAGCCATGCCATCCGATTTATTGAATTGAATTAAATTTTCCTGTGTTCTCCATTATTGACATTATCTTAGTGTCCATTGGTGAACATAAATTTTATCAGTAATTATATTCTTGGCTTTAAAGTTTCTGTGGTACGGTCCAAGGTCATTGAAAGTACACCTTGATGGTCTCGCTCAAATCAAAAGCTAAGCTCATGATAACGCTCACTGTTTCCTCAAAAACTGAATTCTGCCCACCTAGTGCTGCCTGATTATTTGAGAGTGATTTTCTGGCTGTGTTCAGCAGCTCAATTACCTCGACAATCATCTGAGACTTTGTACAGTAGCATCCTTTACACTAACAACATGATAGTGACTGGCAGCACATTTTAAACGCAGTCGGTGTGAGTCAGGTGCACACATTGCGACACATTTTATTGCAGTTGGCACATTAGATTTCATCATCGACAAGGAAATAGCAGTCAAGTCTGCCAAGGCGAAGTTTTACTCATGCCATTGACTTGTTTTGTGATCTCACATGAAGAACAACAGTGAAAACTGATCTATAGAAAAGTATCTTTTAAGGCTTGATAGTTGACAGACACTGAACACGAAAAAAGGTTTACGTATTACTGTACCTAGCAATAATAAAAAGTCCGAATTCAGCAATTACAAAAAGACATACTCAACGAGGAAAGAAAGATGCCAGTGCCCACTTATATTTCTGTACTCAAGAAGTACTGATGATAAATTCAGTTAAAGTGAAGACACTGGTCTCGATACGTAATTAAACGCTCAGTACTTTAAAATATACTCAAACGATATATACCACTGTCCATTTTAAACAGCTTGTGTTGTCGGAACCATTTGGAACCATTTATTTAAATGACTATCGTTTTTGTGTGACTGGAAATAAATTCAGTTCAGCTCCCTAGAAAGTTCATAATCAGGTGCTTAGGAAAGACGTGATCATGGTGTATTGTTTTATTCATACTTCACCGAATAGTCAGCTCATACGTCTCGCTAATATGTCACATTCAAAAGACATCCATTCACGCTAGAAAACTAAGGTGGTCGCACGAAACTTCACTAAACCATTTTCGTTATTCCGATCAGTAAGTTGTGTGACTTCCTATTGGGAGCCACATAAGTGCTTTCCTCAGGCGAATCTTCCAAAAGAATGCTCGAAGCTTAATTTAGCTCAGCAGGTACTAACGAAATTTACGCTGATTGTTGTTTATTGATCTCCAGTATTACTACCTCGATTGTTTGACCATTTATATTTTTCAACAATCAAACTTCTAGGATTATTTGGTTTGGACTTCGCAAGTGACTCAACTTGTTGTTTGAAGCTTCCACTTGTTTAAATTGTTGACGAAGTCTTTACAAAGTATTTATAACATATCGTGCACATCTGACGTTCCAATTGACATTAATAAGAGTCTCTCTTCGTTCTGATTGACAGTTTCTGGTAAGCCTCTTGATTTATAATTTCATTGTGTTTTTAATATGTGTTTATCATTTTTCATTCGGGAATTCGAAACGGTCTTGATCATGATTGAAAAATAGTGATCTGGAGTGGTTTTTCTTTGTCGATGTAAAACAGTACTAGAAGTTTCAGAACTTCGCATTTGATGCACCGAATTTCGACAATTTGTGAAACGATTTTCCACTTCGCTTGAGTCAGCTTGTAAAATGTTAGCGGCTAGTCAATCTTCATGGGTGTCTACAATGTTTCCATTTGAAAATAATGGGATGAAAGAGTAACCAGATGTTCAGCACGACAAACTGCAGTTGAGACTCCTTCAAGAGAAATAATGTTGAAGTCAATAAAACGAATAGTAAAAATAATGAAGCGAAAATAACAAATTGGAATTTAGGCAGCATTATCTTAGTACATAAAATGCGATTCCAGTAATTGTGAGGGGAAGTCCGTTGCACAGCGTATTGAAACGTCCAGCATTTTATTGTAAGTGCCCAATTAGGATGTTGACACCATTTTTTCGGACAGAAAATTTCAACACTTATCATTTCGTTGAGAAAAAATGGAATCGTACACTGAATTTATTCTGTATCGGTTTTTGAACCTTCAAGCATTGGGTACAGGAATGGTTGTTTCTGGAGAGAACAATCTCTTTGTTTTTAAAGCACGCCTAGGTGGACGTTTTGGGTAGTTTACGACTTGCCTTTCTTCATAATTTTCATCAGTTCGATGACTTGAAATATTTATTCAATAGTAATATCATAATCTTCAGTCTTCAAACACGAACATTGGAGGTCAAGTAACCTGCTTTTATTCTGGCAATCTGCAATGCTGTGAAAATCTGATCTCTGGACGTATCAAAGTGAGGTTCTGATACTACGCGTTCTGGTAGAGAACTCCAGCAACGCCTAAACCTTTTTCCCTTGTTGTATTGTAGGACACGAGCTGACCTTATACTGGCACCTTGTATTTTCAGTTATGATTTGGGTGTTAATATAACTTACCTTTTTGCTCCCACCAGCACTAATAATCTCTGAGGTCATAGCAAGAAGATTCACAAGCCGCGATCTAATAAGCCTAAAGTAGGGTCCCGCTTTTCTCATCGAGTAGTCAATGACTGGAACGCCTTACCCGAACAAGTGGTATCTGTTCTATAAGTGAATATTTTCAAGAAGAAGGTGGACCTTTGCCATAGGACTACATCTCCTATATTGGCTTGTGGATGAGACCTTCAGGTCGAAGGCTCCGGGTGTGGCCCCCTAAGAACACCACCTGCTTCGGTTTGGGGACTCGAGCAGTATCACAGCCCTCACACATATCATATGAGATTTGTGTGGTGCATATGTATTTGGTGTTTCGTACTAATGTTTATGTGTTCAAATAATAAATAATAATAAAATCGTCTTAAATGAAAAAAAACATCTGTTGACATGTTGTTTTTACCTTATATGTAGCTTATGGTTTATTTAAGATGTAATTAAAAATCATTTACCCATTATTTTTTTCAACTTCTGAGTGAAGCCTACTAAATCGTCAATACCTATGTCAGTTTTTTCTTAAATCCGTATTAAATGTATATTTTTTGTAATCTTGATTTAAATAGAAAATGTCTTCTACTTGTAAATATGTTACCTAAGGTGTCCAGTAGAACAACTCAGGGAATTACCTTTGGCAGTTAAAAGTCCACTGTGATGATCTATGGTGTTTCAGCTAGTTACTGTGTTTGTATATTTAAAGACAATTTACCGAATCACGGCTTTGTTTCACAAAATCAGTGAACTCATTAGAACCATAAATTTAAAGAAATGCTCAAATTAATTTTTTGCATCCGTAGTAAATATAAAATTCACTTCTGAAGTCCGTAATGTTATTAACTCCTCACATGTTTACTAAGAAACTGTCAGGGATGTATTAAAATAATTTTGAATACGAGTTACTATGCGGATTATTGATGCACATAAATACTGCACAGTATCTGTCAGAGCCTAAAGTGTAACATGCTCAGTCAGGTGTAAAATAAAATGTCGTAAATAAATGTCATTATAATTGTTAGTTTCCAAGTACAGTTATAAGTGAAATATTTGTTATTTTTACAGTTATGGGTACTGTATGAAGTGTTTTTCTCAGTTATTTGTAGAGATACCCACTTTTAATGTCATGAAAAATTTTATTGCTTTTTACATAAGTTCGTGTTTCTATTGTGCATAACACGTTTATATTAATCTAGATCACAAAAGTGCTTCTACTTTGTTCAAATGGTTTTTGATAGGGATATACAATTTGTTTACCAGGTTGGCTAAATCATAAATGCAATAGCTTAGTTACTGACTAAATTCACCCTACTTTTTCTAGTTAACCTTTTTTTCTGGAAAACTGGTTTACTATTAACTATGTGGATTTTTATCATTTGCAACACGAGCCTGTTTATAATGTTAAACTCAATAAACTGACAAGATGCGAACAGAATTCCCTGGTTATAAATATTCGTACTGTATTTATAAATGCATGCTGTGACTAAGAGTACTTGAATTATTATGCAAACAAGGAATCCCAGAAATGACGCAATTTAACAAAGAAGTACAAGGCAAACACGAATGAACGCATTGTATTTGGAATTCTAGATACTGCAGTCATCAGGCACAAAGGAGTCGTTAGTTCATACAATCACCAAACATACGCTTGCTTACACAAAACTTTTTTTCACGGTAAATAATTTTCTAGCCAAGGTCATTGTTCTTGTAGTCAATCCCAGATTTCACTACAAGCCACTATCTAGTGTTACTTAAAAATTTGTAACTTAATGGTTTAATGTAGCTACTCATCCAGTATACACATATTACAAAAGAGCACAATCAAAATTTGGTTCCCAAAACCGAGAAAAAGAAGGTACATACCCTTACAAATAAATATAAGTATTCTGAGAATGAGCTTAAAAGTCGCATGTTAAGTTTTCGTTGTCAATACCTAAAGATTAAATTATAACTGATAACTAGTAACTAGGCTCAGAATTATCTGTACTCCGTTCACTTGTTTGCGCCGAACAGTTCATATATATTTGGCGGACTGAGTTTTTTGAGACTCGGGTCAGCTGATTATTGAAAATCTAAAACAACAGGATATACCTTTTTTATCGAGAGATATTTTTGACAACCATGATTTCGAACTTGTTCGAAAAAATGTCTGTCGAAATAAAAATTTATTCAATTTATGTGGGTACAAATATGTTGTTTTTCGAAAACATGTATTTAGCCTAAACATAGCAGTATTTCCTCACCTTTTGTACTGAAAAATTGCACAAGCGTCAGTGTATCTAACTGGGTCAAAAGAGCAGTTGTCTTTGGAAAACCACCAATTTGTCTGAACTGAGATGTCTTAAGGTAATTTGATTGTATTACAGACCACATGTAGCTTCTCATTCATATTCTGGTTAAATGTCAAAGTTTATGGCTGGAGATATGATGGCTCAAAGTTTTACCATAAGTATTTGGCTTACGTTTTACTAACCTGATGTCATAATACCTCTATCGTCTTCGATTCCATCTCACTTGTATGATTGTGTTGTTCAAAATCAAAGTGGAAATAGTTTTCACTTTTTGATGAATTCTTGTGATTTTAAAGCTAATCTTATCTTACTTTGTGAAAGTTAAATCCCTGACAGCCATATGATTGAAGTCAAACATATTGTATGATCTGCGTTATTTTATTTAAAGTCGTTTGGCCACTTTGTACTACTGCAAGTGCGAATTATAATGTATTTTATATTGTAGTGGCATGGCAGAAAACAAGAAGTTGGATGATGACGTCACCGTTGTCGTAAATAAACCAGATGATGTAAAACTGAAGCGATCTATTGGTTTTGTAACCAGTATCACCATCATAGTAGGATCCATGATTGGCTCAGGAATATTTGTCAGTCCTACTGGTATTTTGCTGAATGTCAGAAGCATAGGAGCTAGTCTAATTATCTGGGCTGCATGTGGGATCTTCAGTATGCTCGGAGCGTACTGTTATGCAGAACTTGGCACGATAATAGAGCGATCTGGAGGGGATTATATTTATGTATATGAAGCATTTGGACCATTTATTGGATTTTTGCGTTTATGGATGGAAGTAATGGTCGTAAGACCTGGAACTATCGCTATTGTAGCTTTGACATTTGGGGAGTATGTTGTTGTACCTTTGTATCCAGACTGTCCACTGCCCTTTACGTTGATCAGGATTTTGGCGGTTTTATGTATTAGTATGTTTAAAAATATTTCCCTACAGCGTTTTTTCCATTTTATTTATTAAGATGTGCCGAAATATATTTTTGATAAGCGGAAAATGAAAGCAGTTGCTAAGATGAAGAAACTCGACAATGGTCCCCATCAAACGCAGTTTTATAACATAAAAATGACAAACACTGTTGGGTGAGAGTATAACAGTGCTGATGAACATAAAGCACTTGTAAGTAGCTACTTCGTTCCTTGAAATGGGTGACCTGAATCGTTCCATAAAAATTCGTTTGTTCTTTAAAGTTGAATAGAGTATAATTACATTTGGGAAAAATACCATAAATCCTGATTGTTTTCGACATTCTCGCCAAATGTATGTGATCTGTAGGGATTTTAACGCAAAACATGTACGACAGAAGAATGATGAATGAAATTAATGGTGGACTGAAACCAGTGAAATTGAATAAAAGTTGTTTGAGTGATAAGTGATAAGTGCAGAAAGTGTCGAAATGTGAATAAACGAAATACGAATCAGAAAGTGAAAAACTGACGACAGTTAAATTATGAGTTGTGAGTAAATAAAGGAAAACTGAGAAGTGTTAATTTCTGGTGACTGTGTGCCTTCAATCGTAAATTGTGGTTTTGACAGATTTGCAAAATGACAACGATTTAATCATAATTAATGCCAGATGAATTCAAATGTATCACATCAGTAAACATTCTGTTTATTTTTTGACACTTTAAATATTTTGATTAGTTGGCTTATAGATCTCAATACTACTGGTAGTTAATAATCTGTAACTTCAGTAAACTGTTTGGGATAAATAATATATTCTAGTCATTGTTTACATAGTAAACGGTTCGTTTATTATCTAATTACCTGTCAAACTAAAAGTATCAATGGAATCGATATGTGATAAATTAATTTGATAATAAGATACTGGAAGAAGTTCACTTAGAAGAAGGTTATGTAGTTTTTCAATGGAATACCTGGATGTACTGGACGTCCGTTTTGCCTTATGATTGGACTCCTTAACAGTGCGTATCCACGATCCCGTCTCACGAGATCTGAGCCCAAGACCTATCAATCTCGAGCGCGAGCGCCTAAGCACTAGATCACTGAGCCGATCGGCATCCAACGGTGTTAATGTCTAAATTCAACCAATCCACGAATTTGAGCGACACATTTACCATTGTCTTTAGTGAGTTACTATTTCACAATAGTTTGCTGTTTTCATTATTACTGATGATTTTTCATCTGAAAATGTTTAGAACGATCACACTGATGATATTTTAATGGACATTTCCTAATTTATTGTCATCTTGTTTCATTTTGCTTAGCATTTTTAAGCTTCGCAAATTCGTTTTCAATCAAATTTTCAACCAGAATACAAGATATATTTACACTTGCGAAACTTGCCGCTCTTATAATGATCATAGTAACCGGATTTGTACAGATCGGATTTGGTAAATTAATTATATCATTATTTAAAATTATTTTAATTGCCTTTTGTTATCTATAATAATTAGAGTCGGTTTTGTTTTGTGATTTTTGTTGGACCATGAGTGGTTCAATCTTGACATGAAGATTTTATTGATGTGTGGATCATTCAGGAGTTTCTCATTTCAGATGAAGTGGTTATTTATTCTCCTGTTCCCTGAGCAACGTGTTGTTTGTTCTTTCACGTTCACGTGTTCCTTTAGGATTCCAAGTGACTAGCTACTTATAAATACTTCTACGTTTTTCATGATGGTTGCAGTAGTTCTCCAAGTTTCAGCTCCATACAGTAAAACTGTCCTGACGTTCGTCTTGAAGGCTTTGACTAATATTGGTTGACAGTTGTTTTGAGTTCCATATGTTTTTCAACTGTAGGAATGCTGTCCTTACTTTGCCAATCCTCGCTTTTACGTCTGCATCGGATCCACCACGTTCATCGACGATGATGCTCAAGTTAGACACATGAAAGATTCCACCTGTTACAGAGTTTCTTCGTCAAGTGTGATTTGATTGGTGTTCTCCTTATTGTATTTGAGGATCTTACTTGTTCCTCTTTGTATTTTGCGACCTGCTAATGTTGAGGCTGGTGCAGCATTAGTTGTCATCATCTGCATTAGTCGGTATGCATGGGATAGAAGAGGTAGGTCATCTGAGAAGTCTGAATCATCTTGTAGCATCCAAGTCGTCCATTGTATTCCGTGCTTCTCCTCAGATGTTAAGGTCTTCATAATCCAGTCAACCACCAGAAGAAAGAGGAAAGGAGGGAGCGAACAGCCTTGTTGTTCGTCATGTGAATTGCGTATGATGCTGGCAATCTTCTCAGGTGCACATTAGTATCGAAGAAGTTTCCATAAACTTTGCTTATCCACGTTATCAAATGCTCTTGCATACTCAGGGAAGGAAATGTATAGTGATGAATTCCATTTAATCGATGGTTCAAAAATGATGAGTATTTTAGCGAGTTAGTCGGTATCCGACGGATTATCAGCCTGTTGATCTCGAAGTTGAGTGTCTACTGAATATTTCATTTGAATCAACAATTTGCCATAAAATACTGGTAGAAAAATTCACTTCATTTCTGATGACTAATTAATGATTCAATATTTGTTTAAAAAAAGTTAACTTGTTTAGTCTGTACATCTGTTGTGTAAATTACATTCTCCTTTTCAGGTGTTTCCAATTGCTGTTAGTAATTCACTGTGATTTATCTCTTCTAAGCGACTGACTAGGATTTATAATCTCTATGTATTTGTGATTGTAATCACTGTTTATGCCATGATATATTTATTTAGTTAGTAAATTCATTTAGGTATCTCCCATTGTACTTTATTGCTTAACTTCTTTTAGGTCGTTATGAAGAGCTGGAAGAACCTTTTGTTGATTCGGACTGGAGTCCTGGTAAAATAGCTAATGCATTTTACAGTGGCTTATTTGCTTATGCTGGCTGGAATTACTTAAATTGTATGATTGAAGAAATGAAGAACCCCAGGAAACATTTGCCCATAGCAATTGTGGTATCGTGCTTACTAGTGACTCTAGTTTACACAGCTGCTAATGTAGCCTATGTGACAGTCGTACCAGTTGCAGAGATTTTGAGTACAAGAGCTGTGGCTGTGGTAGGTGGAATAGTAATTTTGTTGGTATACTGATGCTTTTAATCAATTTTCCTATAAACCGAGAATTTTATTAATGTATTTTCTCCTTTCAAGATCACACCATTTTGGACAGTTCAATACCTTCTTTATTTTAGTTATTGTCTCGTGCAATACAAACGGGGTTTGTAGAGGTGTCTATTTAACAGACTTGATCGTATTTGTACAAGTGACGACATTGATGATGATGTTAGGTTGCTAAATAAAACATTAACGGAAACTGGATATCTTCTGAGATTCATGCATCACCTTACCATTTATAGGTGACTCAAGTAGCCTTTTATTGAAACAAATACCTAAGTCAGCCATTAATAAGACATATTACGCAGCGAAGGTCATTACCGAGAAAACAACAAGGTTCATGTCTCATCGAAAACCTAGAAGACAAGAAAACGATTGAGCCACATCCCACTGTGTTTACCAATTTAAATGTGTTTGTGATCGCACACGAACATAAGTACTAATAGTGATCTTAAAACTAGGTTGTGTGAACTTGTACCCAAATGTCTGGAGAAACAAATAAAATCAAATGACCCAATAGGAATAGAGGATAAACATCCATCATCCCTTATTGCTAAAAACACATATTTGAAACAGGTCATAAGATTGATCTTACTCGGTTTTTGTGGTTTTGTACAAAAGTGCAAATGGGTGTATACTAAGGTTTATTGATGCCTTAGCTATACGAAAATTCGAATCCCCTCTGTGTATTCAAATACAGTTTGTGCTCACCACAAACTTATCCTGGTAATATTAGCTTATTGTCCAGAGTGATGAGGTTTCAAATTGTTTCCACATTATTCCGTTATTATTCCTCATTTCCTCTTACCCTCCATTTCTGGTCTATTTGACTTTTATTTTTATATACAAATGTTTTTGATAAGTATATGTGATCAGATTGTTCGAAATGTTTTGCGCTAATATATCACATCGTTCTGATACTCTTCAGCGTCTTATTACACTATTGAAATTACTGAATAAGTTGGATTTACTTTGAAACCATTTTTTCCGTTTACTTACAAAAACAGACATTTGCTAATAGAATATACGGAATGTTTTGGTGGATAATGCCAATATTTGTTGCTTGTTCAACGTTTGGGAGTGCTAACGGAACTATATTAACTACATCGAGAATATTTGTTGCTGCTAGTCAGCTCAAACAAATGCCAGCGTTTGTCAGTTACTTGCACACGGATCGATTAACACCTATTCCGGCTGTTCTGTTTACTGTGAGTTCCCTGCAAAACACTACTTTCGTCAAACATAAATAGATAATAAAAAGTATTTGCATCCTTACAAATCAGTTAGTATGTTTTAAATGTGAACATTTGATGTCTAATTTGGAACAATGTCGAATATGTTTAAACTGGTTGTAGGATGACATTTAATGATCATAAGTTTGAAATTGTGTTTGGATATTCAGAAAAATATCCGAAAAATTATTTCATGAAGTCTAACGCTATCCTTTGAACTTGAGATAGTATCATTTTCCTACTGGTCGATATTTTACAATGTTATTTTCTATTTTATGGTATGATGTGGTCTGCTTGATTGGTATATAAACAGGGTATGTTTGAAATATAATGATTCATATCTCCGAGGCTGAGACTTGCGTTCTGGACTCAACTGGCTGGACTAGACAGGGAAGCGGGACCAATCATAACCCTAGGCCGTTCCTACGTGTTTGCGCGTCTTTGCTCCGATCGATAATTCGCTGTCCTCTAGTCTGCCGTCACAGCCATAGCAAATTGTAATTAGATTGTGGGTCATTTTGACAATAATGGCTTTGTAGTAATTGAAACACACCAAGATCAATGATTTTCATTTTACAGTTTGAAAGAAGACTACGAATGAAAACATAGTTTAGACAAACTTTAATTGGTGAAGATGAAATACAAGTTTGAAAAGAGACATGAAACCTTTGAAAATTAACTTCAAATCTACATGATAGATTGTCCCAAATCTTTGTTTCTAATCATGTAATTGTGTATAGGGTTGAACGTTTTAGCTGATGAGGAGTTTTAAAATAAAGTAATGAAATCATTTTAAACTTTAAATCTTACTGTTACTGATCTGTTCAAAGTTCAACTAAATAATTATTGGTGGCTTTATGTAATATTATGTTTTGGGTACAATACAGAAATATCAGCACGAAGGATCTTAACAAGTTTCCCTTTCTTATTTCTTGATCGAACGTTGTGATAAATGTTGAGTAGTTGCCAGTTATATGTTAGCAGTTCAGGACTCGACATTTGAATAATCTACATTGTTTTCGATGCATATTGCTAGCAACCACGATGTCTCTGATTGAGTTTAGTGTATGTATTGTGATTCTATTGCTTATTTTTAACTTTTACTGATTACTGTTTTAGTGTATCGTATCAATAATTTACTTGCTTGCTGGAGATATTTTCACACTTATGAATTATATGGGTTTTGTTCAATGGTTGGCAATCGGTCTTTGTGTTCTGATTGTAGTAATTTTCAGAATTACTCGTCCTAATATTCAACGTCCGGTTAAGGTAAATTAAAATTTCTGAAACGGTTTTGCGATATTATTCCTTAAGATTATATGATTGTAATGAGAAAGTGGTTTTATGGAGATTGTAGTAATTTAATAATTGAATTGATGAGTCAATGGAAGCTAGTCCACGGTGGAGGTGGCGTAATTTCGTGGATTGGTTGAATTTAGACATTAACATCATAGCATGCCTGCTCAGTGGCCTAAAGCGTAAGTGTTCACATGAGAATATTATATTCTGGATCGAGGATGCTCACTGCTGAGGAGTCCCACACTTGCATGGTTGTCTAGCTGCAATGAACTCATGAATTCAATTAATAATTTATTATATGATTGCATAAAATTGTTATTAATCATGACTAGTTCTAGTTAACTTTTCTTTTGAACAAGTTTATTAATTTGTACAATGTAAGCATTGGATTGTTATGTTAGCTTTTGCGTCAATTTAGCACTACATCACTACTTTTTCTATTTACCCGTAGACTTCTGCTGGAAGATTCGTTCTGTGCGGTGTTGAAATTAGACATTAGTTTTATGAACTGACATAAAATTAGAAAAATCTTTTTAAAGCTGTTACGTTGATGAAACTTTTGAAGCAAAGCATTAAAATCGTTTGAAATCATTGAAAAGATCTTTTCTACTATTGATGTAGTGAACAAGAACACACGTGGGGACAGTCGAATGTAATTTGATGCAACATAACAGAACATCTTAGTAAAATCTGAGAACCATACAATGAATACTTCATTTGCAAAATGTCAATCAATCGTCATAGACTTCTTTGTTTCTGCATTTCCTTACCAATCGCTTTCTGTTCCCATTCAATTCTCCTTGATCTTCTCGACCTTCAGCTGCCAGACACTCTATTCCTGACTTGAGTTATATATTACTTATGTCGATATACGTAGCACACGCCGCGCTACCATCTAATTCAATATTTTCAACTATTACTAATACTACTACTATATCATAGAATTTTTATTCTTTCATTATCTATATTTATTACAGGCTCCTTTAATATTCGCCATTATCTACTTAGTAGTTACTGCATCTCTGTTAATTTTCTCTTTTTATGGATCACCTCAAGAATCATGTAGGTCATTTGTTATAAATTATGTTCTATAAATTCGTATGTTTACTTTCTGAATGTAGGAATGACAGTTCGTTATATTATTCAACTATGAATATGGAGATTGAATTTCACACAACAAACTAATCAGCCATAATCTCATAAGTGACTACCTACCTTCGAGTTAGTTAGTAATTTGTGAGGTACTGAGTTGAAATGCCGACAGATGAGATCATAACGTAACGATGACTTTCGCGCAGAATCGTGGTGTATTGCTAACGAAAACTAATGTTAGTAGAATAACCGAACTAATCTTTTGCTATTCAATGGTACAGAAACCGACATTTCTTCACAAGACCAAAATATCGCATGTATTCGATGTTATAGCTTGTTGTAGCCCTTCATTGTTGAGATAATTCAGAACTAAGAAAAATCTAGTTCAGTTTTCCTATGGCTCTTCTTGTCGGTTATTCCTATGTCACTTTATGACTTAAATAATGATCGAAATTGAAGTTTTATGGAAAACTATCTGACCTGTACTACTGTAAGATGAAGTAATCTCATCATTTTAGTTAAATGGGACTGATTTCACGAATGGTTTATTTTCCTAATATAACAATGATTACACCTCTCTACTGAATTCTCGATTGTCTTATCTCTTTGTAGTATATGGTATTTTGATCATTTTAACCGGTATACCGGTTTACATACTCGGTTGTGCGTGGAGTCCTAAACCGAAATCATTTCAGGAAAAAATGAGTAAGTAATTTTGTCAAGTCACATTCCATATCACATAATTGAAATATTTTCGAACGTGTTCGGTCTAACGGACCTATCGGTTATTGGTTTGTTTAGTCAGCTTCGAGTTACACACTTGTTTTATCTGAGGAGTAGAGACACTACCTGGTTTCGCAAACGTAAATAAGTGTTACGGGTTTGCATATGCAATCTGATTCACCCATGTATATGTTGGAAAAGTGGTTAATGATTATATTTGGTTTCAGGAGAACTATATCATCTCAGCTATTTCGAATTCTGAATAACACAGCTAAACCATATGATGCAACTATGTAGATGCCCAAAACCCTTTTAACCTAATACAATTATACATACTTTAACATTTGAGTAATTGATAATATTCATGCTTTAAACGAATGACACATGATGTTTCTTATTAGGTCATCCATCGGTCAACAGATTGGCAATAATAACAAAAATAAAATTTATCAGAACAGTGATAGTGAGGACAATAAGTTTCAATACAACAATCCAATAGTACAATAACATGTCAGATGGGATTTTTTGTGGATAATGTTGTAATTTTAGTAGTTGAGATCATGAGACCAATAGATCCTGAGTTCGAATCTCGCGGAGTGGGATCGTAGATGTGCACTGGTGAGGAGTCCCGCATTAGGACTAGACAGCCTTCTAGTGTTTCTAGGTTTTGCATGGTGGTCTATCTTCAATTGACTCATGATCTCAACTATTAAAACCACTATAATATTCACACAAAGCCCCTTCTGATATTATTCAACACATGCTCATGGTGACTGGCTTCAAGAGGTATTTCCTGGAGTTATAGTGAGAAGCAGTGACCAGTGGAGTTCAACTGGGTATGTTGTGAGGTAGTAACTCACTAAAGTCAGGGGTGGATATGTCGCTCAATTTCGTGAATTAGTTGAAGTTAGAATAGTTTACAACAAGTAACGGGAATAGTTTTTAATGTAAATATCGATTGTTTTTTAATGCAATACAAATGGGAAGAAATCGAATCTATTATATCTAGTGCTCTGATTCTTAATATACCGCGTATAAATTGAGCACTCGAATGCTAGAACCCTCACAAGTCAACCAGTTCGTAAAGAGGCATGTTACACTACTGACCATTAGTGGCATGCCACGTTGATGTTCTAGAAGGTTCCATTGCATTCTGATTGGATAGTACTCTTCGACTCCTGTAGGACCTCCGGAGGCTCCGTCGTAGTTCTCAGAAGCCGTCCCAGCAAAATCTTCATATAACTTCCATTGATCTTAACAAGTTAATGTGTAATTGACCTGATGAAAACTATCATATGAGATAAAATCATTCCAAAGTTGTTGAAATGATTTGATGATGATGATGATTGAACTAGACAAACTTGCTTACGAATAGCTGAATTCAACATCATCGAATCAGTTGTATATTTTGTTGATATTCTCCATCTTCTTCTTTAGTTATTTGTTTGTTTGTTTTCATTCAATCCTTTGTTTATTTTTCCAGTAAACATCACGATTGGATTACAAAAACTTTTCCGTATTGTACCATCCAGTTGAAGATGAAAGATAAAGCATAGAATTATTGTGTATTGTTAACATTGTTAAATAGTCATTTTTTTGTGCTACCCGAACACTCACTTATTGTATAAATTCACCGTATGCAAAAAGATAATGTAGCCTATTGATTAGTTTTCTGTTTTTTTATCATCTTTTCTGTGAAATGCTACATTCACTTCATTTAAAAACGATGAAGCGATCAACGTTGATAACCGATGTCCGGTTGCTCTTCTTCTTGGACTGCAATAGTTTTGTACATTTTGTCTACTTGTGATTGAAATTTCTTTTTGATCATTCTATTCTTGTTTTGTTTTTTCATTTGAATTTTTATATTTTCAAAATTATTTTCCTAAACTTTTCTTGTGACTTGACTGGTGGTTACGTAATGGAGAGTTTTGGGCATTGCTAATTGACGACGCAACTTACTTACTTAGTTACGCCTGTTACTCTCAATGGAGCATAGACTACCGACCAATATACTACACAAAGTGTATATGATTTGATTCTGTATCTTCCTCTCTCTCCCTCTCCTTTTTCATGAGATTTAGGTAAACAAAATATATGTAAATTGTATGCAAACAATTGGTTTTCTTTATTCAATCTATGGTTATATGTATGATATTTGTAATGTCTGTGTTATTCTGTTCATGTTATATTTCAATTGAAATGAAGTTGCAACAGAACACGCTATCCTAAACTATTATTAGTGTAATCACCTGTAATTGTAATATTGCCCTAGTGTGTGTTGTTGGAGTAGTCAACTAGGAATGGTTAATGTTCAGAGTGTTTGATGCAAACAGTTACTTGGCTGACGAACTTGTGAACAGGAGTCACCCGAATTGGCCTAGATGACTAACGAAATAGAAAATCAAAAATTGCTTCAATCACTCATTTCCTGAGATATATATAAAAAAGACTGTAAGTATTAAGATTGGTGGCATGAGTGTCATTGAAAGCGATAATTTTCGATGTTCGCTTACTTATAATGACAAAAACAACTACAGTGTCATCCCATGAGACTAAGATATATATCATTG
Organism: Schistosoma bovis; assembly: GCA_944470425.2. Taxonomy (NCBI): domain Eukaryota; kingdom Metazoa; phylum Platyhelminthes; class Trematoda; order Strigeidida; family Schistosomatidae; genus Schistosoma; species Schistosoma bovis. Next base: position 45,580,133 of record OX103956.1, on the reverse strand, counting down.
CTACTGCGTAAACTACATAAATCCTGCTCAACAACAAATAACAATTTTGAGAGCTTCTAAACCAAATGGTGAAAGATTAATTTTATGGGAAGCTTACCGAAGTTTTTCAAAAAGCTACGCACTTATACATAGTACTCATAGCAGGTGACTTTAATGCCTAGGTAGATTGCTTAAACCAAACGGAAAGACATTTGGGTGTGTATTTTGGTATTCCGAGTCAGCGAACAGATATTGGTGATGGTCTGCTGCAACTGTGCTCAGACAACCGTTTACTTCTAACAAGCACTAGTTTAAGGTTTAAGGAGAGACATCGTCTAACATGGCGACCCGCTTCACCAAGCCAACGATAGACTTTAATAGACCATGTTCCAACAGTTACCGTTGGAGAAGCTCGATAGAATACTCCCGCTTGTTCTAAATTACGTGTTTAGACTCCCGTCATGCTCTAATACGAGCACGCATTTGCTTTCACCCCACTGGCGTCGAATTCAGTGAATCATTGCAAATCAGTTGATGAGGTTGTGTTCGAAAACTCGACTCCAAGCCATTGGTGCACACGAGCTCCAGTATCCTGTAGGAACAAATGGCGCGTGAGCCAATTATACGCCACTAGCTACCATAGGACTGCATCTCCTTACGTAGCTCCACTGCCTTGTGGATCAGACCTTTAGGTCGAAAGCTCAAGATGTGGCTCAATCATTACGAACGTTAAGACTATATGGAGCTGGAAGTTGGAGAACCACCATCAAGATAGTACAAATATTTATAAATTGTTGTCTACGCAAGATACTCAATATCCGTTGGCCAGATACCATCAGCCTCTGCCTACTGTAGAAAAAAACAAACCAGCCTCCAGCTGAAGAGGAAATTTGGAAAAGACGTTGGAAGTGGTTAGGACGTACATTGTGGAAGTTATCAAACTGCATCACGAGGCAAGAACTAACTTGAAATCCTGGAGTGAAACGGATAAAAGGAATACCAAAGAAACACAGTGAGTCGAGTATTGGATGAATAGAGACTGGAACGGATTGTTCAGGACAAAGTTCGATGTAGAATGGTGATGGTTGGCTTATGATTCTACATGTAGGATTTAATTTATCCTACAGATATTCTACTAAAACTGTAAACGCCACACTGGCGACCACAAAGTATATGTGAAAGCTATAGTCAGAACAAGGACATCTGGGTTTGAAAACTTTATCTGTTTTTAAACGTAAAATTAACAATTTGATCAGTACAATAATGAAAGGAATTATACTCATCAAGTGGAACGCACAAACACACCGACCAGTATTGCCTGTATTATCGAAATAAATAGACATTTTGAGTCACGCTAATATAATAGGATAATAACGTCATTCAATTGGCAGGTTACATGCGACAGGGATAGACTACAGATAAATCATTCCAGATTGACGTGGTGGAAGCTTGACAACAACGATTTGATTGGGTGGTCATGGACATAACTAACAGATGGTGGAGAAGATTTGTAGCTCAGGTGGATGATTTTGGTGGTGTTTTGTTCTCTGAGCTGGATGGTTTGGTCGTGGAGCTTTCATCGTTCTTCTGAACGACATCATCAGCACAAACTTCAGGTAGAAGGTGACTTATTCTATTTCATTGTGATTATTGACCCATATTGCCTTGATTGGTTTAACATTTTCGTATAAATATTCATGTATAGCCTGATGACGGTCTAATTGAAAACAATATTCTTCGCTTATATGTGCTGTTCTAAGGAAAATATAATCAAACATCAAAATTATCGAATATAAATAGATAACTTACTTACTTACGCTTGTGTACTCCTCGTGAAGGAGCATAGGCCACTCACCAGCATTCTCCATCCAACCCTGTCCTGGGCAATCCTTTCTAGCTCCTTCCAGTTGTTATTCATCCTTTTCATATCTGCTTCTATTTCCCGACGTAAATAAATAAACCTGAACTGATCATTCCATTCTATCTATATCATATTAACTAATCAATAGATAATACATTCAACGGTTGAAATCAGTTATCTTATCTAAATATGTTAACCAATTGACTGGAGCATTAAAATAACACAAACTTTCAATTCCTCTTTGGAATCATTCTTTTATCTTATTTATTTATCTTCATTTTATGCATATTGTGACATATCAAAAATTATATGTTTTTCTTAATATTCTACTGACCGATGACAATATATGGTGAATGAAATATCTTCTTCTCACACTACTTACGTATACACACAATCTGTTATGTTAACACTTTTCGTTTCACATCACATATCTCTTACACACTAATGTAAATACATACTTTAACGTTGATTGGATGACCTATTCAGTATACAGTAAACAAGAGAACCATGTACCTATCTATATTCGATAATTTTGTTGTTTGATTATATTTTCCTTGAAAAAGCTTGAACCAGATTACCAGGCAAAACGTTGGATTTACTTCAAATTCATTCGCTGAGATTTTACAAATACAACATTCTCTTCTTTAATGAATCAAACTTTACGTTCACTACCACACATCACCTTTCTTTTAAAGTGTGTAGGTAGTTATTTGGTCCCATATTCATATAAAAAGGATGATAATCATTATAACACCACATCTCACCTCCTCACGAAACAATATTGCGTCTTTATGTCTCAATATCATGACCGAATTTCACGTTCCCAATTTGTACTATCATCCCATATCTCACAGTTCGATCATTATTTGTGAGTATTAGGGGCTACACACTGACATATAATTTGAGTCATTTCATCAGGTGGCTTTGAATTGCATTAATAATACGATATACATTCCTTTTGCTTTTCACATTAAAATAAATAAGGCCGTTGTTACAATTATCAGATAAATTTGCATTGATATATGTAATTAACACATGTGACTCATCAAGGCTCGATTCAACTGCAAAACAATCAAATAGAAGATATGCATCTGACTCGTACTCATTAAGATAATCTTAGACTCGATTAAGATTTACTGACTGTACAAACTTCATATCTGGGCAAACTGGTTCTCTGACTGGTTCGGGAAAACTTTCTATCCTTTCTGATTCATCATACTACTGAGTAGGGACTTTACTCAATGTATATCGGTCGTGAGAATATCTGACATCTGATACATTAACATCAGAAATGTGACTAGAATTTGACTCATTCGGAACATATGTGTTACACACATTAGGAATAATACTAGAGATAAACGAATTATGAGGAAAAATAACATCTGATGCGACAGAATCAGGATTGTATTCAGATTTCAACACATTTCAAACTTCTTCCTCACATTCAACTAAGATTTCATTTGAAATAAATAAGTCATTAAAACAAATCACATCTGAATTCCGATCAGAATTTGATGCGCTGGCGTCATATCTCTCACGTATTTGTAAATAATTTCATTAGAAACAAATAAATTTGGTAAAATGATATCATGAATCCGATCAGAGTATGATTCATTTGAAACATTATTCTCACAACGATTGAGGACGTCACTCAACATAGTTAACTCATTAGAGTGATCGAAATCCAACATCGAAACATTTGAATATTGTCCATTTTCTTCAGGATACTGATAATTTTCCTTTGATTTTGCACAAATTGATCTAGTTTTACTTCCAAAGTATCCAATTCTGATTATTCGTAAACACCTCCCTTCGCCGTTAGGAAAAGATATTGTCAAGACAGTACGCAGCTCGGTCCTATCATACTTGATCAATAGCGGTCATGTAGTAGATAGAAATAAGTCGTTTAAAATTATTCATCGCATTCCTACTAGTTTTTCTTATGGTTTTCTATTTTGTCTCTTACATATAGCAGAAGCTATAGGAATTCGAGCCAACAATCCAAGTCTTTGTGTTCATAAGAGATTTGTAACACTCTTATCTCTCCCTTGGTCTTAATAAATGATTTCATTTATTATTACTTCCCATACTCTTTCTTCGTTTATTTTTCTTCATACCCTCACATCCTTTTCTTTTCTCAAATAAACACTTCATGGTCCAATTATCGGAACACCTCTTGTTACGTAATCTTATAATCTTTCTATGAATGTTATATTTTTCTAATCGTTGACCTATTTCCCATTATGTAACATTGATTCAAGCCTTTATTATTCTTTTCACAGATTGAAATCATGAGTCAGTTGAAGCTAGACCACCATTGAAAACCTGGAAGCACTGGACGGCCGTTTCGTCCTAGTATGGGACTCCTCAGCAGTGCGCATCCACGATCCCTCACCACGCGGGGCTCGAACCCAGGACCTACTGGTTTCGTGCGCGAGCACTTAACCATTAGACCACTGAGCCGGCATCCAACGGTGTTAATGTCTAACTTCAACCAATCCCCGAAGTTGCGCCACCATATACCATTGTCTTCAGTGAGCTGATATCTCACAACAGACCTGGTTGTACTCCACTGGTAACGGCTTCCCACTAGAACTCCAGGAGTATCTCTTGAAGTCAGTCACTGGTGAGCAGATGATTATTATCAGAACGGGTTTGTGGAGATTTTTAGAAATTTTCACAGACTGAAATCATGAGTCAGTTGAAGCTAGACCACCATTATTCTTATCACAACTAATACACTTGTCATCACACTACAAATTTGCAATTTTCACTTATTTATGTAATCTATTCCAATGTTATGATCATTGACTCATAAACTACCTTGATTGGTTTAATAATTTCGTATATGTATATAAATATTACGGTATGACAGGGTAAAGCCTGATGAGGATTTAATAGAAAACAATATTGTTCGCTTATATCTATGTTGTTCATAATCACCTTAAATCAGGTTATTATTAATAATAATTGATTAAATTGATTAACTAATGAATTCTAAGATGTTGACAATGATTTGGGAATTCAATGAAACATAATTATAAAGAATAATTCACATTACATCGTGTAATTGGTAATTCATCGATATGCATAAAAAGACTATGAAGTGAATGGCTTATTACAATGCTCATAACATACATATCGGCGAGCTCTAAATATGTCATGTCCAGTAGCATCAGGTCTCACTTTGAGTGTGATGCCTTTAAACGACCAAGCTGGAATCTAGTGTTTTATATTGACCACTTTTGTCAATTCTCCATTTAACAAAACCATAACTGAATCTCATTTACATTTCTAATTTATTTCACTGATGGTTTGTCATAACCGTTTCTTATTACTGAATAGTTTCTAATATTTCACCAAAGACTTTAACACACCACATACAGTTTTGAATACCAGTGCACTAAGAGGTTACATAGGTGAACAACATTATTAATGACATAAAGAACAGTTACTCTCATTACAAAACTATCAACAGGACCGCTTTGAAGATCGGAAAATTTACTAGTAATAACACAGATATCAGATAATGAATAATAATTTTGATGATGATTGTTATAACATGATAAATTGAATTTGACATTGAAATCACACTAGAGGAAGCATCGAATTGGTAATAAATATTTTCAAGGTAAGCCATTAAAAAAAAGTAGAAAGCTGATTTGTACAGCTAGATATTATCATCACTGAAAGAGAAGAGATTGAACTAATTTCTTTAGCAAGAATACTTCAGATTTATCAATATGCACATGACAAAGAACTTGGCGATTCTATCTAGATGCAAACAAGTAATAATGACTAGCTTTAAATGCCAAGAAAAGTGATTGTTTATTTAATTTGTAACCTATACACATGGTCACTATTATTAGTAGACAACAATGGTAGAGAACATTTGCAGCTCAGGTGAATGCATGTGGACAATTGTGGACTCATATTCGATTGGGAAATTGTTGAGAGGGCAATTCTAAAAACACAAGAGAATTTTTAGAATCTTGATACTCTGGTCAATAAGCAAACACATTGAATCAATTTTTCAGAAAAACGATGGACAAATATAGGATTGAGAATAAAATAAAGAAGTAAACAATGATTGGTTAAAGGTCAACAATAACTAATCAAGATCGATGTCAGCTGGGCAAGCTGTAAGTCAAATGTGGAGAAATTCAAACACTTCACTTCTACTTGAAGTTTCTGCTGATGATGTCGTTCAGAATGACGGTCGAATCTTTACGATCAAACCATCCAGCTCAGCAAACAAAACTCCATCAAAAAGTAGCCACTAGTTCAATGCATTTCTTACCCTTGACGTTTACAAAATCAAATTAATTAGTGGTTATATGAACTTATTAATCATATTTATAATGTCGATTTTAACGTTTATTTAAAGGGTCAATATGTGATCTTGAAGCAATTTTGCATTTAATGACTGTCACAACTAATATTGTGCAGTGTTTTAGTCAAATGATTCATTTTCATAGATTATTCATGTTATGGGTTTTTTAATTGAACTGATCATTATGATCATGAATAATAGTGAAGAGAAATGATGATCATGATGTCAGTGTTTCATGTTAAAGTATTGTTAGTTCACATAATCCATACTTAGCAGATATGATTAGAAATTTTAATCAATAAATTTAAGTTTTCTGATTAAGGTATTCAGAGACAAGGTTTTGGAATATAATGCTAATGAACAAATTTTGCTTAGTTATTAAACACGTATATCTATTTTGGTGATAATTAAAGTCTCATAATTACTATTGTAGTGAAAGAGAACACAGATGAGTATAACCGATTATTTTCAGCATGAAATTACAGAGTTACTTGGTGAAATAGAAAAAACCATACTTCAATTCATTATTTGCAAAATGTTCAATAACTGTCTCAGACTTCATTGTTCCTGCATTTCCATATCGATGGCTTTCTGTTCCCGTTCTTTGCTCTTCGATCTTTCCAATCTTCTGTTGCCGGACATTCTATTCCTGACTAGCGTTATATACTACTACTTATGTCGACATAAGTAGCACACACCATACTAACATTTTATCTAATTTCAGTTATCGAACATTTATATTTGACATATCATGATATAGAGGTATATCTAGACATGAATGGACGGCCGTTTAGTATATGACAACATTATTTTTGACAATTCTGGTTATTTACTTCAGGAAATCAAGGATCGCTGTACTTGACAAAACATTGTAATAAATTAATTAAAAATTATCTGATTATAAATTTGATTTGTATGCGGTATTGTCTTCATTACTAACACTAACTACATATAATTCATGATGAGATTTTTTATTTACATGATACTGAATCCCAAAAGTTCTTGATTCACTCCTTCACTGAGTTTGTCAATTAGCGGATATGAATTAGCAAGAATAAAAATCCACTTCAAATTTAAACACGGGAATTTATCAATCTTAACGAATCTGTATGTGGTGGCGCAACTTCGTGGATTGGTTGAAGTTAGACATTAACACCGTTGGATGCCGGCTCAGTGGTCTAATGGTCAAGTGCTCGCGCGCGGAACCAGTAGGTCCTGGGTTCGAATCCCGCGTGGTGCGGGATCGTGGATGCGCACTGCTGAGGAGTCCCATACTAGAACGAAACGGCCGTCCAGTGCTTCCAGGTTTTCAATGGTGGTCTAGCTTCAACTGACTCATGATTTAAATCTGTGAGAATCTGTTTGTGTTATAAATTGTGCTCTGTGTTCTATTAATGTATGACGTGATGATACCGCCAATTAGAGAACAGTGATTTATCGACTGGACCGATGACGCATAAAAACAAGTACGAGCAGTCTAGAGTCTTTACCGGTCCTCCTTCCCACCTAGCCCTGCCCGCTTTTTGAGTCCAGAACATCAATCTCAGCCTCTGCGATATGAATCATTCATTTCAAACATACTGGGTTTATATACCAACCAAACAGACCGCATCCTACCATAACATAGAAAACAGTATTCGTACGAGATTTAGCCAAAATGACTGTGAACGTAGGAGACTTTAATTCATGGACTGGGCATGACTCATGAATAATAAATCGTATAATAATAGTCCATAGGTCAAAAAGCTTATGATAAGAGGAACATGAATGTGAGCAGCATAGTTACTTAACAATTATACGATAGAAATATACGTAAAGTGTTAGTCCAGAAATAGATTCCAACAGGCACCATTCAGTATGGTGCTCAGTGAAATTTTCCAACATCTCGAGATATCTGGCTAGATTCATTTACGGAAAGCCTACATCTGACAGTGTTATGCTGGAGGGATTATTCCACACTCATATTCTGATTCTAGGATACATCGATCTTCCTCAAGTCAAGTTCTCTTAACATGTACATCGGAGGTGAAAATTCAACCTCATTTACATTTTGGGATTATTCGAAAATGGGAGGTTACCAACTCAGTGGAGAAGCATTCAGACAACCTCTCAATCCTGTCTACTTTTGGGAAAATGTGATCATGCCGTCATAGCCTTCAGTTTTGTCGCCAAAAATGAGCCGCAACATCCCAGTAACAACAGGTGTTACAGTTTCAAACGATTGGATGTGTCACCTTTACAGGGCAACCTACAGCAGGTGGACGTCTCATTCCACCCCCAACTGGACGTGGGCGCTCATTGGGATTCCTTATTCCGTTATGCAAGCTGGTTAACATTTCACCAGTTTTCAGACGAGGTATCAAGTCAAGGTTTATTGGTTAACTTAATTTATACCTAAATATTAGACCTCATATGGTCAGAGTAAACGTCCCTTTTTCTCAGACTACTGAATGTCCTAATGTGGTTTCTCAGTGTTCAGTACTAAAACGTCCTTTTATTTAATTCGGATAAATGACGTTCCTTAGCAAGTATAGTCTGATTCATCGCTTTTCGCTGATGATGTGAAATTTCGTATACAAGTTTTAAACCAAGAAGATAACATGGAACTTCGGGAGGATATGACCCGACTTCGAAGTTTTTCGAGTGATGACCCACTTTATTTTTGGCATCTAAAAGTGTACAGAAGTTCATCTGAGACTTGTTTAGAAAACGCCTGCAACTTAAGTAACTCACCTCGAGAGATACTCCAAGTTGTAAAAGATCTAGTAGTGCCAGTACTCTACGATCTAAAGTCTCACGTTAACCGCGGCGAAATATAGTATTGAATAAAGCCATTGATAATAATAATAAGGACGGAAGGCCTACGGCCTATGTTATTCCTTTTCTGGTATGCTTCGCTGGGTAATTATGTAGTGGCATTAGACCATAACCACACAATTATCTGGATTCTTCCGTTTGTTCTGATCCGAGCGAGTGGCAAAAACCTCAACAGCATCAAGTACCCTGGAATTAATTGCCATACTGCAAGTTTTATTCTGGATACTTTTGGATCACCACTACTCCTCACGAATGGCGTTATATATGTCGTCTACTGAATAATCTAATTTTTCAAAAAAAACCCAGGCGAGTTCAATTATTTTACTTAATAATTTTTTGTACTTAACATGTATATGTTTCCCAGTTGCTTTTGCCATATATTTGCAAGTGTCCCTAGGCTAAATGCAGTAACTTCCTATGGAATATTTATAACGCGTTGTAGCGGTAAATAAATCCCCAAAATAAATAGCTCTGTACGTTTTCGACATTGGATGCTGACCATATGTTTTAGTGGACTCATCTAGCTGAAGGCGCTCGGTCAGGCATCCGCACCAGATCACGTGTGGTAACGCCGTGCTCAACATCTACCGCAATCGCTAGCCAGATTAGATCAGAGAATTCCGATATATTGGTTGTCGCCAAATACACTCCTCCGATCTCCTCGACTCAGTCTTTTGATTTCTCTGGGTGGGAACGAAATATATTAGAAGGTGTCACTGGTAAAAGCGTTTCCAAACACTGAATACCTGTGACATCATCATTGGTGAGACCGACGTGATCTGGTACACCTAATTGCAACTGTGAGTCTGTTCCTTTTTTGGATTTTTATATATCATTGCTTTTTTTTTGAGGTCTCAACTTCGTACACGCGTATGTTGACGACTGTCTAATCGCAAGTCCGGACAGAGAAACACATCTCAAGCATCTGGATCTTGTTTTAGAACGACTACAAAAACGTTCAGAAATGCCAAATTGGAACCGACTCATTAAACTTTCTGGGACACACTATCGATGCTCAAGGTATCCGACCCCTTAGAACCAAAGTGGCGGCCATTCTGGATTACCCAGAACCGACCACCGTCAAGCAATTACACACGTTTAACGGCCTCGTAAGTTTCTATAGACGTTTCATACGGAAATGCGCATTACTCATTAATCCTCTGACCGACCAACTTCGTGGAAATGCGAAATCCATTAATTTGGACGACACTGCACGAAAAGCATTCTCCACAGTTAAGGAACTGATTGCCAAAGCAACAATGCTCGCACATCAGGACACCCGAGCACCCATTAGCATCGCAGTAGACGCATCCGACTCGGCAATCGGAGGAGTCTTACAACAATGGGCTAACAACTCCTGGCAACCCTTGGCATTTTTTTCTAGAAGGTTGCTAGACACCGAATCGAGGTACAGCACATTCGGTAGGGAACTCCTAGCTATGTACTGTGCTGTACGACATTTCCAACACTACATCGAAGGTCGTGAATTCACTCTTTTCACGGATTATAAACCGCTCACTTTCTCGTTAAGCTCTCCTTCAGACAAGTACTCTCCCCGTGAGTCTCGACAACTGGACTACATTTCGCAGTTTACTTCAGATATTCAACACATCTCTGGAGCAAACAATGTAGTTGCAGACGCCTTATCTCGCATAACCTCCTTGAACAGTTTCCAAGGAATCGACCTTCTTAAACTCGCCGAGCTTCGGAAAGAAGACACTGATCTTCAGCACGAGTTATCGTCAACAACCCTTAAACTACACATCAAACAGATGGGAACAAGTAAGGAAACCTTACTTTGTGACACATCTACAGGTAGGGATCGCCCAATCGTGCCGAAACATTATCGACGCAATGTCTTCAATACATTGCACAAACTTTCTCATCCAGGTGTTCGTACAACCATCAAGCTTATAGCAGAACGGTTTCGCCGGCCTGGCATGAATAAAGACGTGAGGGATTGGGCACGCTCCTGTGTAAGCTGACAAAAATCTAAGGTTGTCAGACACAATAAATGTCCTTTAGGCTCATTTAAAACTCCCGATGCTCGTTTCGACCATGTTCATCTGGATTTGGTAGGACCTTTACCAGATTCAAATGGATACTCTTATCTCTTAACCTGCGTTGACCGTTTCACTCGATGGCCAGAAGCAGTACCTATCAAGGACATCACTGCTGAGACAGTGGCCCGTACCTTCGTCGAACGATGGGTAGCAAACTTCGGCTGCCCATCAACCATCACTACAGATCGCGGACGTCAGTTTGAATCTGAACTTTTCCGTCGTCTGACCATACTTTTAGGAATCACTCGCTTCCGAACGACCGCCTACCATCCACAAGCAAACGGGTTGGTAGAACGTTTTCACCGACAACTGAAAGCTTCACTATCAGCTGCAAACGTTTCACAGTGGACCGACGGTCTTCCACTCGTCTTACTAGGTATCCGCAATGCAGTGAAAGCTGACATTGGATACACTGCGGCTCAACTCGTTTATAGAACGACACTTCGACTTCCAGGAGAATTCGTGGATCCTTCGTCCTCTTCAATGAACTTGGATCTAACCTCCTAAACGAACAGGCTTACAAACGCAATGCGTTCAGTTAAACCTGCTTCCACTCGACCTCAATCAACCGACGTTTTCGTGCAACCTGACTTACGATATAGTACACACGTTTTCGTTCGTCGAGACTCGCATCGACGACCATTCGAATCAGCATACGAAGGACCTTTCAAAGTTCTTCAACGTGAATCTAAGTACTATATAGTCGATAAGAACGGAATAAACGATAGCATCAGCATCGATCGCTTAAAAGCAGCGTATTTAGAAGGAAATCCTATTCTTGTCGACTTTCCTTCGGTACAATCGCACCACACGACTCGTTCACTCATAATTCCTCAACCGACAACCAACACTAGCGATGATACTCCAAATGTATCTGAAAATAAACCTAAAACGACGCGTTCTGGAAGAAGAGTAAGATTTCCAGAACATTTAAACGACTACTGCACGTAAGGCACTACTCAACATTTTATATTATCTCGAATTTTCTTTTTACGATATGTAATATCTAAAAAAACAATTTTAATATGCCTATATATTTATATTTTTTTTAAAAAAAACAAAACAAAACATAAAAAACATTTTTTTAACGCTATTACGTGTGCTTGAGTTTATTTTCCATTTTTTCGCCGACAATGTGTTTTTACGCACATACGAGTGTATTTCGACATGCACTTACACTTTCTTTTTTTTTCCAGGACGGCTGGAAAAGAACGATGCAGTTTACGATGAGTCGAAATTTTCGTTGTAACTCTTTCTTTTTTTACTATGTTGTACCTCGGTCCCATATAGTAAGGAAAGACGACCAGACGCTGCTACACTTAGTAAGCTATCAGAAGAGTGTTTACCAACGACAAACTCGTTGGGTTTAAACTTCTGGCTGGCCACGTCTTAGGGTCGTCACTGCCCCACTAGGGGGGGGGAGTGATCTGTAGCGGTAAATAAATCCCCAAAATAAATAGCTCTGTACGTTTTCGACATTGGATGCTGACCATATGTTTTAGTGGACTCATCTAGCTGAAGGCGCTCGGTCAGGCATCCGCACCAGATCACGTGTGGTAACGCCGTGCTCAACATCTACCGCAATCGCTAGCCAGATTAGATCAGAGAATTCCGATATATTGGTTGTCGCCAAATACACTCCTCCGATCTCCTCGACTCAGTCTTTTGATTTCTCTGGGTGGGAACGAAATATATTAGAAGGTGTCACTGGTAAAAGCGTTTCCAAACACTGAATACCTGTGACATCATCATTGGTGAGACCGACGTGATCTGGTACACCTAATTGCAACTGTGAGTCTGTTCCTTTTTTGGATTTTCATAGCGTCATATTCCTGCCTGAAGTTTTACAAGCAGTCTTAACTTTATAATTATTCATCTGGTCATGTTCATTATTTTTAAATTGTCATATACGTCAACAACCTGCATGTTAACCTGGCCCGTACATACGTTACATTATATGTTCATGTCTTTTAAACTTAGGAATCATCTGAATCGCCTTTAACATTTATCAATAAACCCATCATAGTCGTTGTTGCTGATCGTCTTTGGGTTTATGGACTGGTTTATCACATTAGCCGTTTAAAATACGAACATAGTTTAGATAATAAGATTAAAAATTTAGGTACTATCAACTGCACTAGTAAAATAACTAAATCCCCAGGTAGCTGTTGGCTAAACAAACGCTTAAAATCAAAACTCCGTAGCCTACTATTATTAACACTAAACGAATATTTCTGAATTGAAATTTATAATTAAATTAGGCGTCTCTGATTCTTTAACGTTATAAATTTCTGATAATTTCGAATCACCTAAAGCAACAATACCTATTTTTCCACTGACTAATCCTCAATCAACACTATAACTAGTTAAACATAATAGTTTCAGGATATCGTCATAAAGCATTGTCATGACTTGACAATCACGTAATACGATTGATAAAATTAATGAAACTATTAACAAAATCGGTCAGCAAATTGACTTATAATTATCACTAGTGTTGTTTTTCTTTTATCTTCATTCACTACAGATGATTACAGTATGTTTCTCTATCAGTTGCTTATTCAGTAAATATCTCAAAACCTTGTCAGTCTAATTGGAGGTTTAGCGACACAATCATGCATGCAAATAATCAGTATAAGCAGTCGAGCAAATCTCCTGCAAACTGAAAACATCAATGTGGAATTTACCCCAACACTGACTAAGGTTCAAGTCATTATCATAGACATGAGTTGGGAGTGTACTCCCCTTGGTTACAACTTATGTACTCCCTGATAATCACATGAGCATCACTCACTATTAATCATCTTGTAAAAACTTATTTAGCCAAGTCCATCTTGCAACACCACATCACTTAGTAATATGACACATAGGCTTAACTGATTTCAATAACTTATAATCACTATATCTCAGTTAAATCGTGTTCCGCCTTATGATAAACTGCATACTTGCAACCATCTTGTATGTCCATCAGCCGGCAAGTATAAATATAAATAAATAGTCTGTGACAACTCAGAACATTGAGTCTAGAGCATGTCTCTTACGAACACACTCATGTTTAACGATTTTTCCTAGCTATCTGTCCAAAATCCATATAATTATCACTCATGTATTTAAATTTTATTTTGATAACCATTCGTGTGTATTAGTAGTGTTACTAAATTCTATCACGGTCAAGTAAAAATGAGGTAGAGAAAATCTCCCCGTAACTAAATAAACTGTATCAAACTAACTGGAACACTAGTTTGAATTCTTTTCCACGTTATTACTTTTGTTCCTTCAGTTAGCCTACTAATACAGATGCAATTGGAATTCAACACATATGGACGGGTTACCGGCATAATCGTTATTTGATTTCATAATTTAAACCAAACTAATAACAATATTAACATTTCTACAATATTCATTACTTTAATATTTCTAAACACAAAATAATTACTACCTATACGTTAAGTTGTGTTTCACTGATCCCAAGTACCTCTAGGTTGTATCTTCTCATTTCTGCAGCAATCTGGAAGGCTCTTCCGGTGTCCCACATTGTACGAACATTCCATGTACCTAAATAAATGGTCGCTCTGGTTGTCAGAAGGGGCATCGGCCTCATAACTTCCGAAGGGATTCGGCTTTCATCATGAGGCGTCATAATTCTTCTAAATGAAGATCTTCTGACTCCCAGGGCAGAGTTTAAAAGGTTTGAATAATTTTTTCTGGTTAGCGTTTTTTTAGCGAGTTAGTTTTCTACGGGATGGGGACGCTAACCCCATGCCCAACCCTCCTCCTTTATCCGGGCTTGGGACCGGCAGTAGCCCCCGGAGAGACTCCAGGCGGAGTTGTCTACGCAAAATACTTCAGATCCATTGGCCGGACACTATTAGCAACAACGTACTGTGGGAGAGAACAAACCAGATCCCAGTGGAGGAAGAAATCAGGAAGAAGCGCTGGAAGTGGATAGGACACACATTGAGGAAAGCACCCAACTGCGTCACAAGACAAGCCCTCACATGGAATCCTCAAGGCCAAAGGAAAAGAAGAAGACTAAAGAACACATTACGCCGGGAAATGGAGATAGACATGAGTAAAATGAACAAGAATTGGATGGAACTAGAAAAGAAGGCCGAGGACAGAGTGGGTTGGAGAATGCTGGTCGGCGGCCTATGCTCCATTGGGAGTAACAGGCGTAAGTAAGTAAGTAAGTAAGTATACGTTAAGTTATTAACCAACGGCTATTAACACGCATCGTTTTATTATTATTAGTGTAACCCCATTTTTTCTAGCTCAAATAATCTTCACCCAAATTTTTATTTCAAGCATGTTAGGCATAAAGGCAGATATTTTAAAATTACTACATGTATTTCCCGACCAGATGCTGCCGCCTTCTTTTTGATTTATCTTTCAGCTTACCAATACCCGGAGGATTCTTATTATCCTTGGTAACCTCCGGCGCGCGACGATCCCATCCGATTTGGTATCGAACCAACATCACTTTGATTCTGGTGGGAGAGTAGTGTAGTGGCATTGGACAATAGCCACACAATCTTCAAAGCTGAACACAAAACTACTCAGAAAATAGATATTCAACATTTAACGCGGAGAAATACCCAACAATGGAGAAGGCGCGTACAATGAATTGAATGGATTAGAGTTGGTCGAATGGCATGGCTCGGCCATGCAGGTGTGGTCCATCTGAATGTTACTTTATATCTTCTATTCATATTAAATATATTGTTCTTTCTCTAGCCTAACCTTGTTCTACATCATGTATTGGTAATTGATGCGATACAGTGAGTTGGTGTAGTCGATGGTGTGACTTCCACGTAAGATCTTATAGATTAGGCAGTTATATCATGACAAATCTACAAATTTAGGATAAGGTCTATTATTAGAGCAGTACTAATATCACAGTAGACCATAATTCTACAATTACTCTTCTCTTGAATGAGACACCACTGCTTCGGGTAATAGGTTCCAAGTGTTAATGACTCGGTATGAAAACCTGTACGCCACGGGAATTTTGTTCGTTCTTGGCTTCTCTACTCAGCAGACGTCTTGTTGACTTTGTGTTTGAGTCCAGTTCTTCGTCTAGAAGAGGTCTCTGTGACAAAACTGTCCCGAATTAGTTTGACGTAGCCTCTGATTTTTCCTAATCATCCTCTATCGTTTCAGTTCTACTCCTTTCATTAATTAGTTTCATCTGGTCCTGTTGACTCACCGTATCTAAGGTGCTAAGAGCCTTAAGTACATTGTCTTGATCAAAGTCAACGGTGAGCAGACGGTTTTTTGACTTCGTATTTGGGTCTACTCCTTCGTCTAGAAGAGGTTCCTGAGAAAAACTGCCCCTAGCCTCTGCTTTTTCTGAATTATCGTCTATCGTTTCCGATCCACTCTTTTCCTTAGTTAGGTTGGCTATCCGATGCTGCACCCTTGCTCTGTAATTTAGGTACGAGAATAGTCTCTTAAACTGCTTGATTGCAGATTTTTCCAAATGCATTTCATATTTTCTCAGAGCTCTTCTGGTTTTAATTACACCTGTGGCGTTCCATAGTACTTGCTGTGCCAAGGCTGATGGCAACCTTCCAGCATTTCTCCTTTTGTCTTAGTGGACTTCGAATATCCCAGTCTATCCAGGTATGGCGATGCTTTTGTTCTTTGGGACTGTCTAGGGTATATACGGTCGAGTTGTCCGTTTGTATAACTGCCTGAAATGAGTCCATACCTCATATATATCCAGTTTTCAGCCGATGCTGCAGAGTTTAGCGCTTCAATGTCTGACTTCCATATGTGGAGACGGGCCGGCGCAACTGTCTGACAGGCCATCTCATCCGTGAACTTGAATAAAATGGCTGCATGATCACTTCTCCTTAGGGGTGGAAGGAAAGTCATTTGACCGACATCATCATCGTGTATGAAGACTAAGTCCAAGAGACGAGAAACTTCGTAATTCATATCTAGTTGAACTCCAATATGCTGTAATAAAGCTAGTGCAATTGTGGTTTTTAACAGTTTGCAATCAATGACGTTGTTGATGAACCTACTTCTATGTTACCTTTGCAGGTACCAACGAAGTTGACTCTGAGTGTTGCTTATTGATCGCCAGTATAATTATCTCGATTGTTTGACCATTTATTTCTTTTAACAATCAAATTTCTAGGATTATTTGGTTTGTATTTTGCAGGTGACTCAATTTGTTCTTTGAAGCTTGTAGTTGTTTAAACTGTCGACGAAGCCTTTACAAAATATTTATAACATATCGTGCGCACTTGACGTTCTAATTGAGATCAGTAAGAGTCTCTCTTCGTTCTGATTGACAGTTTCTGGTAAACCTCTTGATCAAAAGTTTCATTGGGTTTTCAATATATGTCTGTCATTTTTCATTCGGGAATTCGAAACGGTCTTGATTACTAGCTAGTAATCATACTCTAGACTATGTGTGAAATTTCCATGGCTGAAAAACAGTGATCTGAAGCGTTTCTTATTTGTCTACATGAGGTAGTCCCAGACGCTTCGTCACTGCTTAAAGCCTGAATTATAGCTGATAACAAGTAACTCAAGTTACTTGCTCAGATCTGCGCAAAATTATCTGTACTCCTTTCACATAGTTGTGTTTAGCGGTTCAAAATTATTTGACAAACTGAGTATATCGAGACTTAGATCAACTGATTATTATGTTGTATTTCGAAAAGTATAGTTAGCCAAAGCTTAGCGGTATTTCCTCACCTTTTGTACAGAAGAATTGTACAAGCGTTAGTGTAACTAACTGAATTAAAAGAGCAGTTGTTTTTGGGAAAACCACCAATTTGTCTAAACTGAGATGTCTTAAGGTAATTTGATTGTATTACAGACCACATGTAGCTTCTCATTCATATTCTGGTTAAATGTCAAAGTTTATGGCTGGAGATATGATGGCTCAAAGTTTAACCATAAGTATTTGGCTTAAGTTTTACTAACCCGATGTCATAATATATCTATCGTCTTCCATTTCATATCACTTGTATGGTTGGGTTGTTCGAAATCAAGGTGAAAATAGTTTTCACTTTTTGATGAATTCTGGTGATTTAAAACTAATCACATTTTACTTTGTGAAAGTTAAATCTCTGAAAGTCATATGATTGAAGTCAGACATATTCTATAACTTGCGTCATTTTATTTAAAGTCATTTGGCCACTTTATATTACTGAGATGTGCAAATTATAATGTATTTTATCTTGTAGTGGCATGGCAGAAAATAAGAAGTTGGATGATGACGTCACCGTTGTCGTAGATAAACCAGATTATGTAAAACTGAAGCGATCTATTGGTATTGTAACCGGTTTCACCATCATAGTAGGATCAATGATTGGCTCAGGAATATTTGTCAGTCCTACTGGTATTTTGCTGAATGTCAGAAGCATAGGAGCTAGTCTAATTATATGGGTTGCATGTGGGATCTTCAGTATGCTCGGAGCGTACTGTTATGCAGAACTTGGCACGATAATAGAGCGATCCGGAGGGGATTATATTTATGTATATCAAGCATTTGGATCGTTTATTGGATTTTTGCGTTTATGGGTGGAAGTAATGGTTGTAAGACCCGTAGCAATCGCTATTGTAGCTTTGACATTTGGGGAGTATGTTGTTGTACCTTTGTATCCAAACTGTCCGCTTCCCATTATGTTGGTCAGGATTTTGGCGGTTTTATGTATTAGTATGTTTAAAAATATTTCCCTACAGCGTTTTTTCCATTTTATCAATTAGGATGTGCTCAATTATATACTCAACCAACAATAACTCGTATGCACTGTTATGGATAAAATGCACTGTTTGTATTTTCGAAAAGCGGAAAATGAAGATACTCGACAAGGGCCCCCACAAAATGCAGTTTTATAACATAAAAATGACAAACACTGCTTGGTGGGAGTATAACAGTGCTGATAAACATAAAGCACTAGTAAGCAGCTACTTCGTTCCTTGAAATGGATGACCTGAATCATTCCATCAAAATTCGTTTGTTCTTTAAATTTGAATAGAGTATAATAACATTTGGGAAAAATACCATAAATCCTGATTGTTTTCGACATTCCCGCCAAATGTATATGATCTGTGGGGATTTTGACGCAAAGCATGTACGACAGAAGAATGATGAACGAGATTAATGATGGACTAAAACTACTAAAATTAAATAAAAGTTGTTTGAGTGATAAGTGTTAAGTGCAGAATGTGTCAAAATGTGAATAAACGAAATACGAATCAGAAAGTGAAAAACTGACGACAGTTAAGTTATTAGTTGTGAGTGAATAAAGGAAAACTGAGAAGTGTTAATTTCTGGTGACTGTGTGCCTTCAATCGTAAATTATGCTTTTGACAGACTTGCAAAATGACAATGATTTGATCATAATTGTTACCAGATAAATTCAAATGTATTACATCAGTAAACATTCTGTTTATTTTTTGACACTAAATATTTTGATTAGTTGGCTTATAGATCTCAATACTACTGGTAGTTAATAATCTGTAACTTCAGTAAACTGTTTGGGATAAATAATATATCCTAGTCATTGTTTACATAGTAAACGGTTCGTTTATTATCTAATTACCTGTCAAACTAAAAGTATCAATGGAATCGATATGTGATAAATTAATTTGATAATAAGATACTGGAAGAAGTTCACTTAGAAGAAGGTTATGTAGTTTTTCAATGGAACACCTGGATGTACTGGACGGCCGTTTTGCCTTATGATTGGACCCCTCAACAGTGCGTATCCACGATCCCGTCTCACGAGATTTGAGCCCAGGACCTGTCAATCTCGAGCGCGAGCGCTTAACCACTAGACCACTGAGGCGGCCGGCATCCAACGGTGTTAATGTCTAAATCAAACCAATCCACGAATTTGAGCGACACATTTACCATTGTCTTTAGTGAGTTACTATTTCACGATAGTTTGCTGTTTTCATTATTACTGATGATTTTCCATGTGAAAATGTTTAGAACGATCACACTGATGATATTTTAATGGAAATTTTCCAATTTATTGTTATCTTGTTTCATTTCGCTTAGCATTTTTATGCTTCGTCAATTCCTTTTCGATCAAATTTTCAACAAGAATACAAGATATATTTACACTTGTGAAACTTGCCGCTCTTATAATGATCATAGTAACCGGATTTGTACAGTCTGGATTTGGTAATTTAATTATATCATTCTTTAAAATTATTTTAAATACCTTTTGTTATCTATAATAGTTACAGTCGGTTTTGTTTTGTGATTTTTGTTGGACCATGAGTGGTTTAATCTTGACATGAAGATTTTATTGGTGTGCATCATTCAGGAGTTTCTCATTTCAGATGAAGTGATTGTTTAATCTAAAATGAATGGCAACAAGTATGTTAAGTTAGTCTAAAATAAGAATGATATTTTGTTTACAGAATAGTGAGTGTTGTATAAAAGTTTTCGAAGAACAAAACTGTACGACTGTATGTGATAAAACGTACTTCGGTGAGTTTAAAAATTCGCAATATTAGTCATCAAGCTTGAGAAAAATAATCTTCTCTGTATTCTGTCAAGAATACACATAATTAATTGATTGATTGAATATGTCTTACATTAAACGTTATTTCAATGCAACAACCTTTGAACATTTCATTTCTGTTATCGCTCTTTGATTATATGACTTTTCTAATGACATGTCAGACTACTTTTATTTTTTCAAAGATTTCGATCTGAATAGAGTGATTCTTCAATAAATTATGAATGAGTAAAATGATCCTTCGTCCTACTTACGTCTGTTATCCCTCGTGGAGAATAGGCCACTGACTAGTATTCTCCAACCAGCTCTGTCCTGTGTTTCCATTTAAGCTGTTTTCAGTCTCTGTTAGTTACTCAGTGTGATTTATCTCTTCTAAGCAACTGACTAGTATTTATAATCTCTATGTATTTGTAATTGTAATCACTGTTCATGAAATGATTTAGGCATCTCGCATTGTACTTTATTGTTTAACTTCGTTTAGGTCGCTATGAAGAGCTGGAAGAACCTTTCGTCGATTCGGACTGGAGTCCTGGTAAAATAGCTAATGCATTTTACAGTTGTTTATTTGCTTATGGCGGCTGGACTAACTTAAATTGTATGGTTGGAGAAATGATAAACCCCAGAAAACATTTGTCTATAGTAATTAGGTTATCGTGCTTACTAGTGACCCTATTTTACACAGCTGCTAATGTAGCCTATGTGACCGTCGTACCAGTTGCAGAGATGTTGACCACAAGAGCTGTGGCTGTGGTAGGTGGAATAGTAATTTTACTGGTGTATTGATGCTTTTGATCAATTTTTCTATTAGTCAAGAATATTACTAATGCAGTTTCGCCGTTCAAGATCACACCATCTTGGACAGTTCAATACCCTCTTTATTTTAGTTATTGTCTCGAGCAATACAATCGGGGCTTGTAGAGGTGTCTATTTAACAGACTTGATCGTATTTGTACAAATAACGCCATTGATGATGATCTTAGGTTACTAAGTATAACAATAATGGAAACTGGGTATCCTCTGAAATTCATAAAAAGATAGAAAGTTCATGGTAGAGTGAGATCTACTATATCTTTGGCAGGGGAAATGCCTGTCTACATCGCATTACCATTTAGAGGTGATTCAAATGGTCTTTTATCGAAGCAAAAACTTAAATCAGTCATTAACAAGACATGTTATGCAGACAATGTCGTTACCAAGGAAACAACAAAGTTCATGCCTCATCGAAAACCTAGAAGAATACAAAACGATTGATTCACATCCCACTGTGTTTACCAATTTAAATGTGTTTGTGATCGCACACAAACATGAGAAGTAGTAATCGTGATCTCGAAATAAGGGTGTGTGAACGTGTACCTAAATGGCTGGAGAAACAAATAGAATCAAATGACCCACTAAGAATAGAGGATAAACATCCATCATCCCTTATTGCCAAACTCATAATAGAAACAGGTCATGAGACTGATCTTAACCCGGCTTTTGTGGTTTTGTACAAAAGTGCAAATGGGTGTATACTAAGGTTTATTGATGCCTTAGCTATACGAAAATTCGAATCCCCTCTGTGTATTCAAATACAGTTTGTGCTCACCACAAACTTATCCTGGTAATATTAGCTTATTGTCCAGAGTGATGAGGTTTCAAATTGTTTTCACATTATTTCGTTATTATTCCTCATTTCCTCTTACCCTCCATTTCTAGTCTATTTGACTTTTATTTTTATATACAAATGTTTTTGATAAGTATATGTTATCAGATTGTTCGAAATGTTTTACGCTAATATATCACATCGTTCTGATACTCTTCAGCGTCTTATTACACTATTGAAATTACTGAATAAGTTGGATTTACTTTGAAACCATTTTTTCCGTTTACTTACAAAAACAGACATTTGCTAATAGAATATACGGAATGTTTTGGTGGATAATGCCAATATTTGTTGCTTGTTCAACGTTTGGGAGTGCTAACGGAACTATATTAACTACATCGAGAATATTTGTTGCTGCTAGTCAGCTCAAACAAATGCCAGCGTTTATCAGTTACTTGCACACGGATCGATTAACACCTATTCCGGCTGTTCTGTTTACTGTGAGTTCCTTGCATAACACAACTTTCGTCAAACATAAATAGATAACAAAAAGTATTTGCATCCTTACAAATCAGTTAGTATGTTTTAAATGTGAACATTTGATGTCTAATTTGGAACAATGTCGAATATGTTTAAACTAGTTGTAGGATGACATTTATTGATAATAAGTTTGAAAATGTAATTAGATTGTGAGTCACTTTGACAATAATGGCTTTGTAGTAATTGAAACACACCAAGATCAATGATTTTCATTTTACAGTTTCAAAGAAGACTACGAATGAAAACATAGTTTAGACAAACTTTAATTGGTGAAGATGAAATACAAGTTTGAAAAGAGACATGAAACCTTTGAAAATTAACTTCAAATCTACATGATAGATTGTCCCAAATCTTTATTTCTAATCATGTAATTGTGTATAGGGTTAAACGTTTTAGCTGATGAGGAGTTTTGAAATAAAGTAATGAAATCATTTTAAACTTCAGATCTTACTGTTCCTGATCTGCTCAAAATTCAACTAAATAAGTATTGGTGGCTTTATGTAATATTATGTTTTTGGTACAATACAGAAATCTCAGCACGAAGGATCTTAACAAGTTTCCCTTACTTATTTCTTGGTCGACTGTTGTGATAAATGTTGAGTAGTTGCCAGTTATATGTTAGCAGTTCAGGACTCGACATTTGAATAATCTACATTGTTTTCGATGCATATTGCTAGCAACCACGATGTCTCTGATTGAGTTTAGTGTATGTGTTGTGATTCTATTGCTTATTTTTAACTTTTACTGATTACTCTTTTAGTGTATCGTATCAATAATTTACTTGCTTGCTGGAGATATTTTCACACTTATGAATTATATGGGTTTTGTTCAATGGTTGGCAATCGGTCTTTGTGTTCTGATTGTAGTAATTTTCAGATTTACTCGTCCTAATATTCAACGTCCGGTTAAGGTAAATTAAAATTTCTGAAACGGTTTTGCGATATTATTCCTTAAGATTATATGATCATAATGAGAGAGTGGTTTTGTGGAGATTGTAGTAATTTAATAATTGAATTGATGAGTCAATGGAAGCTAGTCCACGGTGGAGGTGGCGTAATTTCGTGGATTGGTTGAATTTAGGCATTAACATCATAGCATGCCTGCTCAGTGGCCTAAAGCGTAAGTGTTCACATGAGAATATTATGTTCTGGGTCGAGGATGCGCACTGTTGAGGAGTCCCATACTTGCATGAAATGATCTATCAGTGTTTCAAGGTTTTCCATGGTTGTCTAGCTGCAATGGACTCATGAATCTAATTATTACATTATTATATGATTGCATTGAATTGTTATTAATCATGACTAGTTCTAGTTAACTTTTCTTTTGGACAACTGTATTGAGTTGTACAATGTCAGCATTGGATTGTTATGTTAGCTTTTGCGTCAATTTAAGCACTGCATCATTACTTTTTCTATTCAACCAGTAGTTTTCTGTTGGAAGATTCGTTGTGTACGGTGTTGAAATTAGACATTAGTTTTATGAACTGACATAAAATTAGAAAAATCTTTTTAAAGCTGTTACGTTGATGAAACTTTTGAAGCAAATCATTAAAATCGTTTCAAACCATTGAAAAGATCTTTTCTACTATTGATGTAGTGAACGAGAACACACGTGGGGACAGTCGGATCTAATTTAATGCAACATTAAAGAACATCTTAGTAAAATCTGAGAACCATACAATGAATACTTCATTTGCAAAATGTCAATCAATCGTCATAGACTTTTTTGTTTCTGCATTTCCTTACCAATCGCTTTCTGTTCCCATTCAATTCTCCTCGATCTTCTCGACCTTCAGCTGCCAGACACTCTATTCCTGACTTGAGTTATATATTACTTATGTCGATATACGTAGCACACGCCGCGCTACCATCTAATTCAATATTTTCAACTATTACTAATACTACTACTATATCATAGAATTTTTATTTTTTCGTTATTTATATTTATTACAGGCTCCTATAATATTCGCCATTATCTACTTAGTAGTTACTGCATCTCTGTTAATTTTCTCTTTTTATGGATCGCCTCAAGAATCATGTAGGTCATTTGTTATAAATTATGTTCTATAAATTCGTATGTTTACTTTCTGAATGTAGGAATAACAGTTCGTTATATTATTCAACTATGAATATGGAGATTGAATTTCACACAACAAACTAATCAGCCATAATCTCATAAGTAACTAGCTTCGAGTTAGTTAGTATGTTGTGAGCTACTGAATTGAAATGCCGACAGATGAGACCGAAACTTAACGATGACTTTCGCGCGAAATCGTGGTGTATTGCTAACGAAAACTAATGTTAGTAGAATAACCGAACTAAACTTTTGCTATTCAATGGTACAGAAACCGACATTTCTTCACAAGACCAAAATATCGCATGTATTCGATGTTATAGCTTGTTGTAGCCCTTCATTGTTGAGATAATTCAGAACTAAGAAAAATCTAGTTCAGTTTTCCTATGGTTCTTCTTGTCGGTTATTCCTATGTCACTTTATGACTTAAATCATGATCGAAATTGAAGTTTTATGGAAAACTATCTGATCTGTACTACTGTAAGATGAAGTAATCATCTCATCATTTTAGTTAAATGGAACTAATTTCACGAATGGTTTATTTTCCTAGTATAACAATGATTACATCTGTCTACTGAATTTTCGATTGTCTTATCTCTTTTTAGTATATGGTATTTTGATCATTTTAACCGGTATACCGGTTTACATACTCGGTTGTGCGTGGAGTCCTAAACCGAAATCATTTCAGGAAAAAATGAGTAAGTAATTTTGTCAAGTCACATTCCATATCACATAATTGAAATATTTTCGAACGTTTTCGGTCTAACTGACCTATCAGTTGTTGGTTTGTTTAGTCAGTTTCGAGTTACACACTTGTTTTATCTGAGGAGTAGAGACACTACCTGGTTTCGCAAACGTAAATAAGTGTAACGGGTTTGCATATGCAATCTCATTCACCCATGTATATGTTGGAAAAGTGGTTAATGATTATATTTGGTTTCAGGAGAACTATATCATCTCAGCTATTTCGAATTCTGAATAGCACAGCTAAACCATATAATGCAACTATGTAGATGCTCAAAACCCTTTTAACCCAATACAATTATACATACTTTAACATTTGAGTAATTGACACTACTATACATTTTATGAATTTAATCAGTTTTGGACAACACTTAGTGAACATGCATTCAATCACTTCTATGCCATCAACATTTGAGTTAAACGGAAAGAAATTATGAGGCTTGAGTTAGGTATTAGGTTTGAATAATTCAATCTTCTGATTAGATCTCCAAATCTAAGTATTGATTTCTAATAATTGTTGTTATTTCAGGGATGTATACAAACATCTTATGTGTCAACTACTAATACACATGCCTTAATAAGCTCTAGCCAGTAGTTACTGGACTTCCATTTTCTTTACTGTGAAAATGTTTTTCAATTGTTATTAAACTAGAAAAGAGTTTTTTTCTCAAGTCAAGTGATAATATTCATGCTTTCAATGAATGACACATGATGTTTCTTATTAGGTCATCCATCGGTCAAGAAATTGGCAGTAATAACAAAAATAATCAGAACAGTGATAGTGAGGACAATAAGTTTCCATACAATAATCCAATAGTACAATAACATGTCAGATGGGATTTTTTGTGGATAATGTGGTAATTTTAGTAGTT
Organism: Schistosoma bovis; assembly: GCA_944470425.2. Classification (NCBI taxonomy): domain Eukaryota; kingdom Metazoa; phylum Platyhelminthes; class Trematoda; order Strigeidida; family Schistosomatidae; genus Schistosoma; species Schistosoma bovis. The sequence goes on along the minus strand of OX103956.1, from coordinate 45,553,772 downwards.
GAGATCATGGGACCAATATATCCTGAGTTCGAATCTCGCTAAGCGGGATGGTAGATGTGCACTGGTGAGGAGTCCCGCATTAGGACTAGACAGCCGTCTAGTGTTTCTAGGTTTTGCATGGTTGTCTATCTTCAATTGACTCATGATCTCAACTATTAAAACCACTATAATATTCACACAAAGCCCCTTCTGATATTATTCAATATATGCTCACTGGTGACTGACTTCAAGAGGTATTTCCTGGAGTTATAATGAGAATCAGTGACCAGTGGAGTTCAACTGGGTCTGTTGTGTGATATTAACTCACTGAAGACAATGGCGGATGTGTCACTCAATTTCGTGGATTAGTTGAAGTCAGAATAGTTTATAACAAGTAACAGGAATAGTTTTTTCATGTAAATATCGATTGTTTTCTAATGCAATACAAATGGTAAGGAATTAAATCTAAAGCTTAGATTCTTAATATAGCGTGTATAACTTCGGTACTCGAATGCTAGAACCCTCCAAGTCTCAAACGAGAAGACAGAAGAAGACTGCAGAAAGTGTTTGTTGGGCAAGAATCAAGATATACAGAAAATCATGTGTATTTATAGATGTTAGCATTTGTTAAGTCAACCTGTCCGTAAAGAGGCGTGTTACACTACTGACCAACAGTGGCATGCCACGTTGATGTTCTAGAAGGCTCCATTGCATTCTGATTGGATAGTACTCTTCGACTCCTCTAGGACCTCTGAAAGCACCGTCGTAGTTCTCAGAAGCCGTCCCAGCAAAATCTTCATATAACTTCCATTGACCTTAACAAGTTAATGTGTAATTGACCTGATGAAAACTATCATATGAGATAAAATCATTCCAAAGTTGTTGAAATGATTTGATGATGATGATTGAACAAGACAAACTTGCTTACGAATAGCTGAATTCAACATCATCGAATCAGTTGTATATTTTGTTGATATTCTCCATCTTCTTCTTTGGTTGTTTGTTTGTTTTCATTCAATGTTTTGTTTATTTTTCCAGTAAACATCACGATTGGATTACAAAAACTTTTCCGTATTGTACCATCCAGTTGAAGATGAAAGATAAAGCATAGAATTATTGTGTATTGTTAACATTGTTAAATAGTCATTTTGTTGTGCTACCCGAACACTCACTTATTGTATAAATTCACCGTATACAAAAGGACAATGTAGCCTATTGATTAGTTTTCTGTTTTTTTTATCACCTTTTTTGTGAAATGCTACATTCACTTCATTTAAAAACAATGAAGCGATCAACGTTAATAACCGATGTCCGGTTGCTCTTCTTCTTGGACTGCAATAGTTTTGTACATTTTGTCTACTTGTGATTGAAATTTCTTTTTGATCATTCTATTCTTGTTTTGTTTTTTCATTTGAATTTTTATATTTTCAAAATTATTTTCCCAAAATTTTCTTGTGACTTGACTGGTGGTTACGTAATGGAGATTTTTAGGCATTGCTGATTGACGACACAACTTACTTACTTAGTTACGCCTGTTACTCCCAATGGAGCATAGGCTGCCGACCAATATACTACACAAAGTGTATATGATTTGATTCTGTATCCCTCTCTCTCTCTGCTTCTTAATTTTCATGAGATTTAGGTAAACAAAATATATGTAAATTGTATGCAAACAATTGGTTTTCTTTATTCAATCTATGGTTATATGTATGATATTTGTAATGTCTGTGTTATTCTGTTCATGTTATATTTCAATGGAAATGAAGTTGCGACAGAACACGCTATCCTAAACTATTATTAGTGTAATCGTCTGTAATTGTAATATTGCTCTAGTGTGTGTTGTTGGAGTAGTCAACTAGGAATGGTTTATATTCAGAGTGTTTGATGCAAACAGTTACTTGGCTGACGAACTTGTGAACAGGAGTCACCCAATTTGGCCTAGATGACTAAAGAAATAGAAAATCAAAAATTGCTTTAATCACTCATTTCCTGAGATATATATAAAAAAGACTGTAAGTATTAAGATTGGCGGCACGATGATCTATACATCGTCATTTCACTCCGCTTTCTCAGTTTCATGGGAACGCCCACTAGTGCGTGAATTAGACCGTTATTGTTCTGCTAGGAGAGAGAGGGAAGAATTAGAGATTGGAAATTAATTGATGTAGAATGTTGTAAATCTAATGACGTGATAGTGATTCGTCAATTAACTTGAGGATTTAGTGTATATTGTCTAAGACGTCGATGACCAAGTCGTTTGAAAAGTTCCAACATTGAATGAAAAGTTTCTAACGTTTACTTCTTAAAGATGTTACTTCTGCTGAGCTACACTGTTTGATTACATGGTGCTGTCACGTAGACAATATAATCACTGCAACCGTGCAACTTATCACAGAGAACATCATACCACCCAAGGAATCTACTCTATCATTAAGGCTTTCCATGCTAGATTAGTCCTAATAAAACTTACTGACTTCTATCAAACCTTTTGCAATATTTAATTGCTTGACAAAAGCATCACTCATACTGATTCACAATAAGAATTTAATTAAAGGCTTTCCCCGCTCACGTAAGTTATGGTTGTTTTCAGAATGATTGAGTGAAAGGAAGAGATGAGACTGACAAAAATCAACAAGAAGTTTTAAGCACAGGAATCATATTTAGTGACGTATAGAATATGTTTGGAGCCCTTATAGAGTTCTATACTTTATCAGGATAATAAGCTGAATTCATTTCATTTAAACAGTTATATGCATGTTAAAATGGTCCACTTCATTGTTTTAGTGCTAAGGAATGCTTTGTGGCATTCGAGTCAATAATGAGAGATGCAAAGCTGATTGATTGATTGATTGATCTATGTATAATTGCATTATAGTAAGATTCATTATATATTCATTAGTAGATATTTTATAATTTCCTTTATTAATTTATAGTAGACTATAATTCATTATTAAAATGGGCACTTAAATGGATGTTTAGTGGCCCGTGAATCTGACTCCTATTTAGAGCGTACGAATGTTTGCTATCGCTGATTCTCGTATATCATCGTCGACTTAAATCACGTTAGTCAATAACGTAATTTAGATAAGTCAATTAACGAGAATGGCCTTTGAATACATATACTTTGTATGTAAAGTGCATGTAATAGAACAGAGCAAAATGACACGCAGGGAAGATGGCTGGGAAGCCAACTCCATCTTTGTCAAGCGTTACTCAATATTTATAGTCAGACAAAATAAAGCTACAGACATGTGATTAATGGAATAAGAAGGGCACACACATATACGCTCATATAAAAACAGTCTAGATTGATAAGCGAATAAATAACAAGGTCAATGTATGAATAGAATGGGATGTCCGAAAGCTCGAATAAGGTATATGGGCTTGGCATAATAACTGACACTACAGATGCAAGATCAAGTAAATGTATGTAGTTGTGACTTATTCATGTACTCAAGCATCTACTCACTTAATATTGCTAATGAATGTTTAGTCAGTTTTACTAATTTATTTATTATTGGTTACATGTGGTGAAGTTTAGACTGACATCTACATTTATGTGTGTGTGTGTGTGTGTTACGCATTACAGCATGAAAGTTAACCATAATGTCTATTGAAAAGTGTTTGGTGAATTCGTTTGAACTACTGAAAATCCACATGTTCGAACTCATTTAGCTTGAACCGTCGGTGTTTTTATAGTCTGATTGAGATAATTAAGATGATTTACATGGCAACAATTGATCTATAAGGATCACTGTTAACAATATTCAACTTACCGATTATTTGTTTTGAACTGATTTACTTATCATTTGAATAAAAGTAAAAGTATACCATGCCACAAAGCCACTATGAATATGGTGTTACTACGACCGAGGATTAGTAATATCGATGACATTTTGTCAGTTGTCACAGTGATAGGAATGAGATCAATTAGAAATAAATTTCTCAAACACAGAAAACAGTTTTATCACTAATCGTCATTAACGACGACATATTGGAAAGTTGGAAAAAATGTTGAGATATGCATTGAAAAATAGAGTTCTCAACAGACTACAGATAAATCGAATACACTAGATATTAGCAAATTGATCGGTAATTTGTTTGATCGAAATCTGAGTGCCTATGAAATTTCATTCCTTAAAATGGGACTTCATTTCAATATAAATGGACGACAATTTTCGCCTTTCAATATTATCAACGGCAATCGAACCAACTCTGAATTACCTTTCTAATGTAACAGTGAATGAATTGAGGAATAAAATAATGGTCACATTATTATATCAAAAATCACATAATTCCAATCTAATTAAAAATGAATTACATCCATTAAAACAACTGAGAAGTGATAAGAAAATTATCATTACGAAAACAGATGAATGAAACACGACAGTGACTATGAACGAATTGGACTGACTGTGCGAAAAAAGCCATGGAATATCTACAAGAGGGTCCGTATGAACTAATTAAAGAAACGAAAAGTCGGACAACGCGTAACAAGCATATAAATACCAGATCAACTCAATCACATTTGTTTTTCTATTAAATTCCTTTGTGAAGAATTCATTTGGTATCGTAACTAATGTTCTAAGTAAAAACTTCATAGTGGAATGCCAAAGAACGTAGTGCGTCAAGAATTTGAAGCAAACATCGAAAGGATTAATAGCGACTGGGACTGATTGCCCCGGACAGGGTTCGATGTAGAATGGTGATGGCCTATGATTCTCCATGTACAATTGTATTTGTCCTACACATATTTTACTAGAACTATAAACGCCATACTGGCCATTTCAGAGTTTATGTGAAATCCATAGTAAGAATAAGGACATCTTTGATTTCGCCTTTCCAACTAAATATAAATTATTACTATTGTCAGTTAACAACGACTAATCATCTCATGTTACAGGCCAGAGACCTTATCTACACTGATATGTGGCTGTTTGTCCACGCTCAGCGACTAATCATACTTGACGTTCACTACAAAACATCAACGTTCCCTTAAAGTTTGTGGGTAGATTTTTAGTCCCATATTCATACATTAGGAATAACACCAGAGATAAACGTGTAGCGTGGAGTCGAGTCGCGATTGACTATGAACACCATTACAAGGAAACGCGTACCAAATAAATCAGAAGGCGAAGATGGAGCGTAACCAGATTTATTTCGTTGGCGATCTCGTGGTATCGAACGAATACTGATATCGTGACAAAAGGAGTACAAGTGGAATCAGCGGGCAAGAGTACGAACGTACGAGGTCACAATCCGCGGAAAAGAAATGGAGAGTAATGGATTAATATGGCTGTATTTAGCACAGTTAAACAAACGAGCACAGTAAAACAATCACTGGTACAATTGGTTATAATAATGATTGTTTCCATTAAACCAATCACGTTCTCTTGAAAAAGTAGGTCACTACAAACGAATTATGAGGACAAATAACATCTGATGCGACACGATCAGGATTGTATTCAGATTTCAACACATTTTGAACTTGTTCCTTACATTTAACTAAGATTTTATTTGAAATAAATGAGTCGTTAAAACAAATCACATCTGAATTCCGATCAGAATTTGATGCGCTCGCGTCATATCTCCCACGTATTTGTAAATAATTTCATTAGAAACAAATAAATCTGATAAAATGATATCATGAATCTGATCAGAGTATGATTCATTTGAAACATTATCCTCATAACGATTGAGGACGTCACTCAACATAGTTAACTCATTCGAGTGATCGGAATCCAACATCGAAACATTTGAATATTGTCCATTTTCAACATTATTAAGCACAGTTTTCTTCAGGATAATGAATATTTTCCCTCCAGTTTGCACAAATCGTCAGATTTTTACTTTCAAAGTAAACATTTCTGATTGATAAAATATATCCAATTACAAAATATAGTGAGGTGCGTAGATTCGTTTAAAAATGGTCTCATCGCCAATTCGATATAACATATGGTTTATAATATTTCTTCCTTTATACGTATATTACGATGATATGTTAATACGTTAATAAGACTAATCACATTATATCAGGTTATTATTAATAATAATTGATTAAATTGATTAACTAATGAATCCTAAGATGTTGACAATGATTTGGGAATTCAATGAAACATAATTATAAAGAATAATTCACATTACATCGTGTAATTGGTAATTCATCGATATGCATAAAAAGACTATGAAGTGAATGGCTTATTACAATGCTCATAACATACATATCGGCGAGCTCTAAATATGTCATGCCCAGTAGCATCAAGTCTCACTGTGAGTGTGATGCCTTTAAACGACTAAGCTGGAATCTAGTGCTTTATATTGACCACTTTTGTCAATTCTCCATTTAACAAAACCATAACTGAATCTCATTTACATTTCTAATTTATTTCACTGATGGTTTGTCATAACCGTTTCTTATTACTGAATAGTTTCTAATATTTCACCAAAGACTTTAACACACCACATACAGTTTTGAATACCAGTGCACTAAGAGGTTACATAGGTGTGTAGTGACTCACGTTTATCACGAGAACACGACTGGTTTAATAAAAACAATTATTATTATAACCAACTGTACCAGTGTTTGTTTTAACGTGTTTTTGTTTGACTGTGCTAATGACAGCTATTTTGTGCTTCCATTCTTATACTTACACTTTGATTGTGACTTCGCGCGAATTCGGTTACCTTCTGTAACCAAGGTTGTATCCTGGCACGATCTCGGTATCCTTTCGATGCCACGAGATCGCCAGCTAATAAACCTCGACTTGGTCCATTAACTGTCTTCTGATATTTGGCTTCTCGGGGATTTTATGGAGTCATTTGGAACGAGCTTCTTACGCCTTCTGATTTATCTGGCACGTGTTTCTTGGTAGCGGTGTTCATAGTTAATCTCAACTCGACGCCACGCTACAATTGGTAATCCCAATCCGACTACAATTGGTGACCCGTATTTTGGAACACGCCTCAACTTCCGATCAAATCTTCCAAAGAAGCCGATTCGGTGAGTCTATGATTTATCTATCCACGTCTGTCGTATATTTTCATATTTTTTAATATATAATATACGCGACATGACGGATAACGATAAGAATAGTATTAATATAATAGACTCACACGTATGTGTACCGAATCCTTGTCACTTTTTATTCGCGTGATGATGAATTCCACGCTTTATTCGAGAAATGTTACCCTATTAACGATTCTCCTCGCTGACCCGGCTGCTTGGTACGGAATGCATACGCATAAGCATATCCGTCTACCACCCAGCACCAAATGGTTAAGTTGAACGGTTTCACTGCCAACTTAAAAGTGTTCTACGAGCACACGAAAACGGCAACTGGCACGAAACCATACCGCTCGTTCTTTTAGGGGCGAGAACGAGCTTAAAGGCAGATATCCAATGTTCCGCCACTGAACTTGTATACGGCACGACATTGCGTCTGCCCGGAGAATTCTTCACACCACGGAGCAGACCTAATTTCGGTAAATCAGACTACGTCCATCGACTGTCTGCATTTATGCGAACGCTGTCTCCGGTGTCAACTCGAATACAACATCGACAGGTCGCTCTCCCTCGAGAGTTATCTACCTGTTCACATGTTTTTGTATGAGTAGATTCGGTACGCAAACCTTTGCAACAACCTTACGAAGGCCCTTTTCGCGTGATCGCTCGTCACGAAAAGACCTTCAAGGTTGATCGACACGGCCGCGTCGAGATCGTCAGCATTGATCGTCTCAAACCAGCACACGTCGATGACAGTGCCCAATCTGACAACCTGAGATTCAATGCTAGACCTAGCAAACCTACTAGCGGGATCCTCAAATCATCTACAGGTCCCACGCTAGATACATCTGAGACCTCATTCTCACGTCCTGGTCAACAGCACGCGTCATCTGCACCGTCTACGGACGAGACAACAGTCTCACGTCCAGATCAGCAGACCACGCCGCCTCTGACCTCGGATGAGATTGCAGGCTCACGAGATACGAACGAGACTGCTGTCTCACGTTCCGGTCGCCGAGTACGGTTACCCGTACGCTTCCGCGACTAGTCGCACAGTCAACAACCGATACGGTGTAGGATTATTCCTATACTACACGTATGCTACACTCTTCTTTTTTTGATTTTCTTTTTGTTTCCTGAGCCCACGCCTTCGACCATCTCCGTTTGGTTCCGTCGACTTCAGTCAACTTTGGCGAAAGCTGGATTGGCCACCCACGCTCTTGTCAACGTACTCAGTCGATATATTGGTTTCGAATGCTTGGCATACGCTTGGTCTCAAACTTGGTCGTTATGGTCGCTTCTGGTCTTTTGGCTCAACGTGGTTTCGTCCTTCGTCTGCAGCGTTTATGGTCCGGACCCGTACGAACGCCCTCTTCAGATTCTGGATACAAACCACTCTCGTGTAGCATGCCAACTCAAGCAATACATACAGCACATCGCTCCTGGTACTGTTCTCCGAAAACGACCTTCGTTGGCAACTCGACGATCAACGATCGCTTTCCTGTTCGCCAATTCTTCCGTCCTACAATCGCTCGTCAGCCGATCAGTCCCACGATTCAAACCGCTATTTATTGAAAGTGTAAACCCTTTCTAGCGGGGGGCTCCTGTAGTGACTCACGTTTATCACGAGAACACGACTGGTTTAATAAAAACAATTATTATTATAACCAACTGTACCAGTGTTTGTTTTAACGTGTTTTTGTTTGACTGTGCTAATGACAGCTATTTTGTGCTTCCATTCTTATACTTACACTTTGATTGTGACTTCGCGCGAATTCGGTTACCTTCTGTAACCAAGGTTGTATCCTGGCACGATCTCGGTATCCTTTCGATGCCACGAGATCGCCAGCTAATAAACCTCGACTTGGTCCATTAACTGTCTTCTGATATTTGGCTTCTCGGGGATTTTATGGAGTCATTTGGAACGAGCTTCTTACGCCTTCTGATTTATCTGGCACGTGTTTCCTGGTAGCGGTGTTCATAGTTAATCTCAACTCGACGCCACGCTACAATTGGTAATCCCAATTCGAATACAATTGGTAATCCCAACTCTTCTACAGGTGAACAACATTATTAATGACATAAAGAACAGTTACTCTCATTACAAAACTATCAACAGGACCGCTTTGAAGATCGGAAAATTTACTAGTAATAAAACAGATATTACTTACTTACTTATTTACGCCTGTTACTCCTCGTGAAGGATCATAGGCCGCTCACTGGCACTCGCCATCCAACCATGTCCTGGGCAATCCTTTCCAACTCTTTCCAGTTGTTATTCATCCTTTTCATATCTGATTCTGTTGCGTTACGTATTTCCTATCCATTTCCATCGTCTTTTCCTAATTTCTTCTTCAGCTGAAGCTGGTTTGTTCTCTACCACAGAAGTCTGTTGCTGACGGTATCCGGTCAATGGATGTTGAGTATCTTGCGTAGACAACCATTTACAAATATTTCTACCTTCTTGATGATGGTTGTAGTAGTTCTTCAAGTTTAAGCTCCGTACAGCAGAACTGCGTTGACGCTGGTATTGAAGATTCTGACTTTGATGTTGGTTGAAGGTTGTTTTAAGTTGCATATGTTCTTCGACTGTAGGTATATGACCTTTGCTTTGCCGATCCTCGACTTTACATCTGCATCTGATCTTCTTTGTTCATCGATGATGGTTCCCAGATATGTGAAGGATTCTCAAACTTGGGGCTGATTCCGAAAGTTGTAACTTTTTTCACGTGGTTATATTTTGTATTCCTATTAGTTTTTCTCAGTAGTTTAACATTTATTAACGAAAAACACTTCATTTCTGATATGGTTCTATTAATCTGACACTTCATGTTGTGACTCAAAGTCGTACATTAAGTTCTTCATTTTTCATGCTCTCCACCTCTTTTCGTTTATTAACGTAAATATATTAGCTCTTAACAAACATCTGATCTGATCCTACCATCTAATGAGTTAAGTGATAACAGTTGCTACTCATTTAATAAAACCTTTACATTTACATTACTTCCAATAATTTCCAGGCCATCTAAAACGTATAATCTCTCCTGATGCCTATAGCACCTGAAAAAATCTAAATCAGCCATTAAAACGAATAATGTGAAGCTTTATAAACACACTGATCAGTCTGCATCATACTTTGATCTTCGTACAGCTACACTAAACGTGCACCATGTAATTGAGCATGACATATCAATACCTTGCATCTCGCCTGTAAATATATAAGTAAGAGTAGTCACACACCGTGTGAGTCAAAATCATTTGGCAGTCCACCCAAAAGTATCACATGTTGTGAGCAGTATTTTGACATTGCGGTTGACCCCAAACACACAACAATTTTACAATGGGCCATCCTGAGTAGCGGCCCACGGAGTACATGTAAGCCTGCCTACAATAGCCAGCCCGGTGATGTAGATCTCAACTACTCACCCAGACATGTACTCCATCCCCCAACTAAGTGTGCACTACGTGACCACCCGGTAGACACTTGCAACCATAAAGTCTCTAACAATGTTTATATAAATTCCAATAACCTCACCAGTGGTAGTTCTAAAAGCAGTCAAATAGAACTTAACCTCACCAAATCTATCCAAGACTTATTACCGTACAAATATTTAATCAGTGTTCCAGAGAATTCTGATCTCGAAATTATGAAAAACACTGGAAAAGTAATTGGCCATATATCATCTGAAGTGTTGAAAAGACTTCAGTGTATGCACAATGTCATTGTGTATAATATACCTGATAGTGCGAACGTAAAGCTTGCTGAAAATACTCTACTGCAAGAATGTGGATTGCTGCAGTCTTGGTGTGTAACAAGAAGATTACGTAAAACGCACTAAAGCCTTTTGTCCCACTCTAATTCAGTTTGGTAGTATCGAAGAAGCCAGTCACCTTCTTAATAGTCAGTCATTACTGGGGCGTATTCCAAAATTTTAAAAATTAGAATCATCCATGACAGGACTGCTATCCAGCGTCGAATCTTCAAAAGATTGCAGAACAATCAACCCAGCCTACGTAGTAGCGGCAGTTACAACGTTGGAAATTTAGCAAATCCTGAAACGCCATACCCTACCCCTCCCATAAACGGAGACACATCGCATATTGCTATTAGTCCTAAGAGCTAGACTGAGCATCAAGCAACTGCAACCATTAATCCTAAGCCCAAAACTCAGTTACCCCAAAATGCCAATCCACTTATGCCTCAATAGTGCCTAAGCACTGCGCTTGCGGCTACAATGAAAAACCAAAAAATAACTCTCCCAAGAGTTGCTCCAATAGCTACAAGCGGTCAGACACCTCAATACTAAATAATAATAAATTCTTTGTAGAATCCCACAAATACACCAGCACCCTTAACCCACAACGTGCACCTCTTCACAGCAGTAGAATACCCTACAACAAACGTAATGAACTGGAAGTACCCACTCATCCTAACGTGAGGCTGCACTCGACAAAAACCACACCTACACGTGATACCAGTAAGCCACACAGTATGAACCATGCAAGCTCAAGGAATCATTACATCACATGCAACACGAACACCTCTCTTGGCAACAATATCAGGCAACCCCCAATATTTGCCAGAAACATACAACCTCACCAACTATCCATAATAGGACTAAAATTGCTCACCACACACAAGGAAGCTACAACGTTTGCCTATTTGGGAACCCAACTACTGATTCTAGATACTATCTAAGTCAAGCCAACCTATTCAACTCTTTAATTCGACATATACGCCATCACATACATTTTATCTCTTCCCCCTCAACAGTGCTGCTGTGGGGTCTTCAAATGTTGAGGGCGACGATCTCACTACTCTGAGAACACCTTCTATATACTCCTACCTTATGGGAGTGACGCATATTTCTGCCCCCAAATTTATTATTTATTTATTTATTTGAACGCATGAATATTGGTACAAGAGAGCGCCAATATATATGCGCCACACAAAACAATGAGAATTCGAAGCGAAATAGAAAAAAAAAGCTAAGGAGCGCAAAAAGAAAAAGAGAACAATAACGAAGAGATTGGAGTAAGGTAGTGTGGTAGTAACGACGGAACGAAAAGGTACAATCAGAAGAAATCTTTCAGGTAAAGGAGACACAACCACTTTTTATGAAGAAAGTAAAAGAAGGTTACAGCAGGATCGCCACTGGCTTCTATTCTGAGCCATATCTGATAACGTCTCTAGCCACTGTGTAGCACCATCTCTCGGACCTCAGCCAGGGAGTCGTGAAGGACCAACACAAGCCAGTCCTTTGCAGCTTTCTTTCATACCACGACACCATGTCATGCACTGACCACCTCTCCGCTTCTTCCAACCAGTCCCAGAGTCGGCAAATAATACACAACGTGGAATTCTCTGGGACGACATTCACTGAACATGCTCAAGCCACCGAAGACGGTGTTTCAAGATGGTGACACCAATTGCATTATCATCTCTGTACCCGAACACACGATGCCGAACCTCTGCATTACTGACGTGTTGTTGTCATTGAATGTCAGCAATCCTTCGGAGACAGCGATGATCGAACACAGAGAGTCGTCTAACATCCTCAACTCGGAGAGACCGGGTTTCACAAGCAATGAGCAAAACTGCTCTCACCGACGCGTTGTAGATCCGGCCTTTTACAGCCAGACTAATATCACGAAGGCGCCAAAGGTGGCCCAGATTGGCATAAGCCGCTCTGGCTTTCACTATACGTGCATTGATCTCATCACTCACACCCCCACCAGCACTTATGCAGCTACCCAGATACACGAACTTCTCGACTACTTCTATCTGCTCACCATCCAGGGTGAGTACAGGATTAGAATCCTGCCAGTCTTGTAGAAGTACTTTGCACTTGGAAGGTGCAAAGCACATACCATACCTACGGACACTGATTGCCAACTGATTAAGTGCGGATTGCATGCCTTGGGCATTATCGCACAGTAAGACAATATCGTCCGCATACTCAAGGTCGAGAAGTCTTTCTCCAGGTAATAGATCTATACGACTACCACTCACATCTATCAGAGCTGTTTCCAGAATGTCATCGATGGCAAAGTTGAAGAGGAATGGTGAGATTGGGCAACCCTGTCTCACCTCACTGCTTGAATGGGACAATGCAGAGAATTTGTTGCATACCCTCACTCTGCCTAAGGTGTTTGTATATAGGGCTTTCAAGTTGTTAATGAACTTTTTAGGCATACCCCTCTTCAATAGACAATCCCAGAGAACAGTCCTCTCCAACGAATCGAAGGCAGCCCTGATGTCAAGAAACACTACGATTGTTGGCCTTTGAAAAGTATGGCGGTGTTCTAACATTTGGCGGAGGGTGAAGATATGATCAATACATCCTCGACCAGAACGAAACCCAGCCTGCTCCTCGCGAGTCAATCTTTCTCGGGTTTTGAACAACCTACGAAGTATGACGGAAGCCAATAGCTTGGACGCAATCGGAAGTAAACTTATCCCCCGATAGTTGTTACAAGAACGACGTGAACCCTTTTTAAAGATAGGGACAACTATCGACTCATTCCATGACGTTGGTACACTCTCTATCCAAACGTTCTCTAGTCACTGATTATTTGAAAATCGTATGCTACCACCAAGTACGAATACTGAAGCAATTTTTCTGAAATCACATGCGCCATTCAAACTGGCTGCCTTCAACGTTCGCACACTCATGCAGGTTGGACAACAGATAGGGTTGGCTATGTCTTTGAAAAGTCATTATATCGACGTTCGTTGTCTATCCGAGACCCGTATTCAAGACTCTGGTGAAGTACTACAAACTCGCTCTACATCTGTCACTTCAAAAGCTTGTTTTACGTGCGCTTATCCAGGGACCCTGTGGCATCTTCGTCTGGTCTTGCTGGCGTTGGTGTCGCACTAAGCGCTAGAGCTGAGGCAGCACTAATCGATTAGATTCCCATTAACAGTCGGTTATGTGCTGTTAGATTAAAGAGTTCCATCAAAGTGAGAAGAAATCGGCGTGAGAAACGATGTCTTCTCGTCATCTCCACCTATGCCACGACAGATTGCAGCCCGGATGCAATCAAGGATGAGTTTTACCACCAGTTATCAGTTCTTCTCCAGAAAGTGCGTTCGACAGATATTGTAGTACTAGCCGGAGACTAGCCTGGACTCAGATTGATCACATCGCGATCAGCTACCGCTGGCGTGGTTGTGTACAAGACTGCCGCTCCTTTTGGAGTACCTATCTGAACTCTGATCATGCCTTGGTCTGCGCCAATCTTGCCTTACTTTTCAGTGGACAACGAAGTGACCATTCCCATCTCACTCGAGTACACTTCTAGTTATTCGACATAGATTATCTGCGTTGGTGATCTATAGTTTGAAAATGTAACTGAGTGTACAGTTACGGAGCCTAGAGGACGAACGAATTTTCTGTGAGCTGATATTTATGGTTAATGAATAGGTCAAAAAACAACTTGTCTCGACGAATGCATCTCGGCCAACACGGATAAATCGTAGAAAATACTTGAGGACATAAATCGTTAGTCCGTTGACTGACATATCTCTGTTTTCCGGTCACAAATTAAACTTAATCAGTCCTCTATCTAGCTGAAGGCTGGCTCTCGTAATGCTGACTGTAATAGGCGTTCAGCTTGAAAGAAGTGGGATCTTCCCGAGAAACAGTATACCGGCCATCCTACAAGTCAGTTAGCGGCAAATGTACTGAAACCATGGTGTAGGACAGAAAGAATTTCCAGACTCGTTTGACAGAATTTAAATACGCCAATGATATGCCTCCATAAAGCTTGATGAATAACAAAGTCGACCTCCCAATGAATATACCAAACCGCAATTCATAATGGTATATAACTGAGGTAATGAAATTGCTAGACTGCTGCCTAAATAATGCCAAAATAACGAATAACAGAAGACACAGTTTATTGCAGCCGAGAGCCATTAATGCTTTTATACAGACTGTATTAATACTATGGAGTCTATAGAAAGGTTATGCAGTCAATAATGATAATAATTAAATTGCAGTTTCTCTTTTGACGATCTTACACATAGTATAATGCCACGGACGATAACTAAAGAATCCTGATACAAGGTTCACTCTACATAAACGATGAAAAATGATGAATCTTAGAACATAATTTATTTCATACGTTTTCTCCCTACTACCAAGGTTAACAACAACGGAAAATACAAATTCAAATGTGAGAGTATTTTAGACAAACACTTCACGCCCATATGCACTCTGTAAACAGGAAGTTTTTTTGTGGATATTTGCATTTTTGCCGAAATTAGTTTACTCGGCTGACTTGAGAATATAGAAAGAGCCCCACTCTAAATGAATGAGAATACCCAGGAGCATTCGAAGGCAATCCATGAAAACGGTTAGAAATATTAAGTTCCAGACTTACGAAGAAATTAATTGTCTAACATGAATGCATTGTTATTACGTGACGCGGAAGGTCGTTAGGACGAAGCTTCTCTGTTCACAATCATTTTAACCATTTGAATAATTATTTTGTCCTTTCATATCCGTGAAAGATTAGACAGACTTTAATAACTTTTGAATCTAAAACGCCATTTTCTGTAACACAAAATCACTTTTAAAAGAGACCTAGAGACACACTAATACTAGTTTCACCTAACCAAGTTTGGTGATTGAAGGCTTCAGCGCAAATCTTGAGTAACATCGTCACTGTTATGTGAGTCCGTGTCGGTCCACGGCTTCATTTTAGCTGAAATATTTATTTATTTATATGGTTTATTTAAGATGTGATTGAAAGTGTTTACAGGATTACACTAACAACATCTATGTAGCTGTATTCTGTCTTACTATTGTGTGGTACAACAATATAATCAGATTCAGGTTTGTGTAGTAAGGACAGAATGCTTACGGCCTATGTTATCCTTCTGTGAGTTCTTGGCTTTTCTACTCACCTGCTATGTCTTCTGAGTTATCCAGATCTGGTGGGAAGAGAGAGAAGATATATTAGGTCCAAAATTACTTCTTGGTATTGTATACTTTAAAATCAAATCACCTCTTATTATGCGACAGGACAGAGTAAACAGATTTAGCTTTTTAATCCACTCTTTGTATGGCAAACACCGGAGTTCTGGAATTGCACATGTAGCTGCCCTCTTCATAACTCCCAGGATATCCTAGTCACCTTTTAAACAGCGGCATGCAGCCTGAACTCAGTTTTCAAGCCTAGTTCTTGCAAGGTTGTGCATACAGTAGTGAACATGATAGTGTCTAACTTGGTGAATGTCCGTCTTAAAGCCCATAGGGTTCTAAACCCCTCAGCTGCGACTTGGCGGCAATGGGCCGTGGTCTTAGTATCATGACTCACTGTCACCTCAAGATCCTTGTGAGACCGAATCACGGGCACCGGCACTTCATGCCTGAATTGCGCATACATCAGCGTCTCTTATGATTTCTCGCCAGATTTTTACATCAGCGTATCATAACATTGTGGACTCAACTATAAACTCTCTGTCTCCCCTTAAACTAAGAGATTAAAATCGCTCCATATCTTTCTTTCTACGAAATAATTCTTTCTTCCTGTACTATATTCTAATACACAATCTTTCTTCTATATATTAGCACCATTGAATTAACTACTATGAATTCGGTGTTCATCTTGCTGTACTAATGTGGTGTGGCGACTTGGACCGATGCATATATGTGCCTGGTCCAACGTTGTAGCTGACTGACTGGACTCAACTATACTTGAGAGATCATTAACACACAGTATAAAAAGTAAAGGAGCATGGACAGTCTTGCGCTACTCCACTGAGTACTGGTCTCCAGGTGGAGCACTTCGAATTTACATTTACTTTCTGTCTATGACCTACTAGGAAGTTCTTAGACCATTTCGGAAAGGTTCGGCAATACCAATATTTTCCAGCATAAATAGCAGTCTGTTTGTTGGCACCTTGTCAAACGATTTGCTGAAGTCTATCAGTCAGCTACAACGTGGGACCAGGCACATATATCCATCGGTCCAAGTTGCCACACCTCATTAGTACAGCAAGATGAACACCGAATTCATAGTAGTTAATTCAATGGTGCTAATAAATAAAAGAAAGATTGTGTATTAGAATATAGTACAGGAAGAAAGATGTGGAGCGATTTTAATCTCATAGTTTTCATTACGAACTTACATCAGTTATGATTCAACTCTTTATTACCCTTCTGTTTACAAACTTAGGGTTGAAATTTAAAGTATGTGTTAGAGTGGGAGAACACGGCTTAGCTTCACAAAGCACTCTTGACTACTTATTGAATTATATCAAGTGCTTTAATACAATCTGCTTTGGAAGCAGGAATTTTTCGTAATTTGGCTTAATCATCACCTAAAATTCATATTTTGGTTACATAATAGATATTTCTTATTGATTTCAAGCATTTTAAGGACCAAATATTGTCAATATTTATTCCATTAACGGTAAAGTGTAAGTTATCTTACACTAAACTTTGAATTTCGCGCAGAACACATGGGGTGTCATCGTAATTTTGGTTGGTTGGTATGTTTTACTTATATCCTAATCAGTTTCACTACTTTCATTTACCCAACGTCAAACAATAAGCAGTAAACAACGATAACTGATCCAATAAGATTAAGGCAGATGATCTTGATAGCTATCGTTTACGATGATTACAACGAGATCACACATTGGAACTGGTTAGGAAAAGTTTAGGCGCATCGGTAGCAAGACTTATCAATATGACAATATTCCGAGGGCGTAGTGGATTAGAACAGATACCTTATTCAAGCCATTCATAAATGAATGAAGCATGTCTCTGAGGCTGAAATGAAAGCTATGTTTAGAACTAAACTGAAAAGTCGACTTCAGAGAATATTAAAACTATTGAGAAATCAGAAAAGATTGAAGTTTGCTAAAAATAAACGATTGTCTGAGCGCAGTTGCAGCGGACGATCACCATTATCTGTTCGCTGAGCCAGGATACTAAAATACCTACCTAAATGTCTTTCTGTTTGGTTTAAACTACCTACTAGGGCATTAGAGTCACCTGCCACGAGTACTATATCTGAACGTTTAGTTCAAAAAGCATTCTGTAAAAGTCATCTTTCACTTCATCCGGGCTATGAAGTCTATGTAGACAACATCCACTGATTTTCCATTGTCTAGAACCTTGATCCATTGCTCCCTTGCTATAGGCAAATGTGTTGTGCAAGATAGACATTTTTTGGAGCTATGTTGTTTGCTGTTTAACAAGTTGTTGGTTTCTACGAATGTCATTATGGACTTTTTGACTATTATTCCCAGTATTTTAACTACGACATACCTTGGTCAAGCGACAGATTGAATGTCACAGATAGTGGGACTGCAATATACTGTGCAATATTTCTCAGGATTTTTGGGGTGTAGTTCATCCAGTTTTGTTGACTTACCGTATCTAAGGTGCTAAGAGCCTTAAGTACATTGTCTTGATCAAAGTCAACGGTGAGCAGACGGTTTGTTGACTTCGTATTTGGGTCTACTCCTTCGTCTAGAAGAGGTTCCTGAGTGAAAACTGCCCCAAAATAGTTTGTCACAGCCTCTGCTGTTTCTTAATCATCCTCTATCGTTTCCGATCCACTCTTTTCCTTAGTTAGGTTGGCTATCCGATGCTGCACCCTTGCTCTGTAATTTAAGTAAGAGAATAGTCTCTTAAACTGCTTGATTGCAGATTGTTCCAAATGCATTTCATATTTTCTCAGAGCTCTTCTGGTTTTAATTACACCTGTGGGGTTCCATAGTACTTGCTGTGCCAAGGCTGATGGCAACCTTCCAGCATTTCTTCTCAACCAGGATAAGATCCTCACGGACGTGTATTCCGAATCCAATCAGTTTGCGTGAGTTTCCCAGTATTGGGTTTCTTTATTCAGCCAAAGCAATCGTAACCTTTATGAGGCGGCTTTTCTGAGTACTTTCAGACTCCACCTTTTGTCTTATTCTGCAATGATTACAGATGCTAACTCCTGAAACTGTTTCTGGGAGTAGTTTGCTTATTAAGGACTTAATGTAGCTTAGGTCGTGCTCAAATCTAGCCTCTGGTTCGTGTTTGAAAGATTCTCGGACCTTATGAAAAGTGACTTACCTGTCAACGAGGCCCGTCATAACACACTGTGGAGTGTTAATTCCTGAAATCTTCTCCTCCCTGCAATCGAACTCCGATTTAGCGCCAAATGCAAAGATCTCATTCTGTTTTCTTATTTTCCTCTTTCTAGGTGTGACTGTAAGCCAGTCATTTACCTTATTATGTCTCTTGATCACATTCCCTATGCCGCTCAGACTTTGCCCCCCCATAGTCTATTTCGCGTTGATATGTGAATCCGAAACTGGAACAGTAGATTCACATACCTTAGTGCTGCCTATAATTACTTTCTTAGCGTGATTTTCCTTTTTCTTTATAACAATGCCTACATCTGTATGCTTGTTATCCGCTTTTCTAATGGGGTCCACCTTGATGGTCTCATTCAAATCAAAAACTGGGCTTATGAAAACGCTCGGTATTTTCTCGAAATACTGCTACCTTTTTATTTGAGGGTAATTTTCTAGCTATGTGCAGCAGCTCAATAACCTAAATCCAATTAGAATTCAATTTGGGCATCATAATTTAGCTTGTGTATATACAGGTCATACTAATCGCTATTCAAGCACTCTTGTCTACACCATCTATGGTAAGGCAGTGATATTAAGGTCCATCTGTCCCCTAACCTGCTCTTACCATAAATGACCAGTAGACTGATATTTGATTTGCAGTATTACATATATATTGATACAACTAATTCTATTGGTATTTATGTTGATATAGCACTGCGACAATATACTTTTAACGTATACCATAAGACCCACATAAGAAATGAAGCTCAGTTCCCCTAAGAAAACCACCTGCTTCGGTTTGGGCCCCCGGGCAGTATCACAGCCCTTACATATACCAAATGAGATCTGTGTGGCGCATATGTATTTGGTGCCTCCTTATACCAATATCTATGTGTTAAAATAAAATAAAATAAATAAGGTATAGTTTCATACTGATTAGTGCAGAACATATGTTACCTAATTCCAAATAACTTTAATCTTGAGAAAGTCCATTTATGTAGTTTTCATGGTAAGTTTTTTTTACTTTTTAACACATATTGGTACAAGGAGGCACCAAGTACATAGGCGCCACACATATCTCATTTAATATGTGAGAGGTCTTTGATGCTGCCCGGGTGCCCAGACCGGAGCAGGTGGTTTTCGTAGGGAGCCACACCCGGAGCCTTCGACCTAAAGGTCTGACCCACAAGGTAGTGGAGCAACGTAAGGAGATGCAGTCCCATGGTAGCCGGTGACCAACGATTGGTTCATACGCTGATTGTTTCTTCAGGATACTGGAGCCCATGTGCACCATTGGTTTGGAATCAGGGTTTTCCAACTGCCCCAGGTGGCCCCCCTGAATGCCCTGGTACGGCCGAGAGTGGGGAGAGTCCGCTCTCCCTCTCGAAATACTCTCACACGGCCACGCGTATACAGCCTCTGCCAGGGAAGTCCTACTCATTGCCTTCTCGTGGCGAAGGTGTTGTTTACGAAAATGAGAGGACGAAAAGCGAACGTCCGGCGCTTTAACCGGATTCCAAATCAATGGTGCACATGGGCTCCAGTATCCTGCGGGAACAAATGGCGTATGAACCAATTGTTGGTCACCGGCTACCATGAAACTGCATCTCCTTACGATGCTCCACTGCCTTGTGGATCACACATTCAGGTCGAAGGCTCCAGGTGTGGCCCTCTAAGAAAACCACCTGCTTCGGTTTGGGCACCCGGGCAGTATCACAGCCCACACACAAATTGATGAACTCTTCATGCCTATGGAAATTACCTTTCTCGCTTTGAAAAACAAACAATTGATTCAGATTACTATCATTAAAATTATTGTCATTATTAATACTAATATTATTATTACTACTATTATTGTCATTATTGTTATTATTATCATTATTATTATTATTATTTTCCACATTATTCACCCTCTTTTATACTTATACAGCGGCTCGTCTTTGGTGGAAATCCGACTGTATCTAAACGTTCTCGAGTCACTGTCCGGTTGAAAATTGTATGTTACCACCGAATACGAGGACTGAAGCAGATTTTCTGAAACCACGTGCACCATTCAAACTGGCTGCCTTCAACGTTCGCACATTTATGCAGGTCGGACAACAGATAGGGCTGGCTATGTCTTTGGAAAGTCTTAATATCGACGTGTGTTGTCTATCCGAGACCCGTACTCAAGACTCTGGCGAAGTACTACAAATTCGATCTCCATCTGTCGCTTCGAAAAGCTTGTTTTACGTGCGCTTATCCAGGGACCCTGTGGCATCTTCGTCTGGTCTTGCTGGCGTTGGTGTCGCACTAAGCGCTAGAGCTGAGGCAGCACTAATCGATTAGATTCCCATTAACAGTCGGTTATGTGCTGTTAGATTAAAGAGTTCCATCAAAGTGAGAAGAAATCGGCGTGAGAAACGATGCCTTTTCGTCATCTCCACCTATGCCCCGACAGATTGCAGCCCGGATGCAATCAAGGATGAGTTTTACCACCAGTTATCAGTTCTTCTCCAGAAAGTGCGTTCGACAGATATTGTAGTACTAGCCGGAGACTTGAATGCTCAGGTCGGGCGTCTAGGCACAGAAGAGAGTCGTTTAGGTGGCCGATGGGGACTCGTTGGTCGCAGGTCAGATAACGGGGACCGTCTACTGCAACTTTGCACAGACCACAACATGTTTCTGGCTAGCACTAACTTTCGGCACAGTCATCGCCGATGTGCCACCTGGCGTCCTCCCTCTGCATCTCAAGCCTGGACTCAGATTGATCACATCGTGATCAGCTACCGCTGGCGTGGTTGTGTACAAGACTGCCGCTCCTTTTGGAGTACCTATCTGGACTCTGATCATGCCTTGGTCTGCGCCAATCTTGCCTTACTTTTCAGTGGACAACGAAGTGGACGCCATCAACGGATTGATGTTAGCAAGCTGGTTGCAACTTCTGTTGCAAGTAAGTATCGAACCGAGCTAGCCTCTAGGCTAGCTACCACTCCACCGAAAAGTATAGATGAGCATTGGTTGCAATTGCATGACGCCATGAAAATGGCGGGAACAGTCAGTTGTGGGTTTGCGAAACGTCCCGCTTTTAAGCACTGGGTTTCTTCTGGTTCCTTACAACTCATTGAAGCCCGTCGGTCTACTCCGGGTGACCGTGAGTTTGACCATAAACGAAGGAAGTTACGTGAGGAAATTGGGCAAAGCTTGCGCAAGGACCGAGAAGCCTGGTGGTCGATGCGTGCTAATGAGCTGGAAGCAGCAGCTGCATCTGGTAATTACCGGAAGCTCTTCCAGCTCATCCGAGCCACTGGCAGCAAGAAGTCTGGTGTGAGTGAAACAATCTGCGAGGATGATGGGATGCCAATCACTAACATCCATCGACGTCTTGGACGATGGGCAGAATTTTTCGAAGGGCAGTTCAACTGGCCTGCTGCTCCGGCAACATCGGTCAGACTGTCCTGCCCTCCATGGCCGGTGACGACTGATCCACCAAATGAGGAGGAAGTCCGCAAGGAACTCCAACTCTTGAAGCGTTACAATTCACCTGGCCCAAATGACTTACCTCCGGCTCTTTTTAAAGATGGTGGTGACTTTTTGACTAAGGAATTGACGACGTTGTTTACAAAGGTTTGGGAACTAGAGAGTGTACCAACGTCATGGAATGAGTCGATAGTTGTCCCTATCTTTAAAAAGGGTTCACGTCGTTCTTGTAACAACTATCGGGGGATAAGTTTACTTCCGATTGCGTCCAAGCTATTGGCTTCCGTCATACTTCGTAGGTTGTTCAAAACCCGAGAAAGATTGACTCGCGAGGAGCAGGCTGGGTTTCGTTCTGGTCGAGGATGTATTGATCATATCTTCACCCTCCGCCAAATGTTAGAACACCGCCATACTTTTCAAAGGCCAACAATCGTAGTGTTTCTTGACATCAGGGCTGCCTTCGATTCGTTGGAGAGGACTGTTCTCTGGGATTGTCTATTGAAGAGGGGTATGCCTAAAAAGTTCATTAACAACTTGAAAGCCCTATATACAAACACCTTAGGCAGAGTGAGGGTATGCAACAAATTCTCTGCATTGTCCCATTCAAGCAGTGAGGTGAGACAGGGTTGCCCAATCTCACCATTCCTCTTCAACTTTGCCATCGATGACATTCTGGAAACAGCTCTGATAGATGTGAGTGGTAGTCGTATAGATCTATTACCTGGAGAAAGACTTCTCGACCTTGAGTATGCGGACGATATTGTCTTACTGTGCGATAATGCCCAAGGCATGCAATCCGCACTTAATCAGTTGGCAATCAGTGTCCGTAGGTATGGTATGTGCTTTGCACCTTCCAAGTGCAAAGTACTTCTACAAGACTGGCAGGATTCTAATCCTGTACTCACCCTGGATGGTGAGCAGATAGAAGTAGTCGAGAAGTTCGTGTATCTGGGTAGCTGCATAAGTGCTGGTGGGGGTGTGAGTGATGAGATCAATGCACGTATAGTGAAAGCCAGAGCGGCTTATGCCAATCTGGGCCACCTTTGGCGCCTTCGTGATATTAGTCTGGCTGTAAAAGGCCGGATCTACAACGCGTCGGTGAGAGCAGTTTTGCTCTATGCTTGTGAAACCTGGCCTCCGAGTTGAGGATGTTAGACGACTCTCTGTGTTCGATCATCGCTGTCTCCGAAGGATTGCTGACATTCAGTGGCAACACCATGTCAGTAATGCAGAGGTTCGGCATCGTGTGTTCGGGCACAGAGATGATAATGCAATTGGTGTCACCATCTTGAAACACCGACTTCGGTGGCTTGGACATGTTCAGTGAATGTCGTCCCAGAGAATTCCACGTCGTGCATTATTTTCCGATGCTGGGACTGGTTGGAAAAAGCGGAGAGGTGGTCAGTGCATGACATGGTGTCGTGGTATGAAAGAAAGCTGCAAAGGACTGGCTTGTGTTGGTCCTTCACGACTCCCTGGCTGAGGTCCGAGAGATGGTGCTACACAGTGGCTAGAGACGTTATCAGATATGGCTCAGAATAGAAGCCAGTGGCGATCCTGCTGTAACCTTCTTTTACTTTCTTCATAAAAAGTGGTTGTGTCTCCTTTACCTGAAAGATTTCTTCTGATTGTACCTTTTCGTTCCGTCGTTACTACCACACTACCTTACTCCAATCTCTTCGTTATTGTTCTCTTTTTCTTTTTGCGTTCCTTAGTTTTTTTTTCTTTCTTCTTTCTACTTCTCTTCGAATTCCCATTGTTTTGTGTGGCGCATATATATTGGCGCTCTATTGTACCAATATTTATGTGTTCAAATAAATAAATAAATAAATACCCAGGTGGACTTTCCATGTCCACCAACCCGGTTAGAGCGCCGGACATTCGCTTTTCGTCCTCCCAATTTCGTAAACAATACCCGTGTTGCGAGAAAGCAGTAAGTAGGACTTCCCTGGCAGAGGCTATATACGCGTGGCCGTGTGAGAGCATTTCGAGAGGGAGAGCGTACTCTCCCCACTCCCGGCCGTACCAGGGCATTTTGGGGCTTTTTAGCTAAGCAGAAGGTAGTCTTTAGTGACAAAAAGGATCGTAATAAAGGATGATAAAATTACAAGAGGTAATGAGCCTTAACATAAATAATCAAGAGTTTCACGCTAATTGCTTCTTGCAGTAAGAGAAAAGAGTTAGGGCTTTCATCACGAACTAGCATCACCTACAATACGAGGGTTGGGTTTACGAAGCTACAAAGTACTCATTCTTTGCATCTATACGGGTAAATGGAAATATCTATAAGTCACTATCTTAAATGTATTGGTTCACCACCAAAGTATAGAGTGAATTTTCCATTAAAAAAAACTAATAAAGTCCCCTCCACCCTATGAATCGCTAAACTTTGTTCCTAGTCTCACATCTTGTCATGTTTCTTGATTTCCAGAATTTATGTAGCGAAATATCGGTAAATTTTGTTGAGGCATATCATAGCTCTCAATAAGTAAAAGGTACTTGTTGTCTTGTTTCTGATTTCGCTCTGAAATCTAGTAGCCAGTATCTTCTCATTTTATGCTGTAAAATGTTAAACTGATATGAGTGCTGTTTCATCAGTATTTAATTGGTCACATGTATGTGCCAACAAATGAAACTTCTAGTCTGAGCCATGTTGGTAGATGCAGACTACTTGGTTGGGGTCCGCGTGACTATCGTAACCAATGGTTGGAGACTCTTGGTGACATGGCTCAGAATCGATCACAATGGCGTCGGTGTATACACTCCCTGTCTTCCCTTAAACTAAGAGAATAAAATTGCTTCATATCTTTCTTTCTACGAACCAATTCTTTCTTCTTGTACTATATCTCTATATGCAATCTTTCTCTTACATATTACTACCTTTGACCTAACCACTGCTATGAATCCGGTGTTCATCTTGTTGTGCTGATGCGGTATGGTAACCTGGACCGATGCACATATGTGCCTGGTCCTACGTTGTAGCTGACTGACAAATGAAACTTGTCTTATCCTATCTTTCCTGCCTAATAAACAAGTCACTGGCTCGTCTTCACTCGTAGAAGAAGACTTAAATATGGTTCTCAAGGTAATATAAGCTAATGCGTGTCACTGCAAACGAAGCAATAAAACAGTTTATGGGTATTGTTTTTGGTGATGATATAGTTCATATTATTTTCTACATTTTTTTCCTTATAGATATGAACAATAATAGGATAATAGCTCATACATTCATACTATCATCCGTTACATCTCCATGTAGGAAATATCTACTTTTTGGAACTAATATACAGAAAATACTAATTTATTCGTTATGTTCACTGTCCTGTGGTATGTGAGCGTTGATCTTACAATTTTTTCGTTATAGATGCACAAATTGAGGGGAAGCCAGAATGTATTATCAACGTGAAATACGCAGGAAATATTTACGCTTTATGTTTCGGGAAGGATTATGTTTTTTGTGGGTCAATTGGTCTGATTGTTGTATACAAATGGACTACACCTACCGACGGCTTTCTGAAATATCATGATACAGTCCATCTGACGTCCGGAAATCTTTACGCAACCGTTTCTGAAGTAAGGTGGATAAATCAATACACTAGTTACATTTCATTCAATCGTGCTTAGGTTACCGGGTTGTGTTATCATACAGAAAGTGACACTCTATTGGCCGCATTAGGTGATGGAACTATCCATACGTTTTCAATTGGTTGTGATGTCAAAGAAAAGCTCAAATTTACTGGACATAAGTCCACGATCTATAAAATTTGCAGGGTTGGAGCACACGAGGTTCGATTTTCAATCTAATGTTTCATTTTGTTAGTTTTCTACTAGTTCTGAGGATGGTACTGTCTGCTTTTGGGATAACAGAGTTATGCAGAATGGGAGCTTTAAGGCTTCATCTGTGTTCAAACCGTATCTAAATAGTGAATTATCTCGATCCAAGCTTGGATCTTGGTTAACTACTTTATCCTGTAAACAGTTCGAAGAGGATTGGTTTGTTACGGGAGGGGGGCCTCGACTTTCTTTATGGAGTAGGCGTGCCGGGAGGAATGTTTCTATATTACACCCTGAAGGTAAATCTTCCTAAATGTCTTGATATTTTTGTAGGTGTGTTTGTTTGTTGCATTGTCAACCAAGGTTTACAGAGCTTTAAATATGTTATCTTATTGATTGATTACTCAGTTGATGGTTTAAGTCATTATTCTGCGTCAGTTAAAATGTGTTTGTGTTAATATCACCTTAGCCGTAGTAGCTCACTATTGTTTGTAGGAAAATACAAAGTTATTAGTAACTACTGTACAAAACTTATTCTTGGTAAGAGATTCAGATTGTTTGAACATGGTAATAACATGGATGATTGCGTTCTGCTCACACTCACTTGTAACGGTCTGCATAGCGTTGTCTTGAAAATACACGACAAAGTTAGAATTACTTTAAACTAGCTGTTCTTTGCAATTTTATTCAGCTTGATCTATCTTCCATGTTCTTTAGAATTGATATACTGACAAAATCCTGTTAGGCGGTGACAAAATAACAAATATTTCGAACACAGTAAGGTTGATATAATCTTCAGAGTACAAAACAATCCAAGATTGTTTAACTAATAATCCACATTGTTTTTAGTAGATCAAATCCTGATTTATTTAAACTAGTAGTATAATGAACATGTTCAGAACCTTCATCATGAACATTGTCTCACTTGTCAATGTAGAGTGGTGACTTATTATTTACAACACTGCTGTCAGTCAGTCACTGACAACGTAGAACTTCGTACGTACGTACGTCAGTTCGAGTTGCCACACCACATAAGCACAGAGATGCAGTTGTCGATTCAAATCCCGTAGTGGTAGAGGTGGTAAGAGTATAACCAACTGCCAACACTGTGCTATTAACCACTAGGCCACATATTCGGACAGAGTTTCATTTGCTTCGATTCAGGCACCTGGTTAATGTCACCACCCTTTGCACAAACAATATGCCTAAAGCCGAATGCATGAGTTACATTCGTTAATTAGTGTCGTACTAAAAAGTCTCATAGGACCTTAATAAATAATTCACATCAAAGTTGTTATTGGATAGTAGAAGAACTGAATCACTTAAAATTTCTATTTAATTTCATTTTTTACGGTGATATTCGGCTATGAAACTTTTTAATTCTCGGATTCGTTCTGGGTTATTTTAATTATGTCAAAATGATAGGAGATAGGCTACAGTTTTACAAGCTTACTGGGCTCTACTAACTGGTCATACATTTCTTGTTTTGTGCAAACTAAGTTTAGTTCATCATTAATACTTAAACAAATATTGGCACAAAGGTGAACTGAAAGAAATACACACCACATAATAAGACAACAAGACTACTAAGAAATAGAGGAAGGAGGGTAAGTATGGTCAAAAACAATAAATTGATAAAAAATAAGTGAGCGGGAATAGTTTATAATTGGGGAAGTAGTTCAGTTAGCACAAGGTTTGCCACAATGTATCCGTTCAGTTAAGGAAGTTCCTCTTTTTTAAAATAAGTGAAAGAAAGCTACATTGGAATTACCATTAGTTTATATTCTGAGCCGTGTCTGATGACGTTTCAAGTCACTGAGTTGCATGGTATCTCGAATATCAACCAGAAAGTCGAGGAGTCGATGGATACCAGTCCTGTTCGGCTTTGTTTCATACCCCGACACAATGACTGACCATTTACACTTTTCTCAACCAACCCCAGCGTCGGCAAGTAATGCACGACGTGAAGTTCACTGGAATGACGCGTGTAGCACTTGTCCAAACCACCGAAGCCATTACTTCAAGGTTTTGACACTAATTGAATTGTCGTCACTGTCTGAACACACGTTATCGAACCTCTGCATATTAACATGGTGTTACCGCTGAGTGTCAGCAATCCTTCAGAGAAAAAACGATTGAACACTGAGAGTTGCCTAACATTCTCAACTCGGAGAAGTCAGATTTCATGAGCATAGGGCAGAACCACTATCACCAACGCATTGTAAATCCAACCTTTTGCTTTCAGACTCACGACATGATGGCCCAGATTGGCTTCCACCATACCCAAATTAATCTCGTCAGTCGTAACAATATTAGCACCCACAAGGCTACCCAGGTTCATGAACTTTACTACTTGTAACTGCTCACTACCAGGAATGAGTGCAGGAACAGGCTTCTACCAATCTTGCAGAAATTCTTCGCATTTCGAAGGTTATAAACACACGCCATACCTACGGAAAATGGTTGCCAACTGATTAGGTGGGGATTGTATGGATTAGGTATTGTAGTGAACAGAACACGAGTAGGGGACAATCGAATGTATTTAACAGGAAACTACAGAACTTGTTAATAAAATCTAATAATCATATAGTAAATGCTTAATTTGCAAAATGTCCATCACTTGTCTTAAAATATCTCAGACTTCATTGTTCTTGCATTTTCATACAAATTGCGTTCTGTTTCCATTCTTAAATGTTCGGTCCTCTTGTCTCTCTACTGCCAGACATTCTACTCCTGACTAACGTCATATACTACTTATGTCGATATAAGTAGCACACCACAGTATCATTAAACAGCATGACTATCGTCATACTCAAAGTCGGAAAGCCTTACTCCAGGTGACATCCGCACCACCACTACTTACTTGCATCAGAACTTTCTAGAATGCTGTCGATGGTTAATTTAGAGAGGAGTGGTGAGATTGGGTAGCCTTCCCTAGCCTCACTACTTTAGTGGAAGGATGAGAGGTGATCGTACTCCCTCACCCTACTCGGGGTGTTTGTATACAGAGCCTTCAAAATGTTGATAAACCTTTTGGGGCGCATCCTTCATAAAATCCAATATAACAGTCCTGTTCATCGAAGGCAGTCTTCATATCAAGATACAGTGATTATTAACCTGCAATATTTACTTCAGTGTTCTAACATTTGGCAGAGACTATATATATATATATATATATATATATCAATACGTCCTCAGTCAAAACGAAAATCAGTCTGCTCCTCGTGAGTCAACTATTCCCGGGTTTTTGGCAGTGCGCAAAGTATGACGTAAACAAACAGTCTGAACG
Source organism: Schistosoma bovis (assembly GCA_944470425.2). Taxonomy (NCBI): domain Eukaryota; kingdom Metazoa; phylum Platyhelminthes; class Trematoda; order Strigeidida; family Schistosomatidae; genus Schistosoma; species Schistosoma bovis. Next base: position 45,524,177 of record OX103956.1, on the reverse strand, counting down.
CAATCTGAATTAAACTTATCCCCTTATAATTTTTGCGTAGTTGATGTAAAACGTTTTTAAAAAGGACTACTATCGCCTTGTTTCGGGGCGTTGCAACACTCTAATTGCCAAACGTTTGCAAACAACTGTCACTTTCTTGATCAAAAGTTCATCACTATCCCTAAGAGGGACCAGAGGTAAGTTGTTTAGTCATTTATGGAGCTTCAGAAGTTGTAGTTCCTTGCGAACTTCCGCCGATTTAGGTGGGTCAGTCGTCACCGTCCATAAAGGACAGAACAGTTTGACCTGTTTCACGAGGGCAGTAGACCAGCTGAACTGTTCGTCAAAGAACTCTGTCCCTCGTCCAAAACATCAGTGATGGTTTTGTACACAACTACACCAGCGGTAGCTGATCACAATGTATCGAGTCTGAGTCATAGCTTGAGCTACAGAGGGAGGATGCAAGTTAACACATCAGCGATGACTGTGCCAAAGTCGGTCCTAACCGGAAACAGTTTGTGGTCTGTACAAAGCCACAGGAGACGGTCTCTGTTACCAAATTTGCAGCTGATAGGTCTCTGTCGGCCACTCAAACGACTCTGTGCCTAGACACTCGACCCGCGTATTCAAATCGCCGGCTAGCAACACAATATCCGTTGAACACGCTGGTGGTTGGAACATAGGCAGAGATAACTAAATGACATAGTTTCTCGGGCCGAATACGTTTGTTTTTGATGAATTTTTTTCTAAATTTAACACAATCAACTATTGATTGGGATCCAGTTGATTAGTCCTGCCACACGGTCCTCGGATAAACGCCTATGAAACAAGCTTATTGAATCTGCAGACGGAAAGCGAATGTGTTGCACTGCACTAGAGTCTTGATACGGCTCTCAGATAGACAACAGACATTGGTGTTAAGCCCGACCCTTGTTGCTACCTTGACGTGGTGGCCGGACTTGCCTATCGTGATGGACCAATCGAGCTATATTGGCTGCAACAATCGTTCCTCAAGGTCCTACCATGCCAGATAGGTCGGTTGAAGGGTAGTAAGTCTAAGAGCAGCAAACCCAAGGTCCAAAGTCGTACTGCTGACTGTGCAGAGGTGTGACGGCATAAAATGTTTCCTTCAGACAACCTGCTTAACAGCGATGCTGCCTTCCCACAAGTCAGTCAGTCAGTCAGTAACAACGAAAGGGTGGGGTTAGAAAAGGTCGACCTTAAAAATGCACACTTCGCCTAATCCCACAGATTCTCGTCTCGGTCACTAAGGTTTCACCAAGTACGGAGCCAACACGAAAAGATTGTGTGTGACCGGCCTCAAGCCGCTGTCTCTTGGGAACTGCAGTCACACTCTCAGGTCACTAAGAGCACCTCTAGCCCAATTTCTTTTTCAGGTACCTATATAAGAACCTTTCACGGTGTGGGCAACCAGGTAGTGCTAACCGCCTTCATTTCTCTAACAACACTGGAGATCACTGTGTTCATAATCAATTTTCCTCTTCAATTCCTATTATTCCTCCTTAATCGACTTTCAACACTAAACTTGATGTTAAGACTTTCTGAAGACGTAGCCAAACCTATATGTTGTCCGATCTCCATTATTGTTTGAGCGCTGAAAGAAGCCAGTTTTATTGATAAACGTGGTTTTAAGGGGGCTGGTTCAGAAATCGTATTCAGTTTAAGCATTTAACTTTCGACCATTCAGTTACTTGAGATCGCTTAGATAGGGCAGAATTTTCACCTCAGGCGAGCTGATGTGTGTTGGAAAATAAAACTAAACATAGAATATGAATTATAAGGAATGAAAGGATAAGAAAGCGAAATATGAGTTTTGTTTTGTAATTAAGCGTTCTCAATCTTCTTTTATGTAGCAAAAGTGTTTTGATCTTTGATAATCATCTTCATAGTTGTTCTTTGGTTGGTGTGAACTGTCTTTCAGATTGTTTATATGAAGATTTCCGTCTTATATTGATTTAAACATGTTGCTTTGTCATGGAAGGTAGACTGTAATTGATTAGTTCGTTTAGATCCCTATCTTTAATCGTGTGATTTTTTCACTTTATAGTTTTCTTTCTCTTTCAGGTTTATCAGACATTTGGTATTCACAAACAGCCATTTTTTGTGATATGGATAATGATTCACGCATTGTATCCGGTGGTAATTCAAGTTTATTATATATGTGGGATCATGTTGGCAATTTGTTGGCTTCAGTGGATTTACATGATCCACCTAACTCACGTTTAAGTCATATACTTGTTGTTGATAAATTTAATCTATCTGAATCGGTAGATTCTTTAAAATTAAAATATCATTCGAATTGTGCATTTTTTGTTGGTGGTTGCGGTCCAGTAATACGATTAATTGCTAATCTTGGTTATCCTTTAGGCATGTTACATTACTCTATTTGAATTGTGTTCAATCCTTGTAAATAACATTTATATTTTATAATATAAAACAAAGGAAGTGTACATAAACTTCTACTAAATATAAAATATTCCCTGCATAAATCATTGTGTTGTTTCTTTTTTTTTTTTAAAAAAAGACTTCATCTCCCCTTCACCCCTTAATTCCCCTTCTTCTTCTTTTCTGGTTTCTATGCCATTCTAGTTATTTTTACCAATTTTCACCTTAGAATGTATAATAAGTCAAAAGGCAATCACAATAAGAATCAGAATAAGGAAAAGAAAAATTGTCCATTTATAAGAAAAAGAAAATTCAAATCAAAACATGATTCAAGGTAAATAGATTTTAAACAATGTTTTATCGGTGTGTTCAATGATCATTTGATTTACATTTATATCTATTCACATGCTTATATTGCTTCAAGAAAATATTGTGTATCATATCGCCCCCAAATGCCCTCGTACGGCCGAGAGTGGGGAGAGTCCACTCTCCCTCTCGAAATGCTCTCACATGGCCACGCGTATATAGCCTCTACCAGGGAAGTCCTACTCACTGCCTTCTCGTGACGGGGGTGTTTTTTACGAAATTGAGTGGACGAAAAGCTAATGTCCGGCGCTTTAACCAGATTCCAAACCAATGGTGCACATGGGCTACAGTATCCTGCGGGAACAAATGGCGTATGAACCAATTGTTGGTCACCGGCTTCCATGGGACTGCGTCTCCTTACGATGCTCCACTTCCTTGTGAATCAGACCTTCAGGTCGAAGGCTCGGAGAGTGGCCCCCTAAGAAAACCACCTGCTTCGGTTTGGGCACCCGGGCAGTATTACAGCCCTCACACATATCGAATCAGATTTGTGTGGCGCATATATATTTGGTGCCTCTTTGTACCAATATCTATGTGTATTATATCGTGTTTAGATTCATATTATCTATATTTTGCTTATAACTCAGTGTTTTAGGTTACTGACTGTTGTAGTACTAGGCTGAATATAATCTTTATATCTTGATTATTAGAAAAAGTGACTTCATGATAAAGCAACTTGCCGCTCAAACAGTAGGTCGCAGATTCAAATCCAGCTCTACCTATCTAAGTTTAATCAGTTAAGTAGTATTTTTAACCTTCACACACGTGCATTATTCGTGCTAGGTTCTACTCTGATCATGATTGACATGAAACTTTTCTAATGTCAATGATTTAGATAACTATAATATCTTTCTGAAAAAAATCTCTGCATTATAATATCACTGAACGTTTTGCGTGTAATGGAATTTAGTCACTTTGCAATTCCATTGGTTTAATGGCTTTATATTTATGTATTCATTTATACACATAAAATGTGATCGAAGTATATCATTAGAAGACCTCAAATGATATTACTTCAAATTGTCCACAATAGTGTATATTAATTCATCTTCTTTCTTCAAGTTTAAAGTGTTTCATTATTTCATTCTCTATTTCATGTAAACTGTTCTTTTTCAAATGTTTATTTTGTCATTATCATGAACTTTATACTTTTCATTTCGACTGGATTTGTATGTTATTTTGTTTATTTTTTGATACTGTTCCGAAGTGAATGGTAATAGCATTTGTTCCAAGTCACAAATTATTTATGATTGGCTGATTTCATTATTTCGTGAATGGAGCTGATAGCCCGTTTACTGTTCGGATTTTTTTGACTGACGTGCAATAATTCTAAATATACCAAAGTCCCTAATACTTCTGTGTTTGATCATCGTTATATTTGAATGATTACTTGCACTCGATGGAAAAACTGTTTCAGTCATGTTAAGTTCAAGTCTCATACGCTTCTTAGTGAAAACCATTTTTTAATTATCGTTAACTACCAATTTCAAAGAATTAGACATATAACGTCTTAATGGATTCCACACCCAAAGTTGTTTGTTTCCTCGGATGTCGTGTACAAGAAACATAGTGGCTATATAGGCGTGGCCATATGAGGGAATTCCGAAGGGGAGAGCGAACTCTCCTCACCCTCGCTCGTACCAGACATTTGGAGGTTGTATTCAATCTACATAGAAAAAATGACAAGAACTTACTTTTGGGATTATTAGATTGCTGGTTTTGTTAGTTCTAATAGCAAGTATTTATCGTTTTTTAGTTCATCGGAAATTCCCATGCATCTACATTGTTTCCATAAGTATCAAATAAACGTTTATCTCATTGGGAATTTCAAAATAATTTAGGAATTAGATTGTATTCTTTTTTATCAAGTGAAATTCTTTCCACAATTTTTTATTTACGTCTGTTTGTTCAGTGATCATTATAGTTGTTTGTATATGTTAGTTGAACTGACGATCAGAGAAATTAGTATATTAATCTCGTTACGTTGTTGCTTTTCAAATACAGTTCACATTATGTTGTATCAGCATAAGAGTAAATCACAAGCTTACTTAATCGAACAGTAGGAAAAAAAACCATTCTCATAAACTTCTTGTAAATGGCCCCAAATGCCCCGGTACTGCCGAGAGTGGGGTGGGCCCGTCCTCCCTCTCGAAATGCTCTCACACGGCCACGCGTATATAGCCTCTGCCAGGGAAGTCCTACTCACTGCCTTCTCGCAACACGAGTATTGTTTACGAAATTGAGAGGACGAAAAGCGAATGTCCGACGCTCTAACCGAGTTGGTGGACATGGAGAGTCCACCTAGGGGAGTTGGAAAACCCTGATTCCAAACCGATGGTGCACATGGGTTCCAGTATCCTGAAAGAACAAATGGCGTATGAACCAATCGTTGGTCATCGGCTACGATGGGACTGCATCTCCCTACGTTGCTCCACTACCTTGTGGGTTAGATGTTTTGGCCGAAGGCTCGGGGTGTGATGCCCTATGAAAACCACCTGCTCCGGTCTGGTCACCCGGGCAGTATTACAGCCCACACACAAATAGAATGAAATGACGATATTTACTGAAAATACTATGCTTGCTTCGATTAACAGTCAAACAGTTCACATTATTATTATTATTATTATTATTATTATTATTATTATTATTATTATTATTATTATTATTATTATTATTATTATTATTGTTTTCTACCACGTCACTTATTCAACTCTCTTATATTCCCACTTTGGTGTGGCGCACATAAATCTGGTGCCCCTTTGTATCAATATTTATGTGTTCAAATAAATAATAAATAAATAAATCTAATAAATGAATAGTAAATAAATAAACTATATACTGGAAATTGTTGTAGAATGCATATCAGTTTACAGGCATGATCAGATTGATAACCAAACCAAAGCGGTATGAGATGAAATTTTTTGTTGTTGAAAGAATGTAGTTCATAGATTGTTTTGGTTGGACATTTGTCACAAAAATTTCAACAATATGAGTAAACAGTTAGAAGCAGCCCTTTAATTCTTTGTAAGAGGAACATCCTGTCCATATACTTTCTATAATGCAATTAATCTATTTCTAGTTCAAATTAATAGATTGAATACGGTTAAACAATCATAAGTTTTGAATTGTCAAGAAGGAAGTTGAAAGTGTACAGTTGTGATTGTTAAAATCTGCCATCAAGATGTATTTTTTTACTTTTAAAAAGATCCCATTCTATTTTAGACTGGAATATTGATCTAACCTCGTCAACGATGTCTTTTCGACAGGCTATTTCATCATTCAATTAGCATTTGATTCATGATAGAGATGAAGGTATTTTTCCAACCATTGTATTTCAGTGAATTCATTCCAATAAGAAACTAATGTATTTTCTTGTGTTTAATTGTATATTGTAGCTTATCTGTTATTCATTATTGTTATGGTTTTAAACGAACCTTTTTTAAAAATGTGATAAATTTTTTTCTTATTCTACTCTAAAAGTGTACCATTTGATGATTGAATTACCTTTCAGAATACATTTATTAAAACAGAAAATTATACAGAAACGACGAGCAGAATTCGTTTCTCGTACTCATAAACAAAAACCCAATACAATCAATCGAACGGAAATAATCGAATTGACATCTGATAAATCCAAAGTGATTCCTAATGTTTTCACTATGTCAAGTGATAATTCTTGTGAACAATCATTTTCAAAATTGGACAAAGATGTATCAGTTGAAAAAATGTCTTCAGTGAAATCTCATTCGATTAGGTTGAGTGATGTAAATGATAATATTTAAATGATAATATACATCCTATATGAACATTCTTGAAATAGATGCCCCATTAATGGTACTGGAATATGATATGGCATTTGTTTATTTTACTTATCAAGTCTCAGAATTGTACAAATTCTTATCATATATATCACGATCTATCTCTATTTTCATTTATCTGTGATAAATCTCTGAATAAAAATAACAAAACCATCCATTATGATTGATAACTTGGATTAAATTCAAGTTAGACGCAGGATATTAGGGAGTGATAGTAAATTAGTTGATGAGGTTGTGAATGTTCATCGACTGAGATGGTTGGGAAACGTGTTACGTATGCCTGAACACCGATTATCACGACGCGCAAAACTGACTAGTGTGGGGGGAGGGTGGTTGGAAGTTAGGGGTGGCCAAACCAAAACGTGGCACTAGTCCATAAAGTCACTGACTTCTGGTTTTAGCCATGTTGGTAGATGCAGTCTACTTGGTTGGGGTCCGCGTGACTATCGTAACCAATGGTTGGAGACTCTTGGTGACATGGCTCAGAATCGATCACAATGGCGTAGGTGTATACATTCTCTGTCTTCCCTTAAACTACGAACTGATTCTTTCCTCCTGTACTATATTCTAATACACAGTCTTTCTTTTATATATTAGCACCATTGAATTAACTACTATGAATTCGGTGTTCATCTTGCTGTACTAATGTGGTGTGGCAACTTGGACCGATGCAATATATGTGCATGGTCCTACGCTGACTGACTTGCATTAAAATAAACAAAATAGCCATTATTTGTCTAATAAAAATAGACTGATTTAATTTTTCTTACATTGGTTCGCCAATCAATGAAATAGTGTTAAGTCATGCTGATTGGACGCTATATTCGTCCTGATAACCCACACGCTAAAACTATACAGCGACCTGAACACCAGAGAGAAGACGCAAAGTATGAGAGAGACATTTTACTCTAAGGTTCGTTTTTGTACAGAAAACATGGGTATTTATAGATGTTAACGTTTGTTAAATCAACATCATATGTTGGCCAATCCGTTAACGACATATTATGCTACTGACCAATAGTAGCACGCCACGTTTATATTCTAGAATGCTCCATCATGCTCTGATTGGCTAGGACTCTTCGGCCCTTTTTGGGCCTCTAGAGGCTCCGTTGAAGTTCTTCGAAAGCCGACTCAACAAATAGATCCCTTAGTAAATAAAAAAATTAGTGCATTAAGATATAAATATCATTTACATGTTAATTACGAGAATGTTCATTCTTGGCCTGGAAAACAAAGTTACTGAACATGTCTCTTTGGAAATAAGCTTGCTTTTTCACTAATAAACAGAGTAATTGAACTTTCAATCCGATCATAAGTGTGAATGTATTGTAACCCCTATATTAAATGTCAATTGATTATACATATACAAATGTGTTTTGCATTGTATCATTCACTTAAATGGTAATAAATTTGTAATATTGTTAACTTTTTTTTATTAGACCGAATAAAAAATCTAAATCGTTCATTGTCAATAACAAATCAGAAAATGATCAATCAAATCGACAGTATAATTTGCAAAACTCAACTTCGAATTTATATTCAACAAATAACATGAAAGAAGTATGGTTTGATAATGTACCACAGGCTTTAATTGCTAATTCAATGCAAGATCAATCGGCTACAACAAAATCTTTAGTGAAACTAACATCATTTTCAGGGTAAAATCCCAGTTTGATTTCATGTGTTCATAAAACTACTTTTTTTTTTAGAAAAAATACTAATGTTACTTAGAGAAGATTGGAAAGCATTATGTGGATCCACAAAATGCTTCATAAATACACTTCTGGTGATTGATAACTCCAATTCACAACACTAAAACTACTTTATAAGCAAACTAACCATCGTCAGTGAAATGTGACCAATTTGTGGTAAAAAATAATAATGACGACAATAAATTGAGGGATAATTTAGCAAAATAATTTACTTGCTCCTGTTACTCCACTGACCAGGTTTCTCCAACCGCATCTGTCCTGAGCTCTCATTTCTCATTGCTATTCATTCTTTTATTGTCTGCCTCTTATTGCTTGCGTAATATGTTCTTTGCTGTTACTCTTCTTTTTCCCTTTAGGATTCCACGTTAGGGATTGTTTCATGATGCGGTTTGTGTATCCTATCCACCTTCAACGTCCTTTTTTAATTTCCTCTTCAGTTAGAAGCTGGTTTGTTCCTTGTCAATGTAGGCTGTTGCTGTTGATACCCAGCCGTCACATGCTTTTGGTATGATATTGAGCATCGTCTTATATACACCATAGTGCCGAAGAAGTTTCTATAAGTTTCTTCTGTCCACACTGTGAAGGGCTTTCTTATAGTCAAGGAAGTCGATGTATGTTAACGAGTAATGTTGAGAGTTGCTCTCAACAGTAGTTTCTTCTTTGAGTAGATCTCGTTAGGCTTAGAACCTGTTGCTATGGGCTATCTTGAATTCGTTGAGTTTATCAGTATCCCGAAAAAATACTGTATTAAGCCTCTATAATGCTGTTTGCCCAGTGTTTCTTTAACTCTATTTTTCATTTCGACAATCACCAGGTGGTGATCTGAAGCTATGTCAACACCTCTCTCTTTTCTCATGTCTTCCTTTAACCAACTGAATTTTTTAGTAATGCAAATATGATCGATCTGCTTCTGTGTGGTGTGCTCCGGTGAGACTCATGTAGCTTTGTGTGTGCGTATGTGGGGGAATATAGTGTCATTTATAACCATTTGTTGTTGGCACATTAATTTACACATCTCTTAGCATTCTCGTTCTTTTCTCCCAGTCAGTCCATGTTGTCCTTTGATATCTTCATACCCGATGTTATCCATTCTAACCTCGGCGTTTAGATCTCCCATCAAGATGGTCGGGTTCCTTTCGTGGGTCCTTCTCTGCGATCAACTACAGCCTCCCATAAAGCTGATCTTTATCGCCTAATGCTACCGTCGGTAGATGCATAACACTCATTGTGATTCCTTTCTTTGTTTTAAAGGATGCTTTGATGATTCTGGATCCATGAGATCCTCATCTTATAAGTGCTTCTTTCGACATCACCTCTCCCGGATCTAATCTTCTTTGTCCAGCTTGGGTTCAATGGTTTTCACTGATTCCGAACACCGCCAAGTTGTATCTCTTCATTTCCGTAGCTATTCGATCGGTCCTTCCGGTCTCCTACATTGCCCAAACATTCTATGTATCTGTGTTAATTGTTCCTGTGTTTGTTATAAGGGTCATCTGCCTCGTGGCTTCCAAAAATCTCGGCTTTCATCATAAAGCGTCACAATTCTTCTAAATGAATATCTATCAACTCCCAGGTCAGAGTTTACGGCATAGTAAATATATTTTTTTGTTAGATCCCAATGAGTAGAAAATTGTATTCCTGACGTTTCGTGAGTAAATAAAAAATTACTCTGAAGAAGTGGCTTACATTAAGTCACGGTCAGTCAGTCATCAACAACGTAGAACTTCTTACGTACGTACATCAGTTCGAGATGTCACACCACATTAGAACAGAGATGCAGTTGTCGATTCAAATCCTGTAGTGGTAGAAGCAGTTAGAGTATAAGCAGTGATCGGAAACATTAGGGTTTGTAGATGTTATTCATTAAGTCACGAAACGTCAGGAATACTATTTTTCTACTCATTGGGATATAACGAAAATTATATTTATTACTAACCGTCTAACCAATACTCAATTTATTTGAAACTGTCAAGTCCGGCCATGGCATTGATACCTATACTTGAATGGTTTGAATTGTTTTTTCTGGTAAGCATTTTGCAGCCAGGTTGTCTAAACCTTCTTCTTTACTCGGGCTCGGAACCGGCAGTAACCCTAGATGGATATGTTTTGTAATGCTTCTGATGTTTCACTGATAATTCTTCCAAACGAATAAGTTTAGACAATTTTCAATTCTAATTTGAGTATTTATTGATCATATATATTTTTTGGGTAAAAATAAAAACGGTAAACATGTATTTTGGTGTGTATATTTCTATGTACATTTTTTAACAGTCCGACACGTCGTATTGCAATGGATTGTGAATTCGTTGGAGTAGGTTTTGAAGGTAAAGATGATGCATTAGCACGTGTTTCAATTGTAAATCAATTTGGTCATACCCTATTGGATGCTTATGTACGTCCAGAAGAACGTGTTGTTGATTATCGAACAAAATTCTCTGGTATAAGACCTCGTGATTTGCGAAAAAATGGACCAGCTCGAGCGTTCAATGATGTACACAAAGAAGTTGCAGAATTGATAAAGAATAAAATACTAGTTGGACATTCTATCCTGAAGGATCTTAAAGTGTGTTGAGTAAATCATCGTTTCGATTCACTAATATAAAAACTTATGATACAACTGATTTGATAAGAAATGTATTGATTTCTAGATTGTTTACAATATACTTGGTTTCAGTACTGGATTGATGCATGGATCAATAAGTACAGAACCCGTCAAATAGTTATCTTTTTCCATATCTAACCATCGAATCGATTATGAATTCTCATTGTATATTAAATGTTATGTGAACTAAAATAAATAGAATAAGTTTCAGATCAGAAATCCAGTGAAAGCCAATTTTTCTAATCACTCGATATGTTAGATAAATTTACTTCGCTCCCTGAATTCAAGATTATTTTGGTTTGGATTGTTGACTGGTATATCTTTCTTTACGCTAGAAGTATCTCCAATATTTTTTAGAAGAATTAACTATTCCCTTCAATTATAAGTTTTACTTTACCTTGATGAGAAGACTACCTCTCCGTTTTCTACTACTACTAATCTATCCCATTGTTTTTAATATGGTTCAACTTGATATACTGAATCCTTTACATTGTCCAGTCTGTTAATTGTTTTGTGCAGTGAAATATGTCCGTGAGGTTTAGACAATCGTCGACCCTTTGAGGGATACTATAAAAGTGATATGTGGTAGTGAAATTAAAATGTGATTAATCATTGAGTGTGGACAAATAGACACAGAGTACTTACTATTAAATATGTGGTTTTTTTTCCTCCCATTAATTTTCACTGTGGACTCACTGAGAGTGGCTGCTTGTAATTGTACTGAATAAAGTATTATTTAGTCTATACTCTGGATCATGAATCCTGGGTGTGATATAACGTGACTATTCATATTATCGTATTATCGTAGTGTACATGTGGAAGAGAGAAATACTTTAGACTATCCATTATATTAAATAGTCTTTTTAAGTTTCTTTCTACAATAATTATAGAATCCAGACTTGAATTACTGATATTGACTAAAAGTTTTAAGTATTTCTCGAGTCGTTGTAAAAATTACAACCTCACATAATAACTGAGATTCATATGATAAGATGTAAGTCTTTATCTAGTTGAAGATAAACGCTTAAAATGTTTTTTCCTATCAACTTCTTTTTGTAGTTAATTACTTTACGGAGCTTGCGTAAACACCTCTCAATTGTGAACGATCAGTAATGTTGAAAGAATATACAGTTCGAGATTACTTTATATTTTTGAAATCAGCTACTTATCATACTACTTTGTTTTGATTTAAGTAGTGAAGACTTTTCTTTGTAATTTCTCAACTTCTAGTTTTTGTGGTGATAAATCAAGTTTAGCATAGCGGACGTAATTATTTTTATCTACTTCATAATTAATTACTTTCTTGGTTCATAACTTATGGCGTTATAGTTTTATTTTTTAATTTTTTCCAGTTAAGTACATTTTTATTCGCTTTCTTTATTCCTGTAACTGATAGGTTTTAAGATTGTCTCACCCTCGTCGTTTTATTCGTGATACATCACGTTATCGTCCATTTCGGGATTTATTCAATGGTCGTATACCATCACTCAAGGCATTGACACAAAAAGTTCTTGGTGTGAATGTACAAAGTGGTGAACACGATTCAGTTGAAGATGCTAGAGCTACTATGCGTCTATACACATCTGTGAAACGTGTCTGGGAATCAAAGAAAAAGCATCGGACTTCAAAAACCGAACAAGTCAAGAAGAATATAAATCTAGAAGAACAAGGCGTACTGAATGTAAAAGATGAATATGAGGTTTGTTATAAATGGATCTTTAATTATATTATTCCTTTATGTATGCTTTCTTATTCTGTCTCTTCAAGCCATATTCCCAATTTTCACTTTCTCTCTTTATCATTGATATTACGATTATTTCGATTTCTTTACTATTTTTAAATTACTATTAATTCATGCAAATATAGTATGAATAAGTTAGCTGTCTATCAGGCATTACGCTGATTATGGTTGATTAATCGATTTGTCAAAAGGCTCTTTTTAGCTAGAGAATTAATAATGACTGAGATCATCATTCCGTGATAGCATCATTCTAGATCTTCACTTTATCTCATATTAATTAAAAAGGGGAAAACTTACTATTGGACTTTGATAGTCGTGAATTTTATGGGTTTACTTATATGTGTAATTGTAGTTACACACTGATGAGGTGTTCTAAGCTTAGATCAGTCCGATTATCCAGTTCTTGATGCCTCACGAAATGAAATCAATTTATGATGAATATTTTAAAATTTAAAGCCTCCATAAATTCACCTATTTCAAATTATATTTGTATATATGTGTTGGGATATTCAGAAAAATATCCCAGAAATTATTCTGTGAAGTCTAACGCTATCCTTCGACTTGAGATGGTGTCATTTCGTTATTGGTCAATGTTTATTTCACGTGTTATCTTCCTACTGGTCAATATTGTACAATGTTATTTTCTATTTTATGGTACGATGTGGTCTGCTTGATTAGTATATAAACAGAGTGTGTTTGAGATATAATGATTCATATCTCCGAGGCTGAGACTTGCGTTCTGGACTCAACTGGCTGGGCTAGTCAGGGAAGCGGGACCAATCAGAACCCTAGGCCGTTCTACGTGTTTGCGCATCTTTGGTTCGATCAACAATTCGCTGTCCTCTAATCTGCCGTCACAGTTATAGCAATATGCTTATCTGCACGATGGCTACATTTTGCTAAAAAGTGTATTCATAACTATATGTGTATCACTTAAGTTCATCAGAAAGTACTATATTAAGATTGCAGTTTGATTAATGAGATAGTAAAACGTCATGTAATGTGGCGGTTAAAATATGTATTACTTTATTCTTAAATACAGCTTACACACAACATGAAATACTAATTGGTTTAGGAGTGGATTGGGGGAAAGCTAAGAGGAGAAAGCAAGATATGGCGTTAATTCACCATTTTATTGGTCATTGGTCTGGCTCATTAGTCGATAGACGCAAATTTCCTAACTAAAGCAAACACAACAATCATCGTCTTTGATTAGGAACGTTGAGTAACGTCATACATACATAGTCGGTTACAATGGTCCCGCTTCATTTATTCCTCTTTTGAATTTCACGTTGAATGTTATCCTTAACTTTCCTTTCTTTCATCTCATATTTGTTCCGTCTAAACTGAATATCTCCTGTTCTAATTTTCATTGAATTTTATGTTATTTTCTCTCCTACTTCACTGATGTGAGATATGATAACTTTGATGAATAAAAATGCATGTCCTTTCATTCGTTTACTGATTGATAATTTGTGAACTATGTAATCATTCTGTATGAAGTGTATTATACAAGTTCATTGCATTTTCCACTTCTATCATAACTATCTTAACATACGGATTAAATGAAAAATATTATTTTTGTAAATTCTATTCGCAATAATTTCAATAATTGAAATTTCAAGGTTTCGTCCAACAAATTTATCTGAACTTCTTCAGAGAAATGATCAAAGAATGAATAATGTCTTAATAATCAAATCATATCTACACTTAATGCTTATCCATATGATTCAGTAAGATCATGAATCATGTGAATGATGTATGTATGTGCATATGTGTAACTCATTCATATTTAATGAATGAATGTTAATCATTTGTTTTGTTTCAGGCAAATAATAAAATTTGGGAAGGGAGAGTTTCAGAACGTTGAAATGATGATGAGCAACTCTTTCTGAAGTTAGATTACATCATGATCATTTTTTCTTCAATTTATATCTTTCTTTATTACTATTAATCTATTTTCAGTTAGTTTATTACATAATCATCTAATGTTTGTTCACTTTATGAGTTCTCATCACTATTTTCATACACTGGAACTTTCCCTCCCAAAAATGTATTGATTTTTATGACCACTATTTATGAGTGTCACTGCCGAGATTGAACTTGATAGTTTCAAATAAATTTATTTATTCTGAAGAAGTGTCTTCCATTAAGACACGAAACATCAAAAATGAAATTTTTTTCCTACTGAATGGGATATAACAAAAAATACATTTATTCTAACTACAGTATTTATCTAAATTAAAGTTTCCAGATACTAAATAGTCTACTAATCAGTACTTTGTTAAGGTATTTTGTAAATTCATTGACGAGACTCTAATTTAGGGACGAGCCAATTAGAAGCGTTTGAGCGATTTCAATTATTAGCCAATTAGAAGACAGAATAAAGTAAAAAATATATTATAAGAAAGTAATGAATTACAGTGGATATTCTTCTTTTACATGAGTAAAAAACTTGTTAAGGTTTGATAAAGGCTCAGAAGTTCTGAATTCATAATGCATACGGTATAGAAACTCGTCCATAGGGTTAGGGTTAAGGTTAGGGTGCTAACATGCGATCAGTTTACAACGGATTTTAGAGATTAGGGTAAGGGTTACGGTTAGGGTTTAGGGTTATGGTTGTAGCCTCTCAATAAACACCTCTTCTCTAAAATCCGTTGTAAACCGATCGTATGTTAGTACCCTAACCCTATGGGCGAGTTTCTATACCGTATGCATTATGAATTCAGAACTTCTGAGCCTTTATCAAACCTTAACAAGTTTTTAAATCATGTAAAAGAAGAATATCCACTGTAATTCATTACTTATATTTTCACATTATACTAACTGTCTTCTGATTGGCTAATAGTTGTCAAGGTCATTTAAGATTCGTTCAAAGGTCGTCCCTAAATTCGAGTCTCGCCAATTAATCTCGAGCTCGCAATTGTAATATTATATCAATCTAATGGTATATACCTAGTGAAATTCAATCGAAAAAGTGATTCTCTGGATATGATTGATATGCGATTTGACGAAAAAAAAGTTTCGATATTCTTATCAATTTTACTGGTATTTTTAGATAAATCAATTGTATGGATATAGTTTATGACACAATAGCTTAATTACAAGTTTTAACACTTCATTGTACCGTTAATTAAGGATAAAAAAGTAACAAAATACAGTCTAGGAGTTGTGGAGATTATTAAGTTTTTAATTGACATCATGCAACAATCCACGATTCCGCCTGCGGGATTCGAAGCCAGGGTTTTCAGTCTCGCGCGCGAACGCCTAACCTACCAGACCACTGAGTCGGCATCCAGTGGTGTCAGTGTCTAATGTCAACCAATCGACGAAATTGCGCGACCATCTCTACCCGACACGGATTAGCTGCAGGCTTCCAACGGTAGTCTAACACCAATCGGTTCATGATCGCAAGCAAAATACAGTCTGTATAAATTTATAATTGAATGAACTATTTTTTTTAACTAAACTGTCTCAGTTATTTATTAGAGTTAATTTGAAACATAAATAACTTGCTTGTCATTGCAAACAATTCAATAATAAACATTATCTTTAATCTTATACACTACTCTATGATATGATAACATTCAATAGGTGCATTTTCTGCAGTACACATTTCAACTGTTATTTCTTATAATAAATGATAATTGAATCTGATCAGTGTATATAATAGTAATGTAGTCAATGTTAACTTGAAATTTCAATTATTGAAATTATTTCAAATATACTTTATCAGAAGGAGTTTTGTAGAGATTTTAGGAATTTCACTGGTTGAAATCATGAATGGATTGGTTGAAGTTAGACATTAACGCCGTTGGATACCGGCTCAGTGGGCTAGTGGTTAAGCGCTCGCGTGTGAGACTGATAGGTCCTACGTTCAAATCTCACCGGGGGCGGGATCGTGGACGCTCACTTCTGAGGAGTCCCATACTAGAACGAAACGGCCGCACAGTGCTTCCAGGTTTTCCATGGTGGTCTAGCTTCAATTGACTCATGATTTCAAACAATGAAATATACTTTACACAAATGATATATTCTAATATAGTATTAATTAAAATTTTTCTGTAGTCATTTCATAGGATCACAAACTTTTCTTGAAATTTTATCAGTGGAATCCACAAATTACTTTCGAATAATGAAATGATTTGACTACATTGATAAACAATTCCATTTCATTCAGCTTAAAATATAACACATATCATATTGTAATACTTAAATACTATTGCCTTTAATTAATATTCTATGATATTTAATTGTTATTTAGATAGTTTAAAGCAAATGATGAAAATCCAGTTGAAGTGTCTGTAAGAATAAATCACATCTTAGTGATTAGGAAAAATTATCTTTCATCGAATGTTCTGATCTGTAACCTATTGTTTTGCATTTAAGTTCACGTAATCAGATTGTATCCGTATTGTTGACACGAAAGTATAACTTAAACCTAAGTATCTTTGATTAATTGTCACATGGTGATATGTGATATAAGCGTTATTAGATGTATACAAAATGTGTATATACACTATTTATTATAAATGGTTTGCATACATTTATATATTTTAATATTTTATAAATATTTCTATTTTTATTTAGTCTGGATTACATGAAGAAGTGAAATGTCATAAGTCTCAACAACACCAACACCAACAACAATCTACAACTTCCACTAAAGATTCTATTCATAAATTCAAACAATGGGATCCAATACGTAATCGTAAATGTTCAAAAAATCGAATGAAATTTCTCAATCGACATCGTAAACATAAAAGAAACACAAACACACACACACAGAGTAATAAACCAACTTGAAGTAGAATAAACCATTGAATTGCTTAATCTTTCTCTTTATTCTTCTTATTATTCTTATGAACTAAATCACTGATGAAATATCTCTGTACAATTTTTCCTTAAAAATAAAATGATAATTTAACAAATACATTTTTCTAGCAAGGTTATTTTATACACTATTGATGTTAACCGGTAAAGAAATTCCCATTCTTCTATATAAAACACAATGAATATAAATGAGAAGAATATTGATTTCCTATACATAGAGTTTCCCTTTATCACATTTTGTAAAGAGCAAGAACTGAAAGATTCTAACAGAATAACAGGAATTCCTCTTAGTTCGTTTAGTTCTCATTAGCTGCTTACAACCTGTGATATTTAAGAATCGTAATTACTTACATGAAAGAGTTTGATTGGAAGTTATATTGAAGACATATTCGTATAGTATAGCAAGAGTGTAAATAAATTTAATAGATTGAATATTGTAAATATATACCTTATGTGATGAAAGAACATTCTACAACATTGTTGTGACAACAGTTCAAAGGGTTAGAAACAAGTAAACATTGATAGGAATAAAATGAGTAGAGTTCAGTTGATAAAATAAGATTATTAATTTGGAAGATAGTTGAAATAAAACTCAATGATGTGATAAGTGCAAGAAAAAGAAAAAAAAACATATTTAGGTACAGCGAAAGAGTATTTGTAACCAAGGCAAGGAAAGATTAATAACTATCTCCTTTTTTAACACATAAATCAGGCTTTTGGCGCCTGATAGCAACTGCTTCATCAAACTTCAGAAGACTGGAGTTCGGTTGCTTACTAATCACCTTGAATGATTGTAGGGCATCGACCTGATGTCCTGTATCAAGAAGATGTTTGGTGATTGCACTATTTAGAGTCTTTCTTTCTCTTGTTCTGAGGCTTTTTGGAACATGTTCAAAAAATCTGAGATATGCCCTCCTTTCTGTTCGGCCAATGTAGCTGTGCTTTGGCAGGTACATGTAAATTTATAAATACAATTGGCGGTAACATGAAAAGGATGCTTATCACAGGTTGTAAGCAGTTGATGAGAATCAAATGGAATAAAAATGAATTCATGCTATTCTGCTACAATGTTTGTTCTTGTTCTGTCCAATATTCATTTCAATGAATTTCATACATCAGTTACTGTACAATCATCTCATATCCCAAATGAATCATCCATAAAATTGGTCAGGTTGAAGGCATAGTACATCATTTAAAATTGTGTAGCATGTAAATTAAGGATTGTTGTAAAGATTGACTAATATGAAGTTGTTAACTTGAATCAGTTTATAAGTGAAATGAAATTGTGAGATAAATAATGATCAGAATAAATATGGTCAACATAGAGTGAGAGACAGAGAGAGAATAATGAAATAAAAATCAGACATTACGTATGTTGGGGACGTAAGATCCCCCAGAACTCACTTGAGAATGGACCTAATTTCGTAATTTTATTTAGAAAATTTGAATTTCTCTGTTTTCGCGCCAAAGGCGCTATTGTCACCTTCATGTTGTATTTCCCACTTGAGAATTATCTTAAACGCTGTTGGTTCGTTTCGTCTTTCAGTATGTTATTTGGTAACTCTCCCCAAAAATGGTTTTGTACTGTATATATACGTTTTGAATTGTGTTTGTTGTTATCGCTCGTTTCTGGCTGTTTGCAGAATATACTTCCCCATTCCAAGCTTGAACTTCTCCCTCTAGTTAGTGGGGCTGGGACGCATCAATAGCTAGCTTACTGGTTATTGGTCACCGAGTCTTGTTTCTCGTTCTCAGATTAAGTGAACTCGTGTTAGCTTCAATCCAAGCAACGTAACATGTAGAATAATATGAATTAGGTCAGATATAGGAGATAAGGGTGGATGCTGAATAAATTTCTTAAAAAGGTTGTCAAGTTTAATAATAATAACAATGATAAAGATAATAATAATAAGTTTAGGACATAAAAATAAACACTAATCAAATTACATCACCATATTATAACGTTCATTACTAACTAGGAGCGTCTGAACATATTTCTTTTGGATGCAAAGCTCTGGCTTTTTGATCCGAATAGTAATTGCTTCGACCATCTGTAGGATTCTCAGTCTGACGGATTTATGTAGAGTGTTGCTAACACAATATATTATTGCGGTAGATTGCTCCATGTTAGTTGTGTGTCCCGTCTGCATTAAATGGAGCTGTTAACCGTTTTGACTACACCTTTGCTCAACCACGCGAGAAGTGCTTACGAGCCTGAATATACAAATTCCTAGAACATATGCCAATGTAATTTGCTCCACAGGAGAAGTTGAATTGATTGATAAAGAAAAAGGTGGCTAGTCTAGGCGATTTCTCTGTCAACATCGAAGTGATTATCGGACATGTGGAAAACATTAAATGTAGTTTACCTGCATTAAAATTTCTTTGGATTAATCTGCTTCAATTCAGTCTTAATATTTCACTAAGCGCATCGCCTCTGAATTGTGAGCGTATATACAGAGGCTTTTTATTCACAGTTAGGCATTCTCTATTCTCCCTTTTATTGGCTATGTTTTTATTTATAAATTTCTCAGGATATCCATTTTCTTCCAGGGTAGTGTATAATGCCCTTGTTTCATCTTCAACCGTATCTAGGAAGCATACGGTCTTGATTCTATGGTGAAGCGTCTTAATAAGGCTCCTTTTGTATTGCAGAGGAACAAAACTAGGAAAGTTTGTATATTGACCTATCCAAGTGGTTTTCTTATTTTTGTTTCTTTTTAGTGACCCATCTTTTCTCCTTGTAAGTAGAACATCTAGAAAGGCTATTTTACCCCCATTTTCTTTCTCACATGTGAATTTTATGGACGGGTGAGCTGTATTGAATTGCTCGAGTGTTTTTATGAAGTCCGTATACTCGTTACAAAGGATAAACATATCATCCATATATCAGCAGTAAAATGAAAACTTGTCGATCTGTTGTGACAGTGGGCCGTTTTATAGTTTAGAGAGAAAATTGACAACCATCTATTTGTCTATAGATTTCACCATTGAATTTGAAATACAGATTCATAGTACGTTTTAGTAATTCTTTGATGATCTCCACAGGGATTATAGTTTCTACTTCTAGTTCTCCAAGTTGTTCACAAATATATTCTACAGTTTCTCTGAGTCGGACATTTGTGAACAATGACGTTACGTCAAAGGACATCATCGTTTAATCTTTCGTATTTATGTTTTTAATCTTGTCGACGAATTGGAATACATCCTTAACACTATGCTTCACTAGGTGTTTGTGGAGAGGTTTTAAAACGTTTACTAACCACTTGGCTACATTATGATAAGGGGAGACGTACATGTACATAATTGGTCTCCATCGGATATCCAGTTTATTTACCTTCAGTAGTCTGTATAACCTAGGTAAATGCGAAGCTATCGGCTTAATTGTTTCTTATGTGTCTGGTGGAATCATCTGTTGATCTCTGAGCATTTTTTAAAATCTGGTCAGTTCATTGTTTATCTTATTATTAACATTTTTTCGGTTATTCAGTTTCTGACATTTTTGATGATCATTCAAGATGTCATTCATCTTGTCATTGTAGTCCTTTTTGTTAAGTATGACAGTTCTTATCTCTTTACCAGGCTTTATGATAATCATATTGGTATTGGTATTGTTTACTTCAATCTTCCCATTGTTGTTTAGGACTTCAATTGATCTGTCTGTTATAGGCACATGTGCATATTTTGCGTATTGCCTCGATGGATTCCACTGCTGGCAACTATCCATCTTTGCTTAGTTTTCCTAAACATTTTAATGTTTGTCTTTTACTTAGTTTCAAAGGATTAGGGAATTTTTTATTACTCTTAGCACGGTTTCATTCCAGGTTTATTAACTATATCAATAACATCGACTCTTCGTGTTTGTCACCTGTTGTCCTGGGGAAGTTTTTAGTGTATCGTTTTTGATAGCATATTTTGTTGCAGTAGTTAAGATCGTTTCAGGAACTACCTTTCAAATTAGCCGCTTTTAAACTACTCGAAATTGTGGTACAGTTACTGTAAATGCACATCATGGATACCAGTGATGACCACCACTAAAAACTTAGAGAACAGTTTAGAGATTAGTTGGATAGCTTGTTATTACTCTGGCATAGAACTTTCATTCATCTCTCATCTTGATGACCTCAATTCTAAATCTATACAACGCATATTTTTAGAAACTAGTATTTGGTTGTTTTCATGCATCTCTTTAATTGTTGTCATCCGATCCTCTGGCGTAATTTGAGTCAATAAAACTGCAGATAGTCCTTCCTTCGAAAATTGTAGTTGTTTACGTAAAGGGTGAATGAGATTCCTTTTCATAGTTTAGTCCATTGATTAATGCACATCAG
This sequence comes from Schistosoma bovis, assembly GCA_944470425.2. Classification (NCBI taxonomy): domain Eukaryota; kingdom Metazoa; phylum Platyhelminthes; class Trematoda; order Strigeidida; family Schistosomatidae; genus Schistosoma; species Schistosoma bovis. The sequence continues at coordinate 45,502,389 of OX103956.1, read as the reverse complement.
ATTTCGTCATAAGAACACTTACAATGACTGATTATTGCGAATCAGAAGAAATATGATGCAGAGTGAGCAAGAATTTCCAACTACATTTCCAACTATGTTACAAAAGACTGAATAAAAACTTATTAGGAAATTTATAGTGTTAGAATCCTTGTTATATATCATTAACATATTCATGTAATAATCGATATCTTTGTAAATATTGTAGATGTATGACGTCGAATAGACCCTAACTTAACGTAACTATCGATCGAGTGCTTTCTAGATTCGTAAATTGCTTTTGAGTGATACACCTTCCAATAATTATATACTTATTAGTGACGCGCTCTGAAAAGCATATCCCGATGTTCTAGTAGGAAGCCATAATCGATAGAATCAATGATGTAGATTTTGATTTGTCGAGAATCAACTGAAGTTATAAACTTTTGGATTGTGATCAACTACTTGATAGTTTTCACATTCATTGTGATATTTGATGATTCATAGTGTTTACTATCTAAACGACGTAAAATCAGACAACATATCCGTTTAGTAGATTGAAATCATGAGTCAGTTGAAGCTAGACCACCATGGAAAACCTGGAAGCACTGGACGGCCGTTTCGTCCTAGTATGGGACTCCTCAGCAGTGCGCATCCACGACCCCGCACCACGCGGGGCTCGAACCCAGGACCTACTGGCTTCGCGTGCGAGCACTTAACCATTAGACCACTGAGCCGGCATCCAACGGTGTTAATGTCTAACTTCAACCAATCCACGAAGTTGCGCCACCGTACACCATTGTCTTCAGTGATTTTTTATCTCACAACAGACCTGGTTGAACTTCACTGGTAACGGCTTCTCACTGCAACTTCGGGAGTTTTTCCTGAAGTCAGTCACTAGTGAGCAGTTGATTATTATTATCAGAATGGGTTTTGTGGAGATTTTAGAAATTTCACTTAACACCGTTGGATGCCGGCTCAGTGGTCTAATGGTTATGTGCTAGCGCGCGTAGCCAGTAGGTCCTGGGTTCGAGACCCGCGTGGTGCGGGGTCGCGGATGCGCACTGCTGAGGAGTCCCATACTGGAACGAAACGGCCATCCAGTGCTTCCAGGTTTCGAATGGTGGTCTAGCTTCAACTGACTCATGTTTTCAATCTGTGAAATTTCTAAAATCTCCACAAAACCCATTCTCATATCCGTTTAATGTTCTCCGGTTTCACTGGTTTTCCAGTTACTGATGAAATTCGATATGAAAGAAATTGGTTATTATAGATATATTCATAAGTTCAGTTTATTTCATATTCACTTTACATTTATCTTAATCATAGTAAAATTGTTGTCTAGTCTTGTAGATCTTAATCTATTGAGGCATTAGTTACCTTGATATACCAAAGTACGAGCTATAGTGAACTTAGAATAGAATAAATCTAACATACCATTAAATCAAACATTTTCCTATCGCTTAACTCAAAATACATAAACCGTTAATTGAAGTCTATCACTTCCTGGCCATAATCTATCAAAACAAAAACTGGCTTTTATTTGTAACATCTATGTTCACTTATATGTAATACAACCTATATAAACTCTGACCAACGTGTTAACCAGTCTAAGAATCTTAGTATTCTATGTTTAGTCTTCAGTCTTCAGTAATAAGGATAGGAGGTCTATCGACCTATATTAATCCTTGCAGTTTGTAATACTGTGGAGGTCCAATCTCGTTTTGAATATATTAACAGACAGTGCTGATATTACGTGTTCCGGTAGGGAATTCCAGTAATTCACTACTCGGTGCGAGAAACGGAACTCCAGACGTAAACGGTTTGATCTCGGTTTTTGAACTTTCTTCGAATGTCCTCTCATATGATCGGTTCTAGACGGAAGCAAGAGATAAGACATGTTAATACCAAGGTCATCGTTCAGTATACGATAAGCCAATATTAGATCACCCCGTATTCTACGGTAAGATAACGGAAATAAGGTATCTCAGTCTGTCTTCATAAGATAGACCAGATAGACCTTCTACCATCTTAGTACCTTGTCTTTGAACTCTTTCCAGAATATCCGCTTCATACTTGAAACAAGGTCACGCTGCTTGAATCCCGTATTCTAAATGTGGTCGCACATAAATCGGGTATAGTAATCTAAACATTTCATCGTCTAAGTACTGGAAAGATCTACGAATTGACCATAATACCCTATAGCCTTTTGCAGCAGCAGCTTTACAGTGACTAGTGGTTGTGGGATCATTGCTTAATATGACTTCTAAATCTTTATACTTTCTTGCATTGAGTAGCACAAATCCACGTAGTGTATAGTGATACGATTCATCAGAGTTATTTAACTGCATCACTACACTCTTATTAGGATTTACTTCTAGTGAACACCTGTCTAACCATGCCACCAATAAGCTAAGATCATCCTGTAATACCATTCTATCCAACATACTATGTATGGGTCTCCAAATCTTTATTTCATCAGCGAGGAGTAGAACGGATGATTTTCCTAAAGTTGGCAATTCATTTACATAAAGAAAAAGAGAAGAGGACCTAGGATTGTACCCTGGGGAACCACACTTTTTACAGGTACCCACGAGGAGAGAGCCCCACTAACGCTTACTCTTTGTCTCCTGTCATGGAGAAAGTTACTTATCCAATCCACGACTGTATAATGGATTCCAAAACGTTCCAGCTTGAATTTAAGACCAGAGTGGAAGACCTTACCGAAGGCCTTACTTAGATCTATGAAAATCACATCCACAGGAACATTCCGATCTTTTGCAGCAGCCCAATCTTCTCTTGCAATGAGAAGATTTGCCAAGCAGGATAGACCTTTCCGAAGACCATGTTGTGCCCTGGAGAAAATATTATGCCCTTCAACATAGCTTAGAACGGATATCCGAATGATTTTCTTCATCAGTTTTACAACTGCACTAGTTAAGCTAACGGGTCTATAGTTACTAACTGAATCTCTACTCCCAGCCTTATACACCAAACTTATTATGGCGTCTTTCCAGTCTCTAGGCAGTCTGGAATGTCTTAGAGACATATCAAACAGTATCGCTAATGGTTCAGCAATTACACCTGATATGGCTTTCATAATCCTAGGATGATTATCATCAGGACCACTGGACTTATCAGGTTTGAGATGCTGAAGTAGCCTTAAAGCGGTACCTTTCTCAATGACTACAGGATCCATCAGCGAGCCGTCACGGTCACGATGAATCTTTGGTCGTTCCTCATTACCGATAGAAAACAGTTTACTAAAATATTTCGATAAAGCTTCAGCTTTTTCGGCATCATTCTCTGCTAAGATTAACGGATTATCTCGTATTAAAAGTGATGGAATTCCATCGCTTCTTTGAGTTTGTCTTTTTATGTACGAGAATAACCGTTTCGGACTATATCTAGAATCCCTAACCAATTGTTTTTCATATTATAGTCTAGTCTTACTTATTAACGCTTTACAGACATTCCTAATCTTACAATAACTGGATCTGTATTGTTCTAAGCCAGTAGAGATGAACATATTCCAGTGATTCTTCCTTTTTCTAAGGAGTTTCCTGACCGTTTTAGTTATCCATGGTGGACTGTTATTCGGTCTTCGCGGTACCAAGTATGGTATGAACGGGGACGTAACTAGTCTAAATTTACCTTTAAATACAGACCATGCTTCTTCAACTGATAAGCTAGTATCTACAAACCAATCTGTCTTAGCAGCGCATTCCTGAATGGCTGATATATTAGCTTTCCATACATTTGTGCGAGGTGTAACCTGATCGTATAATATGTTCCTAGTTCTAAACGCAAATGACAAAACAGCGTGATCGCTGTTTACTAACGGTGAAAGAATATTTAAATCGACAATATCCTCAGTCTCATGAGTGATTACCAAATCCAGCAGAGAAGAACCCTGGTTAACACCAAAACGTGTGGGTTGGGATACATGCTGCACTAGTGCATGCTCCATTATTGTTATCAGTAACCTACTATCAAAGGAGTTTATAGATCCTTCTGTGGTCATATCAGTCCAACTAATATCAGGTGCATTAAAGTCTCTTATTATCGAGCATCTGGTATTTACACTCCAAAGATGAATGTGCTCTAAAACAAAGTCATCAGCTAAGCAGATTGGGCTCCGATAGATGACACCTAGCATAAATGTACTACATCCTATTGCCAACTTACAGCTAGTGACTTCACAAGTGCCGCTATCATGGAATTCGCTAGTAGAGGAGCGGATATTTATGCCATTGGCTATATATAACAGGACGCCGCCTCATTTTCTACATCTATGTCTATCACTCCTGATGCAATGGTATCCGGATAATTCTGGAGTAATGTCTAAGTCATGGACTAACCAAGTTTCTGTCACTGCTACTATGAGTGGCTTTAACCTGTCTACTAGTGCTTCTAGTTCATAGAACTTATTTCGTAAACTACGAGCGTTGGCATATAAAACTCCTAAGTAGAACAGCTTATCCACACAGGCCTTGGTAGCATTCGCTTCCAAGACCTGACTATCCGAAAACCCACTAGTCGGAGATTTTCCTCGCCGTTTTGCCGACAGGTTTCAAGTTCAGCTAGTGCTTTCTTCCTTTTTATTTTATCTTCGAGAGACATGTCAGGTCTAACTCGGATGTCAGAATTGTCGTGACAACGAGCGCTACTTAACAAGAGATCCCGTTGCTTCTCCGATCCTAGGATTACCTTAAGGAGTCTGCATGGACGGGGTTCAACATTGTCCTCGGTCCTCTTGCCTATTCTTACCAATTTTTGACCTGAACTCCTTTGGAGTTATCTGGTAAAATACTACGAATGTATTCTCCTAGCTTTTCTAAGTCATGCGCGTGTCTAATTTTCGGATCAGGGTCGTTTGACTCCCGCAATTTGCTCACAATAATATTCGATGTTATTAGATTTTTCTTCTCAGTCACGCCAGGACGGGTTTCACTCTTACCTTCAGATTTTGGTAGTGCAATTTGTGGCTCACAATTTGGGTCCACCAGGGAGTTACTAACTACCTGTGTACTGCTTACAGCTTTTTTTCTTTTCGTTTCGTTTCCTACGTACCGTAGTCCATTTTTCATCCCTCATAACACTGGGACTATTTGGAACGGTGACTGTTTTATCCAGATCTTCGGTTCCCATTAAAGGTGCATTATTAACAATGTCAGTACCAGGTGGTACTACTCCCCCTGTTAATGTCAACGAAGATTCCACTTTTACGTCAGTCAGTGTCGGTTGTTTGAGGCGTCGCGTAACAGCAGGTACTACACTGACACATTCGTCGCTGTCAGTGCCCGTGTTGTCGGCGCATATGCCATCCTTCTTTTTACAGGCCAAAGCCAACAGGCTCATAGCCTCCTGTATTAGTAATGCCTTGTTGGCACAGCAAAACATGCAAAGCCAATGTGAATTAGGCTTCGAGCATCTTTTGTATGCGATGGGACTTAAGCGGGTGCACATTTTGTGGAACCACTTATGGCATTCGTCACACTGCATCCCCTCTTCCACAGGGAACAAACAGTTTGGTTGCCCACATTTTTGAGTCTTACCAACCATTGTAATTCGATTTAAAAGGTTTAAAAACAAAAAAATGATAACAATGTGAACACAAGTGTTAGTCAAGGACTAAAAACAGGTACTCAGGACAAAATGTAGCAAAAAATTTCAAACTTTAACCAAAGAACTCTTAGTTAAAGTCGACCAAGAATGCTTTTTAGTGCAATAAGTACCAAAAGCAAGTATAATCACCACAAGTACAAAATTCACTGCCCTTTTTGAAATTAGCGCGATTCGAAATCCTTTGTGATTGTAATTTCTTGTTCACTATGAACTACATAAGTCAGTCATGAATTGCTTTCTTTGTTGTTTAGTAGATCAACTATTCAATCTCAACAACATAATCAATCTTTAAACGTCACTTCGTTGATTACATGAAAACAGATTTGATAAATGTGTTAAAATATCATGCTTCGTCATACGTGATTTTGATTTGTTTATTGTATGCTACAAATACTGGATGACTTTAGTGAAAATATATACATTGACCTTTCAAAAATGAAGAATATTTCAGTTGAATAATTTCATTATCATATTCTACAAGTCTACAAGTCTATAATTATCAGAATAAGATAGATATGTATGAATGAATTTGACAATGTTTATGCATTAAGATGAACGTGTGAATCTGTTACAACATAGATACTTCATAATTGTTTTATATGTAAATCAGAAAAGTCAAAAATGATTTAGATTAAACTATCCAGTCACAATCAGTATAAAATGAAGAAAGATTGGGTGTTCAAATTGTATAATAAGAGAATTTCATTTGGTTAATTGAGATAATAATAATAATAATGGCATCGGTGTATACACTCTCTATCTTCCCCTTAAACTAAGAGATTAAAATCGCTTCATATCTTTCTTTCTACGAACCAATTCTTTCTCTTACATATTACTACCTTTGACCTAACCACTGCTATGAATCCGGTGTTCATCTTGTTGTGCTGATGCGGTATGGCAACCTGGACCGATGCACATATGTGCCTGGTCCTACGTTGTAGTTGACTGACTGACTGATAATAATGATAATAACATCATTGTATGACTATCATATGTATATAAGATGGTTGTTACCAGGGTAATTATGATCATGTTTTAGTCATCAGGTCATTCTGAATGTTTGCTCATACAACCTTCTGATCAATTACTTCGATCGTATCTAATATGGGAATACATTTAATAATCATATTACTTCATAAAGTAATAGTCGTTTGTTTAGTATCTTGTATAATCACTACGACAACGATAGAGTCATTAGAACGATATATGAGAATCTATTGAAAATTATACATTTTGTTCACTTGATATTGTTTCACTTGAATCTTCCCATTGATGTTTTAGGACTGAAATTGATCAGTCTCGGTAGTGAGTTCGAATCCCAGAATGAATATCAACTCTGAGATGCAGGTACATCCAGCTGACGAGTCCCAAGCAGGACGAAACGCGCGTCCTGGATTCCACTGCTAGCCACTATCCATCTCTGCTTATTATATATTTTCGTTTATTTTATTTGAGTTAAACTTTAAAATTTCTGGTATAAACTGAAAACAGCGGAATATACTCATGTGGTGAATGGAAAGAAAACTTCAACTATTGTGTCGAATGATTTTCTTGTTAAAAATCGATGTTTATCTGAGAATCTAAATGATGTTTCAGAAAGTGAATATGTCATGGTGTCGGTAGTTATGTCAAGCTTCTGAACAGGCCAATTTATCCGTTCATGTTGATTCACGTTTTGACCTTGTTAATTATTCGCTTGTCAATTGATTTGACTGCTTTTATATGAGCGTAGGTATGTATACATTTCTTATCCTATTCATCACATGTCTATAGCTCATTTTTGTGACGATCAGTATTGACTAACAACTCTTGGCTGAATAGATTTGGCTCACACGCATTCTCCACTACGGGCCACTAAATTGGTGATCCCGTCGACAACTTCATCCGATCTAATTGACATCTAAATGAGCGGCCCCACTAAACTAGCATTAGATTGAAAACAAAAAACTTTCTGAAGCATCGTTTAGAATAGTATTATCAAGCGAGCTGGCAACAAATAAATCGTTAGATTGTAAAATTAATGAATACGTAATTGGTAAGTAAAATGAGTTGATTGGATTTACTTTAAAAAATGAAATTGTAAAATATAAGAGAATTAAATAAAAAATAAGTAGCCCCTCTGGGGCTACTGACGGTCCAAAGCCCGGGTAAAGAAGGAGGGTTGGGCATGGGGTTAGAGACCTCATCCGGTAGAAAACTAACTCACTAAAAAAATGCTAACCAGAGAAAATAATTCAAACCATTTAAACTCTACCCTGACAGTTAGAAAGTCTTCATTAAGAAGAACTATGACGCCTCATGGTGAAAGCCAAGTTCCTTCGGAAGTCACGTGGCTGATGCCCCTTCTAACAACCAGAGTAACAATTTTTATAGGTACATGGAACGTCCGAACAATGTGGGAGACCAGAAGAGCCTTTCAAATTGCTGCAGAAATGAAGAGATACTGACAAACTCAACAAATTCAAGATAGTCCTCAGCAATAAGTTCCAGGTCTTTCATGATCTACTCAGTTGAGAAGGAACTACTGTGGAGAGCAACTGGAAGTGGATCAAAGAGGCAATCACTTCAACATGTCATGAGGTCTTGGGTCACAAGAAGCACCATCACAAGGAATGGATCACTGTTGATACACTGGATAAGATTCAAGAAAGGATTGACAAGAAAGCAGCAATCAATACCAGCCGAACAAAAGCAGAGAAAGCCAAGGCACAAGCTGAATACACAGAAGTAAACAAACAGGTGAAGAGGAGCATCAGAACCGACAAATGTAAATATGTGGAAGATTTAGCAACGGCAGCGGAAAAGGCTGCAAGAGAAGGAAACATGAGACAACTGTATGACATAACAAAGAAAATCTCTGGAAATCGCCGCAAACCAGAACGACCATTGAAAAGCAAGGAAGGCGAGGTAATCACTAACATTGAAGAACAACGAAACAGGTGGGTAGAACACTTCAAAGAACTCTTAAATCGACCAGCGCCACTGAACCCACCCAACATCGAAGCAGCACCCACGGACCTCCCAATCAATGTTGGCCCACCAACAATTGAAGGAATCAGTATGGCCGTCGGACAAATCAACAGTGGCAAAGCAGCAGGACGAGACAACATCCCAGCTGAGGCACTAAAAGCAGACGTAGCGGCAACTGCAAAGATACTCCACATTCTCTTCAGCAAGATTTGGGATGAGGAACAAGTCCCAACAGATTGGGAAGAAGGACTCCTGATCAAAATAACAAAGAAAGGCGATCACAGCAAGTGTGAAAACTACAGGGGCATCACTCTTCTCTCAATACTAGGAAAAGTCTATAACAGGGTATTGTTAAGCAGAATGAAGGACTCAGTAGATGCTCAACATCGAGACCAAGAAGCTGGATCCCGTAAGGATCGATCGTGTACAGACCAACACTACGGATCATTGTGGAACAATCAATCGAACGGAATTCACCACTCTACATCTAAAATCACTGGTACGATTGGTTATAATAATAATTGTTTCCATTAAACCAATCGCGTTCTCTTGATAAAAGTAGGTCACTACAAGCTTGTGAACATTTTTATAGTTTCTTTGTAAATTCTCTGTTTTTTAATTCGAGAAAAATGAGGGCTTATCAGACAAAAAATTATTACTTAGTAATTCAAAAACTATGATCAAATCGCCTCTGCTCTTTCGATATGATAATGAAAGCAGGTTTAGATTAGCCAGTCGAGCATTATACGGGAGCGTTGTTATTCCAGGAATCAGCTTAGTCGCAGTTCCTTGAAATTTTTCTAACAGCTCACTATCTTTATTAAGCAGGGGCTAGCCGTTTATATGCAGTACCTGAGTTTAGGGAGAGCGAATACCGTGTACAACGTCAAAAATATTTCGGCATCGACATAGCTAAAGGTCCTACGTATTGAAAATAGGGTTCTAAAACCTTTGGCAGCTATCGTACAGCAGTATGCTGTAGTTTTTGAGTGTTGCCTATTGATGGCTCCTACGTCATTGTGAGTCTGGACAACAGGTAGCTCGCTGTTATTCATCATATATGTATATGTACCTTGATGACCAATATACATCACAATACATTTGAAAGTAGTTATCAGTAGCTACCAAGTTTGAAACCATTCAGATACTTTCTCTAGGTCATTTTGAAGTTCTAAACTATCACCTTTACTTCTTATCACGCTCCATATCTGTACATCGTGAGCGTATAGCAAGACCGATGATAATAGGAGGCGAGAGAGGTCATTTACAAGAGGAACAACACTGGCTTCGAAACTTTACCCTGAGGCACTCCGCTAAGCACAGTTTCCGAGCTGTACAACTTTCAGTTCACTCGTACTCTCTGTTGACACCCAACTAAGAAGTCTTTGATCCATATTAATAAATTACCTCCAGTCCCGATATTACTTAACTTATATAGAACTTTGTCAGTAACCTTGCTGAAGTCATTTAGGTTGCGTCTATAAGTAACTTTCGGTAATTTAAAGGCGCACCAGCTTTCACGATCCACTAACAAGTTATTGAGATATGAATAACCTGTTCTTAAACTATGTTGCTTTTCAGAAATGATCCGGCTTTCATCGAGATACTTAAACAGCTCCTTCGGAATAATCTTTTCTAAAATTTCAACTACCATTCTGGTAAGGCTTACGGCCCTATAGTTCTCAGGTTTTTGTCCCGCACCCATTTTGAAGATAGGACTTACTATGGTATTCCAGTGTCTTGGTAATCTACCTTGGGTTACAGATAGATAAAAACATATGCTCAAAGGATTCACGAAAAGCTTTGCTAATTCCTTTAGTAACATAGGATGCATTTCATCAGGCCGCATAGACTTGCTATTATCAAACTTATTTAGCAGACCAGATTTGCGGTGCAGAGACTTTGATATATAAATTTCTAATGCATCTCAAGCCGTCTCGATGGGACATTCTGATTCAGTTGTCCAGTCTACAGAGCATGTTGAGTGTATCATATCTTGTATATTTCCTTTACAGACGTTTAATCTGGTCTGAGCTGACATATCCTTGTTATTTGACAAGTATGTAGAAATCAAAGACTAGAACTTAAAGGTCACTATGACCCAGGGGTGGCATATAATTGATGTTTATGACGTCATCACCATAATGGGTAATATGAGATTTGGTAAGGATGATTCGGAGTCTGGATCATACTTAGTTGCTTCTTTCACATGTTGCACTGGGGTACACGTGATAACTGCGTTTTTATCCGAAAGAATTTTCGACAACTCATTCCTCAGATTTTTCCAGCCTACTACGGACACATTGAAGTCTCCCAAGATTAGACATCGACCATTTGACGACCAAGCGTTGAAACCGTCTAGCAAGACGAAATCTACCTCACAGTTTGGTCTCCAGTAAAAAGAACCAATCAGCAGCTCATGTCCCTTCCGTTTCAAGTGGTGGCTGACTAAGTCGCATGTTCTGATTTTATGTAAAATTTTCAACGTCAGCTCCTCTAATATCTAGAGACGGATTCAGTCACGTTTTCGTGACGATGGTTACATACGACTAGATAGATTCTATCTGCACAACTACCTCCGATCGTTTGTTGAGCAAGCTCCAGGCATTTGTGTAACAGATCGGAAGACCATTTAAAAAGCTTCGTGATGCATCCAAGGCGGCTTCGGTATCATGCTTTTTTGAGGCCTCAGCACCCGAAAATTTATAATTTCAGTGTCCATCTCGCCAGTATCTAACCTTAGCTTTAGCTCTTTTTCAGCCTCTTGTCCTTTCATACGGTCCTCGAACGCCAAGTCTTTACGGACAAAAACTCCTGACACCTTTAGTTTATGTCCATTCTTCAGAAATAACTCCCTTTCATTGAGAGATTTAAATACTACTTTAAGCAGCCAGGTTTGATTCTATTTCAAGTCCGTCTGGTTTCCTGGTCTGTAAATCTTTGATTGAGAAATGTAATTGACGAATCTATCCTAACTATTCACGATTGCCTTATTCAACATGATAAGAGAATATTTTTAACATCTTTTGAGCAGAACGCTAATGGACTCAATTATATGAATAGATTCACAGTTGGAAACAAGTTAAATGAAAGAGTTTATTTTTTAGGTTATAAGATATATCATATGGATTGAATGATTTCATACTTCCGAGTATTGCCAAGTTATATCTCCTGATTTCCGTAACTATTTAACTGGTCTCTTCCCGGTTTCCCATATTGTCCGAATAATCCATGTACCTATAAATATTGTTGCTCTGGTTTTCAGAATGGATATCGGCTTTCTGACTTTCGAAGAATCTTGACTTTTATCATGAGGCGTCATAATTCTTCCTTGAACTCAATTCATAAATTATAGTTAACAAAATTCATTTTACTGATCAACTGAAATCAATCGTATTGTTTATCCGAAAAAAATTTTTTTTTCTCATTCAATCAATTATGGTTAATTTTATTGATTATCATTATCATTAATTGATGTATCCATTGAGATTTTGATGATCGATTATTGATTTTATTTATTGAAATGTAACTAAGTGCATCTTCTGTTTGAGGCAATAATCATAATCATAATAATAAATTTTAGAATGTTTATGCAATTTATAATATTTAGCCATCACTTAAGCGAAATAATCATCATCAATAGTATTGAACAATTACCTCATTATATTAAGAAATTATTGAATTTAAAAGGGTATACCTTAAGATTACAATCCACTGATCTACATATTAAGCATTTATCGTAATAATTAAAAGTACTTTGTTTAGATCCTGATAGGGTCGGGAGTGTACAGTCATGAGGAATCTCATACTGGGAAAAAAAAGTTATTCAATGCTTTCTGGTTTTCTATGATACCTCAGATAAGATCAATAATTCAGGATAAACTTGATGAAGATGTAGAAGTTATTCAAAAAATTGTTGATAAAAAAAAAACTATCCGAAGGGTTTTTGTGAATATTATAGTAATTTGAATGGTTGAGATCAAGAGTCAATTGATGCTAGACCATTATGGGAAAACCTGGAAGCACTGGACGGCCGTTTCGTCCTACTGTGAGACTCCTCAGCAGTGCGTATCCACGATCCCACCTCGTGAGATTTGAACCCAGGGGCCTATTGGTCTCGCGCGTGATCACTTAACCTCTAGACGACTGAGCTGGCCAGTATCAAATGGTGTTAGTGTCTAACTTCAACTAATCCACAAAATTGAGCGACACATCCTCAGTTGTCTTCAGTGAGTCACTACGTCACAATAGACCCGTTTGGGTCGGATGAAGTTAGACATTAACATCGTTGGATGCCGGCTGGCTCAGTGGTCTAGAAGTTAAGAGCTCACGTGTGAGACTGAAAGGTCCTGGGTTCGAATCTCGTGGGGCGACATCATGGATGCGCACTGTTGAGGAGTCCCGCAACAGAACTAAACGGCTGTCCTGTGATTCCATGTTTTCCATGGTGGTCTAGTTTCAATTGACTGATAATCCCAATCATTAAAAAAAACTGTAAAAGAACAGTTAGTTATTTTATTTTAACTTCTTCCTGTAAATAATACTGAACAATAAAAGATTCATGTTTGTTCAGATAAATGTGAAATCTACATTTTTGTGATGAACTAAAACAACTAACTGTTTGCTATGTTTGAAGCGACGACAAGTTCACCTAATCTGAGAACGGAACAAACATTCTGTGATATAATGACAGATAAGCTAGCTATTCTGAGGCGTCCCAGCCCCGCTAACTAGAGAGAAAAGTTCAACTTCGGGTAAGGGAGATATATTCCACAAGCAGTCAAAAGCACGGGCAATAACAATAGGCACAAATCAAACGTATTTATGCAGCATAACTTTGTCTTTCGGAAGCGTTACAAAATAGCATACTAAAAGATACAGCGCACCAATAGCATTTAAGTCCCTCTCAAGTGGGAAATATGACATGAAGGTGAAAATGAGCGTCGTCGTTGTTGTTGTTTTGTTTTGCGGCTAATAAATCTTCACTTGTATCAGTTTTCGTGTTCTTACTTTCGCGTCGTGGGAATTGCAATGGTCCCTCGCTTAACAAATATAAGTGATAAGCAATTCCGGCGTAACAATCGGTGACGAACAGATATAAAGTGTAGCGTTCAATCAGTACACTTATCAATGGCGACAGGGGAAAACCGCAATGACCATATCTTTGGAGCACCTGGAAGCCTATATAAATATATTTCCGATGCTCTGTTGATAGGTGTATTAGTAAATAAGGAGGATACGTCAAAACTTGCCATCCTTTCATCCTCTTCTGTATGGATGGTCTCGATATTATTCTTGAATTCCAGAGTTTGTAGTGTCAGTTATTATGTTAAGCCCTTATACCTTATTCTATCTTTCGGACAGCCCATTCTATTCATTCTACTTGAGTCACATTTTGACCTTGTTAATTATTCACTTATCAACGTTGGATGTTTTTATGTAAGCGTATATGTGTACACTTCTTATCCCATTCGTCACATGTCTGTAGCTTATTAACGGTTGACTAAATGGAGTTGGCCTAAACGTCATCTCCACTGAGTGTCATTTCGCTCTCTTTTCTTCACTTCCTTCGCTACGTCTCTCTGATTATCTATTACGATTAATGATTGTACAAAGAATATGTATTGGGAAATCCATTCTCGCATTTGACTTATTTAATTCCGTTACTCACTAACGCGATCTAAGTCGATAATTATATACGAGGAATGACGATATGTATATTTCGATCGAAATCAGAAACGATCTCACTGGAGTCAGATCTTGTGTAACCAAAAGTTTTCAATTTCATGAATAATTAATTTGTCATACGGTTTAATTATCGTAGCTAAATAATTCACTAGATCGTATGTCGGTAAATTTGTAAAATTAACCATTTGTCTTAGTGCAGTAATATTCTTGTGAATCTTTCAAAGTCCATAGAATCTACAAGGGTTAAAACTCTTTGAATTTAATATGAACCATAATGACGGTTCTAGTTTAATCTTTATCGACTATAAGATTTTACTGGTTTCAGCCTTACGTTTGTTAAGCGTTGTCCGACTTTTCGTTTCTTTAATTAGTTCATACGGACCCTCTTGTAGATATTCCATGGCTTTTTTCGCACAGTCAGTCCAATTCGTTCATAGTCACTGTCATGTTTCATTCATCTGTTCTCGTAATGATAATTTTCTTATCACTTCTCAGTTGTTTTAATGGATGTAATTCATTTTTAATTAGATTGGAATTATGTGATTTTTGATATAATAATGTGACCATTATTTTATTCCTCAATTCATTCACTGTTTCATTAAAAAGGTAATTCAGAGTTGGTTTGATTGCCGGTGATAATATTGAAAGGCAAAAATTGTCGTCCATTTATGTTGAAATGAAGTCCCATTTTAAGGAATGAAATTTTATAGGCACTCAGATTTCGATCAAACAAATTACCGATCAATTTGCTAATATCTAGTGTATTCGATTTATCTGTAGTCTGTTGAGAACTCTATTTTTCAATGCATATCTCAACATTTTTTCCAACTTTCCAATATGCCGTCGTTAATGACGAATAATGATAAAACTGTTTTCTGTGTTTGAAAAATTTATTTCTAATTGATCTCATTCCTATCACTGTGACAACTGACAAAATGTCATCGATATTACTAATCCTCAGTCGTAGTAACACCATATTCATAGTGGCTTTGTGGCATGGTATACTTTTACTTTTATTCAAATGATAAGTAAATCAGTTCAAAACAAATAATCGGTAAGTTGAATATTGTTAACAGTGATCCTTATAGATCAATTGTTGCCATGTAAATCATCTTAATTATCTCAATCAGACTATAAAAACACCGACGGTTCAAGCTAAATGAGTTCGAACATGTGGATTTTCAGTAGTTCAAACGAATTCACCAAACACTTTTCAATAGACATTATGGTTGACTTTCATGCTGTAATGCGTAGCACACACACACACATAAATGTAGATGTCAGTCTAAACTTCACCACATGTAACCAATAATAAATAAATTAGTAAAACTGACTAAACATTCATTAGCAATATTAAGTGAGTAGATGCTTGAGTACATGAATAAGTCACAACTACATACATTTACTTGATCTTGCATCTGTAGTGTCAGTTATTATGCCAAGCCCATATACCTTATTCGAGCTTTCGGACATCCCATTCTATTCATACATTGACCTTGTTATTTATTCGCTTATCAATCTAGACTGTTTTTATATGAGCGTATATGTGTGTGCCCTTCTTATTCCATTAATCACATGTCTGTAGCTTTATTTTGTCTGACTATAAATATTGAGTAACGCTTGGCAAAGAGGGAGTTGGCTTCCCAGCCATCTTCCCTGCTTGTCATTTTGCTCTGTTCTATTACATTCACTTTACATACAAAATGTATGTATTCAAAGGCCATTCTCGTTAATTGACTTATCTAGATTACGTTATTGACTAACGTGATTTAAGTCGACGATGATATACGAGAATCAGCGATAGCAAACATTCGTACGCTCTAATTAGGAGTCAGATTCACGGGCCACTAAACATCCATTTAAGTGCCCATTTTAATAATGAATTATAGTCTACTATAAATTAATAAAGGAAATTATAAAATATCTACTAATGAATATATAAAATGAATCTTACTATAATGCAATTATACATAGATCAATCAATCAATCAATCAGCTTTGCATCTCTCATTATTGATTCGAATGCCACAAGGCATTCCTTAGCACTAAAACAATGAAGTGGACCATTTTAACATGCATATAACTGTTTAAATGAAATGAATTCTGCTTATTATCCTGATAAAGTACAGAACTCTATAAGGGCTCCAAACATATTCTATACGTCACTAAATATGATTCCTGTGCTTAAAACTTCTTGTTGATTTTTGTCAGTCTCATCTCTTCCTTTCACTCAATCATTCTGAAAACAACCATAACTTACGTGAGCGGGGAAAGCCTTTAATTAAATTCTTATTGTGAATCAGTATGAGTGATGCTTCTGTCAAGCAATTAAATATTGCAAAAGGTTTGATAGAAGTCAGTAAGTTTTATTAGGACTAATCTAGCATGGAAAGCGTTAATGATAGAGTAGATCCCCTGGGTGGTATGATGTTCTCTGTGATAAGTTGCACGGTTGCAGTGATTATATTGTCTACGTGACAGCACCATGTAATCAAACAGTGTAGCTCAGCAGAAGTAACATCTTTAAGAAGTAAACGTTAGAAACTTTTCATTCAATGTTGGAACTTTTCAAACGACTTGGTCATCGACGTCTTAGACAATATACACTAAATCCTCAAGTTAATTGACGAATCACTATCACGTCATTAGATTTACAACATTCTACATCAATTAATTTCCAATCTCTAATTCTTCCCTCTCTCTCCTAGCAGAACAATAACGGTCTAATTCATGCACTAGTGGGCGTTCCCATGAAACTGAGAAAGCGGAGTGAAATGACGATGTATAGATCATCGTGCCGCCAATCTTAATACTTACAGTCTTTTTTATATATATCTCAGGAAATGAGTGATTAAAGCAATTTTTGATTTTCTATTTCGTTAGTCATCTAGGCCAAATTGGGTGACTCCTGTTCACAAGTTCGTCAGCCAAGTAACTGTTTGCATCAAACACTCTGAACATTAACCATTCCTAGTTGACTACTCCAACAACACACACTAGAGCAATATTACAATTACAGGTGATTACACTAATAATAGCTTAAGATAGCGTGTTCTGTCGCAACTTCATTTCCATTGAAATATAACATGAACAGAATAACACAGACATTACAAATATCATACATATAACCATAGATTGAATAAAGAAAACCAATTGTTTGCATACAATTTACATATATTTTGTTTACCTAAATCTCATGAAAATTAAGAAGCAGAGAGAGAGAGGGATACAGAATCAAATCATATACACTTTGTGTAGTATATTGGTCGGCAGCCTATGCTCCATTGGGAGTAACAGGCGTAACTAAGTAAGTAAGTTGTGTCGTCAATCAGCAATGCCTAAAAATCTCCATTACGTAACCACCAGTCAAGTCACAAGAAAATTTTGGGAAAATAATTTTGAAAATATAAAAATTCAAATGAAAAAACAAAACAAGAATAGAATGATCAAAAAGAAATTTCAATCACAAGTAGACAAAATGTACAGAACTATTGCAGTCCAAGAAGAAGAGCAACCGGACATCGGTTATCAACGTTGATCGCTTCATTGTTTTTAAATGAAGTGAATGTAGCATTTCACAAAAAAGGCGATAAAAAACAGAAAGCTAAAGAACAGGCTAAATTATCTTCTTGCATACGGTGAATTTATACAATAAGTGAGTGGTCGGGTAGCACAACAAAATGACTGTTTAACAATGTTAACAATACACAATAATTCTATGCTTTATCTTTCATCTTCAACTGGATGGTACAATACGGAAAAGTTTTTGTAATCCAATCGTGATGTTTACTGGAAAAATAAACAAAAGATTGAATGAAAACTTTGGAATGATTTTATCTCATATGATAATTTTTATCAGGTCAATTACACATTAATTTGTTAAGATCAATGGAAGTTTTATAAAGATTTTGTTGGGACGACTTCCAAGAACTACGACGGAGCCTCCAGAGGTCCTACAGGAGTCGAAGAGTACTATCCAATCAGAATGCAATAGAACCTTCTAGAACATCAACGTGGCATGCCACTGTTGGTCAGTAGTGTAACATGCCTCTTTACGAACTGGTTGACTTGTGAGGGTTCTAGCATACAAATGCTCAAGTTATACGCGGTATATTAAGAATCCGAGCACTAGATATAATAGATTCGATTTCTTTCCATTTGTAATGCATTGAAAAACAATCGATATTTACATTAAAAACTATTCCCGTTACTTGTTGTAAACTATTGTAACTTCAACTAATTCACGAAATTAGGCGACATATCCACCGCTGACTTTACTGAGTCAGTACCTCACAACATACCCAGTTGAACTCCACTGATCACTGATTCTAACTATAACTCCAGGAAATACCTCTTGAAGTCAGTCACCAGTGAGCATATATTGAATAATATCAGAAGTGGGCTTTGTGTGAATATTATAGTGGTTTCAATAGTTGAGATCATGAGTCAATTGAAGATAGACAACCATGCAAAACCTAGAAACACTAGACGGCTGTCTAGTCCTATTGCGAGACTCCTCACCAGTGCACATCTACGATCGCGCTTAGCGAGGTTCGAACTCAGGATCTATTGGTCTCATGATCTCAACTACTAAAATTACCACATTATCCACAAAAATTCCCATCTGACATATTATTGTACTATTGGATTATTGTATTGAAACTTATTGTCCTCACTATCACTGTCCTGATAAATTTTATTATTGCCAATCTGTTGACCGATGGATGACCTAATAAGAAACATCATGTGTCATTCATTGAAAGCATGAATATTGTCATTTGACTTGAGAAAGAAACTCTTTTCTAGTTTAATAACAGCTGAAAAACATTTTCACAGTAAAGAAAATGGAAGTCCAGTAACTACTGGCTAGAGCTTATTAAGGCATGTGTATTAGTAGTTGACACATAAGATGTTTGTATACATCCCTGAAATAACAACAATTATTAGAAATCAATACTTAGATTTGGAGATCTAATCAGAAGATTGAATTATTCAAACCTAATACCTAACTCAAGCCTCATAATTTCTTTCCGTTTAACTCAAATGTTGATGGCATAGAAGTGATTGTATGCATGTTCACTAAGTGTTGTCCAAAACTGATTAAATTCATAAAATGTATAGTAGTGTCAATTACTCAAATGTTAAAGTATTTATAATTGTATTGAGTTAAAAGAGTTTTGCGCATCTACATAGTTGCATTATATGGTTTAGCTGTGCTATTCAGAATTCTAAATAGCTGAGATGATGTAGTTCTCCTGAAACCAAATATAATCATTCACCACTTTTCCAACATATACATGGGTGAATCAGATTGCATATGCAAACCCGTTACACTTATTTACGTTTGCGAAACCAGGTAGTGTCTCTAGTCCTCAGATAAAACAAGTGTGTAACTCGAAGCTGACTAAACAAACCAACAACTGTTAGGTCAGTTAGACCGAAAACGTTCGAAAATATTTCAATTATGTGATATGGAATGTGACTTGACAAAATTACTTACTCATTTTTTCCTGAAATGATTTCGGTTTAGGACTCCACGCACAACCGAGTATGTAAACCGGTATACCGGTTAAAATGATCAAAATACCATATACTACAAAGAGATAAGACAATCGAGGATTCAGTAGAGAGATCTAATCATTGTTATACTAGGAAAATAAACCATTCGTGAAATCAGTTCCATTTAACTAAAATGATAAGAAGATTACTTCAACTTTCAGTAGTACAGATCAAATAGTTTTCCATATAACTTCAATTTCGATCATTATTTAAGTCATAAAGTGACATAGGAATAACCGACAAGAAGAGCCATAGGAAAACTGAACTAGATTTTTCTTAGTTCTGAACTATCTCAACAATGATGGGCTACAACAAGCTATAACATCGAATACATGCGATATTTTGGTCTTGTGAAGAAATGTCGGTTTCCGCACCACTGAATAGCAAAAGATTAGTTCGGTTATTCTACTAAGATTAGTATTCGTTAGCTATATACCACGATTTTGAGCGAATGTCATCGATAAGTTATGATCTCGTCTCTCGTGATTTCAACTCAGTAGCTCAGAACTTACTAACTAACTCGAAGCTAGTCACTTATGAGATTATGGCTACTTGGTTTGTTGTGTGAAATTCAATCTCCATATTCATAGTTGAATAATATAACGAACTGTTATTCCTACATTCAGAAAGTAAACATACGAATTTATAGAACATAATTTATAACAAATGACCTACATGATTCTTGAGGCGATCCATAAAAAGAGAAAATTAACAGAGATGCAGTAACTACTAAGTAGATAATGGCGAATATTATAGGAGCCTGTAATAAATATAGATAATGAAAGAATAGAAATTCTATGATATAGTAGTAGTATTAGTAATAGTTGAAAATATTGAATTAGATGGTAGCGCGGCGTGTGCTACGTATATCGATATAAGTAATATATAACTCAAGTCAGGAATAGAGTGTCTGGCAGCTGAAGGTCGAGAAGATCGAGGAGAATTGAATGGGAGCAGAAAGCGATTGGTAAGAAAATGCAGAAACAAAGAAGTCTATGAAGATTGATTGACATTTTGCAAATGAAGTATTCATTGTATGGTTCTCAAATTTTACTAAGACGTTCTGTTATGTTGCATTAAATTAGATTCGACTGTCCCCACGTGTGTTCTCGTTCACTACATCAATAGTAGAAAAGATCTTTTCAATGGTTTAAAACGATTTTAATGATTTGCTTCAAAATTTTCATCAACGTAACAGCTTTAAAAAGATTTTTCTAATTTTATGTCAGTTCATAAAACTAATGTCTAATTTCAACACCGTACACAACGAATCTTCCAACAGAAAACTACTGGTTGAATAGAAAAAGTAATGATGCAGTGCTTAAATTGACGCAAAAGCTAACATAACAATCCAATGCTGACATTGTACAACTCAATAAAGTTTTCCAAAAGAAAAGTTAACTAGAACTAGTCATGATTAATAAAGATTCAATGCAATCATATAATAATTTATTGTTTGAATTTATGAGTCCATTGAAGCTAGACCACCATGGAAAACCTGGAAACACTGGACGGCCGTTTCATATTAGAATGAAACTCCTCGGTAGTGCACATCCACCATCTCGCCTCACGAGATTCGGACCCAGGACCTATCAGTCTCGAGCGCGAATGCTTAACCTTTGGACCACTGACGGTGGTAATGTCTAAATTCAACCAATCCACGAAATTACGCCACCTCCACCGTGGACTACCTTTAATTGACTCATCAATTCAATTATTAAATTACTACAATCTCCACAAAACCACTCTCTCATTATAATCATATAATCTTAAGGAATAATATCGCAAACCCACTTCAGAAATTTTAATTTACCTTAACCGGACGTTGAATATTAGGACGAGTAATTCTGAAAATTACTACAATCAGAACACAAAGACCGATTGCCAACCATTGAACAAAACCCATATAATTCATAAGTGTGAAAATATCTCCAGCAAGCAAGTAAATTATTGATATGATACACTAAAAGAGTAATCAGTAAAAGTTAAAAATAAGCAATAGAATCACAATACATACACTGAACAATAGTAATTCATGTAAATCACAATTTATAGTAAAAATCAAGTAGGCGGCCTGCTTGAATATCCAGGATACCTGTTTCTGACATCTGGATATTTCAACAAATTTTCTGTTTTTTGTTTGTCGTAACACACCATTATGCCTATTAGTCACATAACCAATTCAGGCATGTTTGTCAAAAGTTTACCACATTTCGCTGTACAAGTGACAAAAGAGCTCAATCAGAGACATCGTGGTTGCTAGCAATATGCATCGAAAACAATGTAGACTATTCACATGTCGAGTCCTGAACTGCTAACGTATAACTGGCAAATACTCAACATTTATCACAACGGTCGATCAATAAATAAGAAAGGGAAACTTGTTAAGATCTTTCATGCTGAGATTTCTGTATTGTACCAAAAACATAATATTACATAAAGCCACCAATACTTATTTAGTTGAATTTTGAACAGATCAGGAACAGTAAGGTTTAAAGTTTAAAATGATTTCATTACTTTATTTTAAAAGTCCTCATCAGCTAAAACGTTTAACCCTATACACAATTACATGATTAGAAATAAAGATTTGGGACAATCTATCATGTAGATTTGAAGTTAATTTTCAAAGGTTTCATGTCTCTTTTCAAACTTGTATTTCATCTTCACCAATTAAAGTTTGTCTAAACTATGTTTTCATTCGTAGTCTTCTTTGAAACTGTAGAATGAAAATCATTGGTCTTGGTGTGTTTCAATTACTACAAAGCCATTATTGTCAAAATGACCCACAATCTAATTACAATTTGCTATGGCTGTGACGGCAGACTAGAGGACAGCGAATTATCGATCGGAGCAAAGACGCGCAAACACGTAGGAACGGCCTAGGGTTATGATTGGTCCCGCTTCCCTGTCTAGTCCAGCCAGTTGAGTCCAGAACGCAAGTCTCAGCCTCGGAGATATGAATCATTATATTTCAAACATACTCTTTTTATATACCAATCAAGCAGACCACATCATACCATAAAATAGAAAATAACATTGTAGAATATCGACCAGTAGGAAAATGATACCATCTCAAGTCCAAAGGATAGCGTTAGACTTCACAAAATAATTTTTCGGATATTTTTCTGAATATCCAAACACAATTTCAAACTTATGATCATTAAATGTCACCCTACAACCAGTTTAAACATATTTGATATTGTTCCAAATTAGACATCAAAAGTTCACATTTAAAATATACCAACTGATTTGTAAGGGTGCAAATACTTTTTATTATACATATATATATGTTCGACAAAAGTAGTGTTATGCAACGAACTCACAGTGAACAGAACAGCCGGAAGAGGTGTTAATCGATCCGTGTGCAAGTAACTGATAAACGGTGGCATTTGCTTACGCTGACTAGCAGCAACAAATACTCTCGATGTAGTTAATATAGTTCCGTTAGCACTCCCAAACGTTGAACAAGCAACAAATATTGGCATTATCCACCAAAACATTCCGTATATTCTATTAGCAAATGTCTGTTTTTGTAAGTAAACGGAAAAAATGGTTTCAAAGTAAATCCAACTTATTCAGTAATTTCGATAGCGTAATTAGAAGACGAAGATTATCAGAACGATGTGATATTTTAGCGCAATACATTTCTAACTTTCTGATCACACATACTTATCAAAAACATTTGTATATAAAAATAAAAGGTCAGATAGACTAGAAATGGAGGGTAAGAGGAAATGAGGAATAATAACGGAATAATGTGGAAACAATTTGAAACCTCATCACTCTGGACAATAAGCTAATATTACCAGGGTAATTTTATGGTGAGAACAAACTGTATTTGAATACACAGAGGGGATTCGAATTTTCGTATAGCTAAGGCTTCAATAAACCTTAGTATACCTTAGTATACCCATTTGCACTTTTGTACAACACCACAAAAGCCGAGTTAAGATCAATCTCATGACTTGTTTCAATTATGAGTTTGGCAATAAGGGATGATGGATGTTAATCCTCTATTCTTAGTGGGTCATTTGATTCTATTTGTTTCTCCAGCCATTTGAGTACATGTTCACACACCCTTATTTCGAGATCACGATTACTTCTTCTTATGTTTGTGTGCGATCACAAATACATTTAAATTGGTAAACACAGTGGAATGTGACTCAATCGTTTTGTATTCTTCTAGGTTTTTGATGGGGCATGAACCTTGTTGTTTTCTTGGTAATGACCTACCTTCGCTGCATAATATGTCTTATTAATGACTGATTTAAGTCTTTGTTTCAATAAAAGACCATCTGAATCACCTCTAAATGGTAAGGCGATGTAGACAAGCATTTCCCCTGCCAAAGATATAGTAGGTCTCACTGTACTATGAACTTTCTATCTATTTATGAATTTCAGAGGATACCCAGTTTCCATTATTGTTTTATTTAGTAACATAACATCATCATCAATGGCGTCATCTGTACACATACGATCAAGTCTGTTAAATAGGCACCTCTACAAACCCCGATTGTATTGCACGAGACAATAACTAAAATAAAGAAGATATTGAACTGTCCAAGATGGTGTGATCTTGAACGGAGAAAATACATTACTAATATTCTCGGCTTATAGAAAAATTGATCAAAAGCATCAACACACCAGTAAAAATACTATTTCACCTACCACAGCCACAGCTCTTGTGGTCAACATCTCTGCAACTGGTACGACGGTCACATAGGCTACATTAGCAGCTGTGTAAAATAGAGTCACTAGTAAGCACGATACCACAATTGCTATGGGCAAATGTTTCCTGGGGTTCTTCATTTCTTCAACCATACAGTTTAAGTTATTCCAGCCACCATAAGCAAATAAACCACTGTAAAATGCATTAGCTATTTTACCAGGACTCCAGTTTGATTCGACGAAAGGTTCTTTCAGCCCTTCATAACGACCTAAAAGAAGTTAAGTAATAAAGTACAATGCGAGATACCTAAATGAATTTACTAACTATATAAATATATCAAGGCATAAAGAGTGATTACAATCACAAACACATAGAGATGATAAATCGTAATCAATTGCGTAGAAGAGATAAATCGCAGTGAATCGCTCACAGTAATTGGAAATAGCTGCAAAGGAGAATACAGAACAGGAGAATAATAGTCAGTGGCCTATGCTCCCCGAAGGATAACAGACATAAGTAGGACGAAGGATCACTACACATTCACGATTTATTGAAGAATCACTCTATTCAGATTGAAATCTTTGAAAAAATAAAAGTAATCTGACATGTCATTAGAAAAGTCATATAATCAAAGAGCGATAACAGAAATGAAATGTTCAAAGGTTGTTGCATTGAAACAACGTTTAATGTAAGACATATTCAATCAATCAATTAATTATGTGTATTCTTGACAAAAGACAGGAAAGATTATTGTTCTCAAGCTTGATGAGAAATATTGCGAATTTTTAAACTCATCAAAGTGCGTTTTATCACATACAGTCGTACAGTTTTATTCATGGAAAACCTTTATACAACACTTACTATTCTGTAAACAAAATATCATTCTTATTTTAGACCAGCTTAACATACTTGTTGCCATTTATTTTAGACTAAACAACCACTTCATCTGAAATGAGAAACTCCTGAATGATGCACATTAATAAAATCTTCATATCAAGATTGAACCACACATAGTTCAACAAAAATCACAAAACAAAACCGACTGTAATTATTATAGATAACAAAAAGTAATTAAAATAATTTTAAATAATGATATAATTAATTTACCAAATCCGATCTGTACAAATCCGGTTACTATGATCATTGCAAGAGCGGCAAGTTTCGCAAATGTAAATATGTCTTGTATTCTGGTTGAAAATTTGATTGAAAAGGAATTGGCGAAGCTTAAAAATGCTAAGCAAAATGGAACAAGATGACGATAAATTAGGAAATGTCCATTAAAATATCATCAGTGTGATCGTTTTAAACATTTTCAGATGTAAAATCATCAGTAATAGTGAAAATAGCAAACTTTGCAACCTTCTTTTAAGTGAACTTCTTCCAGTATCCAATCGATTCCATTTATACTTTTAGTTTGACAAGTAATTAGATAATAAACGAACCGTTTACTATGTAAACAATGACTAGAATATATTATTTATTCCAAAAAGTTTACTGAAGTTACAGATTATTAACTACCAGTAGTATTGAGATCTATAAGCCAACTAATCAAAATATTTAGTGTCAAAAAATAAACAGAATGTTTACTGATGTAATACATTTGAATTCATCTGGCATTAATTATGATTAAATCATTGTCATTTTGCAAGTCTGTTAAAAGCATAATTTACGATTGAAGGCACACAGTCACCAGAAATTAACACTTCTCAGTTTTCCTTTATTCACTCAGAACTCATAATTTAACTGTCGTCAGTTTTTCACTTTCTGATTCGTATTTCGTTTATTCACATTTTGACACTTTCGGCACTTATCACTAATCACTCAAACAACTTTTATTTAATTTTACTGGTTTTAGTCCACCACTAATCTCATTCATCATTCTTCTGTCGTACATGCTTTGCGTCAAAATCCCCACAGATCATATACATTTGGCGGGAATGTCGAAAACAATCAGGATTTATGGTATTTTTCCCAAATGTTATTATACTCTATTCAAATTTAAAGAACAAACGAATTTTGATGGAATGATTCAGGTCATCCATTTCAAGGAACGAAGTAGCTGCTTACTAGTGCTTTATGTTTATCAGCACTGTTATACTCCCACCAAGCAGTGTTTGTCATTTTTATGTTATAAAATTGCATTTTGTCTAGACCTTTGTCGAGTATCTCCATCTAAAGAACTGCCTTCATTCTTCGCTTATCAAAAATACAAACAGTGCATTTTATCCATAAGAGCGCATACGAGTTAATGTTGGTTCAGTATATAATTGAGCACATCTTAATTAATAAAATGGAAAAAACGCTGTAGGAAAATATTTTTAAACATACTAATACATAAAACCGCCAAAATCCTGACCAACATAATGGGAAGCAGACAGTTTGGATACAAAGGTACAACAACATACTCCCCAAATGCTAAAGCCACAATAGCGACAGTTGCAGGTCTTACGACCATTACTTCCATCCACAAACGCAAAAATCCAATAAATGGTCCAAATGCTTCATATACATAAATATAATCCCCTCCGGATCGCTCTATTATCGTGCCAAGTTCTGCATAACAGTACGCTCCGAGCATACTGAAGATCCCACACGCAACCCATATGATAAGAGTAGCTCCTATGCTTCTAACGTTCCTCAAAATACCAGTAGGACTGACAAATATTCCTGAGCCAATCATTGATCCTACTAAGATGGTGATACTGGTTACAATACCAATAGATCGCTTCAGTTTTACATAATCTGGTTTATCTACGACAACGGTGACGTCATCATCCAACTTCTTGTTTTCTGACATGCCACTACAATATAAAATACATTATAATTTGCACTTGCAGTAGTACAAAGTGGCCAAACGACTTTAAATAAAATAACGCAAGTCATAAAATATGTTTGACTCCAATCGTATGTCTTTCAGAGATTTATCTTTCACGAATTAAGATTAAATTAGCTTTAAACTCGTCAGAATTCGTCAAAAAGTGAGAACTATTTCCACCTTGATTTTGAACAACCCAACCATACAAGTGAGATGGAATCGAAGACGATAGAGGTATTATGACATCAGGTCAGTAAAAATTAAGGCAAATACTTAGGTTCGAATGTTCAGCCATCATATCTTCAGTCATAAACTTTGACATTTAGGAAAAATATGAATGAGAAGTTACATGTGATTTGTAATACAATGAAATTACCTTAAGAGATCTCAGTTTAGACCAATCGGTGGTTTTCCCCAAAACAACCGCTCTTTTAATTCAGTTAGTTACACTAACGTTTGTACAGTTCTCAAATACAAAAGGTGAGGAAATACTGCTAAGTTTGGGCTGACTATATTTTTCGAAATAAAACACAGTTCTGCCAATATATATTTAATATATTTTTATCTCGACAGACATTTTGCCGAACAATTTCGGGATTATGGTTGTCGAAAATATCTCTCGATTAAAAGGAGTATCCTGTTGTTCTGGATTTTCAGTAAGTCGACCCAAGTCTCAAAAAACTCAGTTCGTCAAATAATTATGAACCTTTAGGCACAACTAAATGGAAATTGTACACATAGTTTGGTGATCAAGACCGTTTTGAATTCCTGAATGAAAAATGACAGACATATATTAGAAACCCGATAAAACGGGAAGAAGTCTTCACTGCATATCGGGCATTTGGTTACTCTCCTACACTATTATTTTCAAATACAAACATTGCATACCTCAATGAAGATTGGCTAGCACCTAAATGACCTGAAATTTCGAAAGCTTTTTCAAGTGAAGTGAAAGATCGTTTCAGAAATTGTACAAGGTTTATGCATTAAATGCAAAGTTCTGAAACTTCTAGTGATGATTTACATCGAAAGATAAAAAGAGCTTCAGATCACTATTTTTCAATCATGGAAGTTTTACACAGTTTGGTTATCAAGACCGTTTCGAATTCCCGAATGAAAAATGACAGACATATATTAAAAACCAAATGAAACTTTCAGTCAGGTAGCTTACAAGAAACTGACAATCAGAACGAAGAGAGACTCTTATTGATCTCAATTGCAACATCAAATGCGCACGATATGTTATAAATACTTTGTAAAGACTTCGTCGACAGTTTAAACAATTAGAAGCTTCAAAGAACAAATTGAGTCACTTGCAAAATCCAAACCAAATAGTCCTAGAAATTTGATTGTTGAAAGAAATTAATGGTCGAACAATCGAGGTAACACTCAGAGTCAACTTCGTTAGTGCCTGCAAAGGTAACATAGAAGTAGGTTCATCAACAACGTCATTGATTGCAAACTGTTAAAAACCACAATTGCACTAGCTTTATTACAGCATATTGAAGTTCCACTAGATATGAATTGCGGAGCTTCTCGTCTCTTTTGGACTTAGTCTTCACACACGATGATGATGTTGGTCAAATGACTTTCCTACCACCCCTAAGGTGGAGTGATCATGCGTCCATTTCATTCAAGTTCATGGCTGAGATGGCCTGCCAAACAGTTGCACCGGCCCGTCCCCACATATGGAAGTCAGAAATGGAAGCGCTAAACTCTGCAGCATCGGCTGAAAACTGGATAATTGACTAATGGGCATTAGTGAATGAGGTATGGACTCATTTCAGACTGTTATACAAACGGGCAACTCGACCGTATATACCCTAGACAGTCCCAAAGAACAAGAAGTATGGCCATCCCTGGATAGACCGGGTATTCGAATTTCACTAGGACAAAAGGAGAAATGCTGGAACGTTGCCTTCAGCCTTGGCACAGCAAGTACTATGGAAGGCTACAAGTCGATAAGGAATAAGTGTGTAATTAAAATCAGAGGGGCTCTGAGAAAATATGAAATGCAGTTGGCACAATCTACAATTAAGCAGTTTAAGAGACTATTCTCGTACGTAAATTGCAGAAAAAGGATGCAGCATCGGATAGACAACCTAACTAAGGAAGAGAGTGAATCTGAAACGACAGAGGATGAATAGGAAAAACAAAAGCTATGTCAAAATAATTCGGGAAAGTTTTAACACAGAGGCCTCTTGTAGACAAAGAACTAGACCCACATACAAAGTCAACAAACCGTCTGCCCACCGTTGACTTTGTTCAAGACAATGTACTCAAAGCTCTTAGCACCTCAGATACGTCGAGTCAACAGGACCGGATGAACTACACCCCAAAATCCTGAGAAACATTGCACAGTATATTGCAGTCCCACTGATTGTGATATTCAATATGTCGCTTGACCAAGGTATGTCGTGGTTAAAATACTGAGAATAGTTATCAAAAAGACCATACTAACATTCGTGGGAATCAACAACTTGTTAAAGAGCAGGCAACATTGCTCAAAAAAATGTTTATCTTGCACTGCACATTTCTCTATAGCAAGGGAGCATTGGATCAAGGTTCTAGACAATGGAAAATCATTGGATGTTGTCACAGAGACTTCAATAAGGCATTTGACATGGACTGCTATTGATGCTTGAAAATCTTGGCATTGCCGGACTTTCAAAATTGCTTATGGATTTCTTAGTATGTCGTAGATAGAAAGTAAATGTAAATTCGAAGTGCTCCACCCGGATGCCAGTTTTCAGTGGAGTGGAGCAAGGTTCTGTTTTAGGCTCTTTACTTTTTATACCGAAAGCAAATGACCTCTTATCTAGCTGCAGTGGATCACCGTGACCCCAGGTTTGAACCTACATATATATCACAATAATAAAATAAATGTTAGTAAACTATAGTGAGATAATGTCCTCAGTTCGTAGGTGGTGGTCTAACATTGATTAATTCATGATCTCAGTAAAAAAGCTTAACAATCCCCATAACCCCTATACTGATAATTAATATGTGCTCACTCGTGACTAGCTTCGTGAAGGAATTCTCGTAGTTCTAGTGAGAAGCCGTGATCAGTGGAGCTAATCGGTGTTGGGTAGAGACGGGTATCTACCTCAGTACAATGGAAGTTGGTCGCGCGATTTCGTTGATGGGTTGATGTTAGACACTAACACCATTGGATGCCGGCTCAGTGGTCCAGTTGGTTATGAGCCTGGCGCGAGACCGATAGGTCCTGGGTTCGAATCTCGCTGGGATCAGGATCGTGGTTGCGCACTGCTAGGGAGTCCCATACTAGGACGAATCGGCCGTCCAGTGCTTTCAGTTTTCCAACAGTGGTCTAACATTAATTGATTCATGATCTCATTCAAAAAAAGGAATATACCAAGTTTTTTCTTAAAGTGCTACTAGGACGTCAATCGCACTCGCTCAGCCAGCAGGGAATTCTATTCTTAAGGAGTAGATGGTATGCTTACAGTTCATCATATCGTGTTGTGCCTCTAATTTCTGGGTGTCACCCTAAGATTTGTGTTGAGACCGAACTTATGGGTGTGTTTGAGGGGGTGTGCAAGAGTGATTAGAATGCTATAACTCGTTTTAAGGTCACCACTGAGATGCCTACAAACGAATGGGTAAAGATTCAGAGATTCGAGGTGCTCTTCGTAACCTTTTAATTTGGATCTTCAGACTGATTTCGTGGCTCGGCATTGGTTACGTCCCAGTGTACTCTTACCCTTTCATAGAGAGGGAGGCAACACTATTTTCAAACTCTACATGCGACTGAGCAAAACTGTTTAGACCAAATGGAAAGTTCGACAGTCTAACTGATCGAAAATGAGTTTCTACATTACCAATCCAAGGTTTGCCCGAGAGGCACTTTTGTCGCGGTTAACGCGAGGCTTTAGATCGTAGAGTACTAGAACTTCTAGATCTTTTTCAACTTCGGATATCTCTAAGGGGAGTTGCGTAAGTTGTATGTGTCATCTGAAACAGGCCTCGGATGGAATACTCTATACGTCTAAGTGCCAAAAATAAAGTCGGTCGTTATCCGCCCAACTTTGAAGTCAGGTCATATCCCCCATTTTTACAGGCATGATCTACAAATTACAACATTTATTGTTTTACAGTATACATGTTAAGTAAATATAGTATATAAAAGTGAATACCAGTTCATTCCTTCAGATATAGTATTTAAGCAGTGCAACGTTTTGAGTTTATAATTGTTGTAAAGTAGACTTGTACAGCCCTTGGCGTGAACCATGACCTTCGGAAAAACACGTACGTCCAGTTTGTTCCAGAGGCCAGAAAATCCATAGCTGTGCACTCAGAGTAAGATCCTCTTGGTATTGAATGTCGAATGTATATCCTCTCAATTCCTATGTCCTCATCTTCCAAGATCGTGTGGTCATGGTCCAGTGCCATTAAGTGTATCTTGTGAATTTGTTATATAACTTTCTCTGAACTTTTTTCTTATATCGTTTGGCTTTAGAGGTTGAATTGTTTCATTTTTGGTCCTAGCAACACTTTTGGTTTGATCCCCACATCTAGTGGCGCAACAATTAAACCCAGACTCCCCGATAATAAGTTCTCCCATAATCATATGCTAGTTAAACCTATCAAAGACTGTGAAAGTGGGAAAGAGTAATCGAGAGGGCAAGGCTGAACTATTCGGTCGTGGTCGTGAAACCTCTCACTTTTCATACTAAATATGCTATTTTTTCAACACAAGTGTATTCTGTAGAAATCCTTAGCAGCAAACACTGACTGTCATGAAATGACAAGTTGGTATAGATAGTGATGTAACTCTCACGTAAGGTCTGACTGATCAGGCAGTCACATCATGGAAAGTGAAAAATTCTGAGACAGCTCTATCATTCTGGTAGCGTAGATAAGTATACTAATACCGAATTAGACCAGAATTACATAAATACATGAAGTTCCTGTCTAAAAGTAATACTACATACACATTTATGAAGTTTCAGAAACCAGAAAATACTGTTTCTCAACCTGCCACAGGATCTTCTGAAACAACAGTTTCAACGTTCTCAGTGATGAATAAATCAAGGACACTCATAGTTTTTCTCCCGAGACAAAGATTCCGAATGGCCTCAGAGATTCAGTATGTCTTAAAGACGCAATGAGTATTTGCAGTTTGACAACCATTTAACCAGTAACAGCTATTATGAATCGTGCTCACCTGGTGAAATCAAAAGTCAGAAGCGAGAAGGTTCCAAGATATATTTCGTAGGCGACGTGCAGCTGATGGTCGAGAATAGATCCACTAAAGGTGGGAGCTTCTAGAAATCGCAACCTTATATCCCTTCGAATATCTGAGGCTTTAAGGATGTTGCAGGATGAAGTCACCCGTTCCATATCTCAAGGGTGCCGAAAAAGGGAGCGAGTAAAAGAAAGGACGCCAGGCATAGCAGACAATGTTCATGAAGGAACATTTAAGGTATGACTACTCAGTCTAATTCTCTTTCATTGATGTATTAATTGGGCAAGAGCATTCCAATGGGTTAAAGAAAATAAGTGTGAACAACGTATGAGTGGATAAACAGCTGACAAGCAGATGTGGTTCAGAAAAGGAGCTGAGAATATGGGATTATGTGCAGTTATAAAATATAGTGCTAAAAACAGTATTATGATGCACAATTGGCAGTCTCCTCTTTTTGTCGAAGCTATTAGAGCATATTTTAGATTTTATAGGGTCTTTAGTAGCCTTAGTATCTAAGCTGTCTACTTTACTTGTAATGAGATTACTGGGTAGGAAGTGAAACCAATTCAACGTCCTAAACACGATTTATTAAGGTATTTTGCATGATAAATCAGCATCAATACCATAGGTTCGTGACTCACACAGTCTTAATTTCTCTGAACATGTCTCAACTAAAGCATCAAAATGCGGAAATTGCTTGGACTTATTCTCCGTAATTTCTTTCAAAATAAATGTAAAATCACTCTTTATAAAGCTTGTGTGAGACCTATCGTTGAATACTGCTCGTTCCTGTTTTTCAATCCATGCCTATCCGATATACTTAAGGCGGAAGGAATACAACAGGATTTTACTCGTAGAATACTTAGGAACGACTCACTCATAGAATACAGCTCCCGTTGCCAAAACTTAGGACTAGAGCCACTTTGGTAAGGATGGCTAAGGTCCGATTCGATTCTTTATCTCAAACTACTCAAAAACCTTACTTATTACACATGTAATATAGCTCTTGCCCGAGACACACATGAATACGACCTTCGAAACAAAGTATCCACGGTCAAAGATGAGAAATATAGATCGAAAACTCGGGAAAACTTCTTCCTCATTAAGAATGCATTATTATGGAACAGTCTTCCTTCTGAAATAGCATGACAGATGAATTGCATACGTTCATAAGACTTATTGATCAAGTCCTCACTTGCGCAGATCTAACGCAAACGAATGCATCCGCGCCACACTCAGACATCCCAGGCTCTCTACATGTAGTGGCCAACTCGCTCTATTTTCCTACTTAGTAGTTGTATTAGATACTTTATCCCCCATAGTTTTTTTACTCGAAGTAGACAGGTAACTCACTGGACCTATTGGTACTCGGTCGCTAGGAGACGCTCAATACTACTACCTTAAAACGTCAAGAGAACCGCACAATCGACTGTCTACTACCAGTGGTCCTACATCTATGGAGCCTGTTACCCACCAACTGGTTATGACAACACAAAATATCAGCACCACGTTAGTGTGAGTTCCTCCTTGTTTATTCTTTATCAGCTTTTAACTCCCCAGTACACTATGTTGACTTGCCATTAATACTATTTCTCCACTCGTTACCTTATCTACAACTCATATACTTCTATACTTTTCCGTCTACTTTGGTAACACAACTATCCTACATTATACCCCTCTTAATGCTTATACTCTGATTGGCATACTATACTTTTTGCTATAGTCAGTTAAAGCACTGCATCAATGTCTTACCCACAGTCCATAACTTGTAACTGCCTGATAAACTTGTAAAATGGTACTTATAGAAATAGCGTTTCACAACAGGATGTGAAACACAGAGCACGGAGTGAGGTATGATATATATATCCAAAAATAAGCTTAAATCAGCCTAACATCACAAAAGGAAGAAGGGTGAAGTTACTGACCAGCAAGTATTGATGGTGAGGGCAATGACTTCAATCCACCCATGTTTGTGGAGCAGAACATTTTGTATGTATCAGGCTCTTCCTGATTGAGAACGAGTCAATCAGTCTGTGATATAGATTGTCTTCCTACGATCACCACTCAGACCCGTGTTTCTAATTTTATGTAGGATTAGCTGTTTTAATAAGACAACCTATAACATGCTGGCTCGAACTTTTACACTAGGATTGCTTGACTGACATCGGATGGATAAGAAAGAAAAAGGTTGGACATCAAAATAAATGGTTATTAATATTCTCAATGTAATATCCGTTTTTAATTTTGTGTGTGTGTGTGAAGGTCCCTCCATTTATATACTTGCACTTTTTTCCAATTAATCCCTTTATTTGAACATTGTTAGTTTCTCGATTACATTTGAATTGTTAATATTGGAATTTTATCTTGGCTTTTAGTTTTGTTACGCCTTCATTGAGTTTTTGTGTTTCTTCCCGAACTGCATCTATGTTGTTTTACTTGACACTTATACTTGGTGGCAGCCATACTGATTTGCTCCTCCTTTTGTGTGTGTTCTATCCAGTCAGGATACAGTAGCGTTCATTTGTTGTGAGTGGTATTTTTCCCTCATCTTTTACCAACTTCTTCATATATTGTAATTTAGATTTGATTGATGTAAAGCAAAATATGCCAGAAATTCCGCGTAACTTTGTCAAAGACTCTGTCAAAGGAACACTTATGTTTTGGCTTTCCGGAAAACCCCGAAAAGTTTCTCTATAATCTATCAACAATGAAGTTAAATCAGATAGAAACAGAAACCTCGTCACTTGGATTTAAGTTTCATATCCCCAAAACACATGCCGACAGAATCGACGCAGAAACTCAATTTGAGAATTTATTTGATCAAATTAAAGAGCTGCACCCAGTTAGTGAAGAAAAGAAAGGCTGGTTTAAATCTAAACTGGTCGATATTGCAAACCAATATCTTGTTTCACCCGCACCACAGTCTAAGCTTTCATCCAAAGACCACCAAATACCATTACGAAATATTAAACGAAATGACGATGTAATGATATTACGGTCAGACAAAGGTTCAAGTGTTGTTCTAATGAACAAAACAGATTATGTCTCTAAGATGAAGTCCATCTTGAATGGCCATATGAGATTCAAGTTAGAAGGAAGTAACAAAGACTTAGCTGATTCCATTGAGGAAAGAATCACCAAAGTACTCAGAGATCTGAAAAAGAAGATGATCGATAACTCTACTTAAAATAGGTGTCATTACCAAGGTTTTATTTGATAATTTCGAATAAATTGAGCATCGGGTTGATTGTTATAAATAAAAATAATATATTTTTAATATCACAATGAGTAGAAAATTGGATTTTCTGACTTTTCGTGACTTAGTGTAAGTCACTTCTTCAGAGAATAAATAACCATAATAAAATTAATCCAAGTTTGAATAGTACAACCCAACAATGCAATAATAATATTGGATCAATCAAAAACAGGTCTGAACACGTTGATGTCTTGTCATTTCTGTCAGGGTGATTCATAAGTGATATGTATGTAAATTTGTGTGTGTATATATATGTGCATTGTTTAAGAATGAAAACTTGTGTGACCTTTATGGTAAGAAAGGATAGAGTTTAAATTTGTAATATGATAGTGTGAAATTGCGAATACGATCAGACTGAATGGTTAGGATAGATGGTCCAAGTAGGGTGTATGGTAAGGCCTTCTTTTCTATTGAGAGAAGTAGGATTAAGCATTATATGGAACG